>CM056060.1:2175481-2272981 GCA_029574335.1 Rana kukunoris | reverse complement strand
TTTTCAGCTCTCCTCTGTGCTTCATTCACCTTTTGTATGCAGCTTTTACAGCAACTATCATTGTGTGCAGCAGCTGATGATGATGTGTGGAGTTTGCACATTTCTCTGGCCATGCTGTGTCTGTAGTAAAGCTTGTGTTGTTACTTTGTCTCCAGGAGGTTACATTGTAATACATCTGTGCAATCTGGGATTGGTTGGGCAGGAAATGCGGATTTTTGGTGTGTTTTGTTTTGCTTGTTTAATGTTAAAGATGTGCAATCTTGTATGTATAAATTATATAATATATAAAATAGTGTGTATAAATATATAACTATAAAATATATAAAATAGTGCCTATAAATATATAACTATAAAATATATAAAATAGTGCCTATAAATATATAACTATAAAATAGTGCCTATAAATATATAACTATAAAATAGTGCCTATAAAATAGTGCCTATAAATATATAACTATAAAATAGTGCCTATAAAATAGTGCCTATAAATATATAACTATAAAATAGTGCCTATAAAATATATAAAATAGTGCCTATAAATATATAACTATAAAATAGTGTGTATAAATATATAACTATAAAATATATAAAATAGTGCCTATAAATATATAACTATAAAATAGTGCCTATAAATATATAACTATAAAATAGTGCTATAAAATATATAAAATAGTGCCTATAAATATATAACTATAAAATAGTGCCTATAAATATATAACTATAAAATAGTGCCTATAAATATATAACTATAAAATATATAAAATAGTGCCTATAAATATATAACTATAAAATAGTGCCTATAAATATATAACTATAAAATAGTGCCTATAAAATAGTGCCTATAAATATATAACTATAAAATATATAAAATAGTGCCTATAAATATATAACTATAAAATAGTGCCTATAAATATATAACTATAAAATAGTGCCTATAAAATATATAAAATAGTGCCTATAAATATATAACTATAAAATAGTGCCTATAAAATATATAAAATAGTGCCTATAAATATATAACTATAAAATATATAAAATAGTGCCTATAAATATATAACTATAAAATAGTGCCTATAAATATATAACTATAAAATAGTGCCTATAAATATATAACTATAAAATAGTGCCTATAAAATATATAAAATAGTGCCTATAAATATATAACTATAAAATAGTGCCTATAAATATATAACTATAAAATAGTGCCTATAAAATATATAAAATAGTGCCTATAAATATATAACTATAAAATATATAAAATAGTGCCTATAAATATATAACTATAAAATAGTGTGTATAAATATATAACTATAAAATAGTGCCTATAAATATATAACTATAAAATATATAAAATAGTGCCTATAAATATATAACTATAAAATAGTGCCTATAAATATATAACTATAAAATAGTGCCTATAAATATATAACTATAAAATAGTGCCTATAAAATATATAAAATAGTGCCTATAAATATATAACTATAAAATATATAAAATAGTGCCTATAAATATATAACTATAAAATAGTGCCTATAAATATATAACTATAAAATAGTGCCTATAAAATATATAAAATAGTGCCTATAAATATATAACTATAAAATATATAAAATAGTGCCTATAAATATATAACTATAAATAGTGCCTATAAAATATATAACTATAAAATATATATAAAATAGTGCCTATAAAATATATAAAATAGTGCCTATAAATATATAACTATAAAATAGTGCCTATAAATATATAACTATAAAATAGTGCCTATAAATATATAACTATAAAATAGTGCCTATAAATATATAACTATAAAATAGTGCCTATAAATATATAACTATAAAATATATAAAATAGTGCCTATAAATATATAACTATAAAATAGTGCCTATAAATATATAACTATAAAATAGTGCCTATAAATATATAACTATAAAATAGTGCCTATAAAATATATAAAATAGTGCCTATAAATATATAACTATAAAATAGTGCCTATAAAATATATAAAATAGTGCCTATAAATATATAACTATAAAATAGTGTGTATAAATATATAACTATAAAATATATAAAATAGTGCCTATAAATATATAACTATAAAATATATAAAATAGTGCCTATAAATATATAACTATAAAATAGTGTGTATAAATATATAAATATAAAATAGTGCCTATAAATATATAACTATAAAATAGTGCCTATAAATATATAACTATAAAATATATAAAATAGTGCGTATAAATATATAACTATAAAATATATAAAATAGTGCCTATAAATATATAACTATAAAATATATAAAATAGTGCGTATAAGTATATAATGTAGTGTATATAATATATAAAGTAGTTTGTAAATAAAATATAAAAATTAGTGTGTATAAATATATAAAATAGTGTGTAAAAATGCAGCAAATGTTTACAAAACACTTCTTCCCTGTGTACATATATATATATATATATATATTTTTTTTTCACCAGCTTTTTTGTTGAATTTTTTTATTTTATTTATTTATTCTCTGTCCAGTTTGCGTCGCTTTAGAATTTATTTTTCAGTCTTTTGCTACTAAATAAATGCTTGTTTTGACCGAGTAGCAAAGGGTTAGTTCAGTTTTATTTATTTATTGCTGTCTCTATCCCGTTTGGGGAGATTTCCCCTCACTTCCTGTCCCAGAGAAGTAACAGGTAGTGAGAGGAAATCTGTTGTAGCTGCAAAGGGCGGAGGCCAACTCAATATTGAACCCTGCGGACCAGTGCTGTATCCTGGCCTAGGCCAACAAGGCCCAGGCCTAGGGCAGCACTTTGCAGGGGGGCAGCACGGACAGTGTCACCGCACTGCTTCCAGTATGTGGGCGGTTGGCATGCTGCAACTGTAGGGGGGGGGGGGGGGCATTGCTTCAATTTTTGTTACCATCCCTGTCCCATTGCAGAGATTTTCCTTCACTTCCTGTCCCATAGCCAAACAGGAAGTAAGAGGAAATCTATGAAAATTAAGGGAATGCATTGCCCCCCCCCCAGGCCATCAGAACTGGCGTCCCCACTTGAAAAGATTTCAGGGTGGGTCTTTAACTGCAAGGGGTGTGGCCTTGACAGAAAGGGGTGTGTCATTATTAAATTAGAGGGTGCATGAGTTTAGTCAGGCCTAGACGCTATTAGATTCTCTGCAGATTTTTGTCTTCAGATTTACCAAAAGCATATAATATGAGGTCAAACCTTAAAGCGGAGCTCCACCCTAAAGTGGAACTTCCACTCATCAGAACCCTCCGGTGTCAAACTTGACACCTTTTCAGGGGGGAGGGGGGTGCAGATACCTGTCTAAAGACAGGTATTTGCACCCACTTCCGGCCACACAGTCTGCGGGTAAACTGCGGGCAGGGGGTCAGATCCCGTAGTTTTCACTATTGCGACCCAAAAGTTGCAAGATTTTGATGTGACTGGAAACAATGCCCGTGTATTCTTGAGGACTATGGTCTGACTTTGAGGTCCAAAGCAGTGGACGGTCGACTTTGAAGTCGCTGCGACTGACAGATATGAACGGTACTCATTGGAAATAATGGGGAACGACTTGTCGGGCGGCTTTGCATTCCCAAGTCGCATGATAAGTTGCACAAGTGAAAACTGAGCCTAAAGGCAGGTGTCCCAATACTTTTGGTAGTATAGTGTATGATGGTCTAGCAATTTCGTCCTCCCATAAAGGGCGCAGGAGCTCCCCCCCCCCTCTCCTGCCGCCGCCCCCCCCCCCCCTCTCCTTCTCTCTTACATAGATTCATGTGAGAGAATGTCGGGCGCCGGGTATATAAATTACAGCAGCCTTTGTCTTTTGGAAGCACCTGATTAGAGCCATAGGCTCCAATAGGATTCCAAAAGGGTAAACAGCAGGGGCACTGATATGTGTTCGCTGATAACACAGTGTTGTGTTAGGGAAGCAATGTATTGGCTTCCCTAACACTGACCCGCCTCTCGGCCAATCAGGTGCTCAAGTCTGTGTTACCTGTCGCCTGATTGGCTGAAACAACAGGTGCCGCTAGTGGACGCTGAAGACGGGAGTCGCAGATGAGGACGGTATTGAGATGTGCCCACAGGAGACATGAAGGACCCCAGTCGTCACCTGCGGCCCCACCAAGACAGGATGGTGGGCACACTGGCAGCAATTTATGTGCACAGTAGTGGCAATCAATGGGCACAGTAGCTGCGTTTGGGCACACTGGTAGCAATTGGTGGGCACATTAGCCGCAATTGATGGGGCACAGTGGCTGCGTTTGGCACAGTAGCCGCAATTGATGGGGCACAGTAGCAGCAATTGATGGGGCACAGTGGCTGCGTTTGGCACAGTGGTGGCTGCATTTGGTGGGCACAGTAGCAGCACAGTGGCTGATATTGATGTTTTTGTTTTTTTTGTTTTATTTGCAATTGCACCCCCCCAAAAAACTTTGAGAACTAGCCGCCACTGGACAGATCTTTGACCCTCGGTTGCCCCCCCCCCCCCTGCACTGTGACATCACGGGGGTGAAGTAGTTCTGTATGGTGACCGACCATTGCTGAGTTGCCTGGGTGCGTTCCCCTTTGTTGGCGCCGCCCGTTGTTTTTTTGCGGTGTGTGTTTTCCTGTTTTGTAGAATCCAGAGTCGTCCCAGAGGAGGTGCGAGTTCTATAAACTGCCAGCCAATTATGTGTGGTCCCTGAGGGAGCCCCCACCCCCCCCCCCCCCCCCGTAATTACACCTCACACTATATCTATAGAATGTCAAAGCAAAACAACCACCACGCCGTATCCTGCTAGAGATGTCTTGGAGGATTTTGGTGGACATTTATATGCCAATGTGTATCGGGTCTGTACACCTGATGTGCCCATTATGAGGGGTTCCCACCATCCCTGTTCGGAGTTCCGGGTCTGTACACCTGCTGTGCCCCATTATGAGGGGTTCCCACCATCCCTGTGCTGAGTTCCTGGGTCTGTACACCCACTGTGCCCCATTATGAGGGGTTCCCACCATCCCTGTGCTGAGTTCCCGGGTCTGTACACACGCTGTGCCCCATTATGAGGGGTTCCCACCATCCCTGTTCGGAGTTCCGGGTTTGTACACCCGCTGTGCCCATTATGAGGGGTTCCCACCATCCCTGTGCTGAGTTCCCGGGTCTGTACACCTGCTGTGCCCATTATGAGGGGTTCCCACCATCCCTGTGCTGAGTTCCTGGGTCTGTACACCCGTTGTGCCCATTATGAGGGGTTCCCACCATCCCTGTGCTGAGTTCCTGGGTCTGTACACCCGCTGTGCCCCATTATGAGGGGTTCCCACCATCCCTGTGCTGAGTTCCCAGGTCTGTACACCTGCTGTGCCCATTATGAGGGGTTCCCACCATCCCTGTGCTGAGTTCCCTGGTCTGTACACCAGCTGTGCCCCATTATGAGGGGTTCCCACCATCCCTGTGCTGAGTTCCTGGGTCTGTACACCCGATGTGCCCCATTATGAGGGGTTCCCACCATCCCTGTGCTGAGTTCCTGGGTCTGTACACCTGCTGTGCCCCATTATGAGGGGTTCCCACCATCCCTGTGCTGAGTTCCTGGGTCTGTACACCCGATGTGCCCCATTATGAGGGGTTCCCACCATCCCTGTGCTGAGTTCCTGGGTCTGTACACCTGCTGTGCCCATTATGAGGGGTTCCCACCATCCCTGTGCTGAGTTCCTGGGTCTGTACACCCGATGTGCCCCATTATGAGGGGTTCCCACCATCCCTGTGCTGAGTTCCTGGGTCTGTACACCTGCTGTGCCCATTATGAGGGGTTCCCACCATCCCTGTGCTGAGTTCCCTGGTCTGTACACCAGCTGTGCCCCATTATGAGGGGTTCCCACCATCCCTGTGCTGAGTTCCCGGGTCTGTACACCCGATGTGCCCATTATGAGGGGTTCCCACCATCCCTGTGCTGAGTTCCCGGGTCTGTACACCTGATGTGCTCATTATGAGGGGTTCCCACCATCCCTGTGCTGAGTTCCCGGGTCTGTACACCTGCTGTGCCCATTATGAGGGGTTCCCACCATCCCTGTGCTGAGTTCCCGGGTCTGTACACCTGCTGTGCCCATTATGAGGGGTTCCCACCATCCCTGTGCTGAGTTCCCGGGTCTGTACACCTGATGTGCTCATTATGAGGGGTTCCCACCAACTCTTAAGACTTTCCCTTAGGAGAGGAGCTCCATGGTCCACCAATGATGATGAATCTGTGTAGCCCAAACCAGCATATATGGGGTTTTGGGTATCTGGCTCTAAGGCCGGCAATGGGAAGACTCCTAGTGGGCGGGTTT
The DNA here is from genome assembly GCA_029574335.1 of Rana kukunoris. Classification (NCBI taxonomy): domain Eukaryota; kingdom Metazoa; phylum Chordata; class Amphibia; order Anura; family Ranidae; genus Rana; species Rana kukunoris. Next base: position 2,266,681 of record CM056060.1, on the reverse strand, counting down.
TGTTTTTAATCTGAAGATTTATTGAATCTTTTAAACAATATTTATCTTGACTTTTTTCTTTTGATGAATGATCAATCAACCTAAAAACCTAAAACCTGAAATTCTGTCGGCTGTATTGATGAGAAAAGTTGAGTAGGAGATCTACATCGATGGGTGAACGATTCTACGATCGATCTGTTACCAATCATTGTGTGGGTTGGCCTGTGCGACTCTGTGAAATATTCGTCTGGAGTTGCCACAGCCGCTCGAGTGGGAAAGCTTTTCCACATCATAAATGGGCCTTATCTTATCAATGCTAATTATACGCCGGCGGCAGGAAAACGAGCTTCCGCCAGTGAATTGGATAAACAAATATTTGCATTATGGAGGATTGGTGTGCGGTCACCGACCTCGTAATCATATCTTCTCCAGAGGTCTACGTGATAATAATGTGCCGAGCTGCGTCTAAACTTGTGTGTGGCATTGTCTGGTCCCGTGTACTAGATTGGGGCTCGGGTCTTTGTCCCCGTATATTAGATTGAGACATGGGGGCCTAGATTCACAAAGCGATTACGCCTGTGTAAATGTTGTTAGACAGGAGTAATTTCGATTTACGAGCGTTTTTACGCTAGTCGAAATCCTCAAACCATGAAAAGACACCTGCGTGCTAAATTTCGGTCTTGCATTTCGGCCACTGGTTCCTGTTGTTTTTCACCTTCATGGTATGCTAATGAGCTTTTGCCTGGAATCCACAAAATTTCGCTCTTCAAACGCAATCTCTTACGGGTCATACTTACCAGTTTTTGTCTAATATTAGACAGCCCATGTTAAGTATGGCGTCGTTCCGCGTCTTTCAACGTTTTTCGATCTTTTATTATTTTTAACGTCTCCGGGAATAGGAATGTTCGTAAACGCACTCAAACAACGAATGACGTACGACGTGATTGGCAATGCACGGCGGGAAATTCCTGAACAGAGCATGCGCAGTTCGATCGTCGCGGGGACGCGCTTAATTTAAATGCTCACGCCCCCTACTCACGTATTTCGTTGCGCGGCGGAAAAAAAATGTACAATACTACGCGCAAAAAAAACTATTGAGTCTCGGGTCTTTGTTCCCGGTGATACTCTAGATTGCCCCAAGGTCTTGTTCCCATATACTAGATTGGGTCTTGCATTTCTGGTTCCTATATACTAGACTGGGTCTAGTGTCTCGGGTCTTGGGTCTTTGTTCCCAAATACTAGATTTGGGTATTGGGTCTCTGGTTCCTGTATACTATATTGAGTCTCGGGTCTTTGTTCCCGTGTACTAGATTGGGTCTTGGGTCTCTGGTTCCCATATACTAGTTTGAGTCTAGGGTCTTTGTTTCCATAGACTATATTGGGCCTCAGGTCTTTGTTCCTGTATACAAGATTGGGCCATGGGGTATTTGTTCCCCGTATACTAGATTGGACCTCAGGTCTTTGTTCCTGTATACTAGATTGGGCCTCGGGTCTTTGTTCCTATGTACTAGATTGGGCCTTGGGTCTTTGTTTCCAAATACTAGATTGGGTCTTGGGTCTTTGTTCCTATGTACTAGATTGGGCCTCGGGTCTTTGTTCCCATGTACTAGATTGGGTCTTGGGTCTTTGTCCCCGTATTCTAGATTGAGCCATGGGGTCTTTGTTTCCATATACTAGATTGGGTCTTGGGTCTTTGTTCCTATGTACTAGATTGGGCCTCGGGTCTTTGTTCCCAAATACTAGATTGAGTCTTGGGTCTTTGTTCCTATGTACTAGATTGGGCCTCGGGTCTTTGTTCCCAAATACTAGATTGGGTCTTGGGTCTCTGTTTTTATATACTTGATTGGGTCTCGGGTCTTTGTTCCCAAATACTAGATTGGGTCTTTGTTCCTATGTACTTGATTGGGTCTTGGGTCTCTGTTCCTATGTACTAGATTGGGTCTTGGGTCTCTGTTCCTATATACTAGATTGGGTCTTGGGTCTCTGGTTCCCATATACTAGATTGGGTCTCGGGTCTTTGTTCCCATAGGTTATGTCTCAGTTCTTTGTTCCTATTTACTTGATGGATCTCGGATGTTATTGTTTCTGTATACTAGATTGGGTCTCAGGTCTTTGTTCCCATGTACAAGATTGTCCCTCGGGTCTTTGTTCCCATGTACAAGATTGGCCCTCGGGTCTTTGTTCCCATGTACAAGATTGGCCCTCGGGTCTTTGTTCCCATGTACAAGATTGGCCCTCGGGTCTTTGTTCCCATGTACAAGATTGGCCCTCGGGTCTTTGTTCCCATGTACAAGATTGGCCCTCGGGTCTTTGTTTCCATGTACTACATTGGGTCTTGGGTCTTTGTCCCCGTATTCTAGATTGAGCCATGGGGTCTTTGTTTCCATATACTAGATTGGTTCTTGGTCCCTTGTTCCTATATATTAGATTGGTTATTTGGTCTTTGTTCCTGTATACTATATTGGGTCTCGGTTTTTGTTCCTGTATACTAGATTGGGTCTCGGGTCTTTGTTTCTGTATACTAGGTTGGGTCTCTGGTCTTTTGTTCCTGTATACTAGGTTGGGTCTCGGGTCTTTTGTTCCTGTATACTAGGTTGGGTCTCGGGTCTTTGGGTCCTTGTTCCTGTATACTATATTGGGTCTCGGGTCTTTGTTGCTGTATACTAGATTGGGTCTCGGGTCTTTGTTGCTGTATACTAGGTTGGGTCTCTGGTCTTTGTTGCTGTATACTAGGTTGGGTCTCTGGTCTTTTGTTCCTGTATACTAGGTTGGGTCTCGGGTCTTTTGTTGCTGTATACTAGATTGGGTCTCGGGTCTTTGGGTCCTTGTTCCTGTATACTATATTGGGTCTCGGGTCTTTGTTGCTGTATACTAGATTGGGTCTCGGGTCTTTGTTGCTGTATACTAGGTTGGGTCTCGGGTCTTTGGGTCCTTGTTCCTGTATACTAGATTGGGTCTCGGGTCTTTGTTGCTGTATACTAGATTGGGTCTCGGGTCTTTGTTGCTGTATACTAGATTGGGTCTCGGGTCTTTGTTGCTGTATACTAGATTGGGTCTCGGGTCTTTGTTGCTGTATACTAGATTGGGTCTCGGGTCTTTGTTGCTGTATACTAGGTTGGGTCTCGGGTCTTTGGGTCCTTGTTCCTGTATACTATATTGGGTCTCGGGTCTTTGTTGCTGTATACTAGATTGGGTCTCGGGTCTTTGTTGCTGTATACTAGATTGGGTCTTGGGTCTTTTGTTCCTGTATACTAGATTGGGTCTCGGGTCTTTGTTCCTGTATACTAGATTGGGTCTCGGGTCTTTGTTCCTGTATACTAGGTTGGGTCTCGGGTCTTTGTTCCTGTATACTAGATTGGGTCTCGGGTCTTTGTTGCTGTATACTAGATTGGGTCTCGGGTCTTTGTTGCTGTATACTAGATTGGGTCTCGGGTCTTTGTTGCTGTATACTAGGTTGGGTCTCGGGTCTTTGGGTCCTTGTTCCTGTATACTATATTGGGTCTCGGGTCTTTGTTGCTGTATACTAGATTGGGTCTCGGGTCTTTGTTCCTGTATACTAGATTGGGTCTCGGGTCTTTGTTCCTGTATACTAGATTGGGTCTCGGGTCTTTGTTCCTGTATACTAGATTGGGTCTCGGGTCTTTTGTTCCTGTATACTAGATTGGGTCTCGGGTCTTTGTTCCTGTATACTAGATTGGGTCTCGGGTCTTTGTTCCTGTATACTAGGTTGGGTCTCGGGTCTCTTGTTCCTGTATACTAGGTTGGGTCTCGGGTCTCTTGTTCCTGTATACTAGGTTGGGTCTCGGGTCTCTTGTTCCTGTATACTAGGTTGGGTCTCGGGTCTCTTGTTCCTGTATACTAGGTTGGGTCTCGGGTCTCTTGTTACTGTATACTAGGTTGGGTCTCGGGTCTCTTGTTCCTGTATACTAGGTTGGGTCTCTTGTTCCTGTATACTAGGTTGGGTCTCTCGCCTTGTGTTCCTGTATACTAGGTTGGGTCTCTGTTCCTGTATACTAGGTTGGGTCTTATGTCTTTGTTCCCATATACTCTATTGGGTCCCAGGCTTTTGTTCCTGTAGATTGAGTCTCCTGTCTGTTCCTATAAACTACATTGGTTCTCCCGTCCATGTCCCGTAAACTAGATTAGGTCTAACAATTTTGTTTACATGTGCTAAGTTAGAAAAAGAGTTTCCTTTTAAGCCCAGATAGAGCTGATATGGGATACAACCAATAGACAAGCTGTCCTTTTGATGTTGTTGAAAACTAATGTGACCAGGCTAGAAAGTGATTGGAATCCAAAATGTCACCAGAAGGAGGGAGGGAATCCCCCAATGGAAAAACGTGTTCTCATGACAGTTATGAAATAGGAGGCTTCCCATCACTTTATGGAGCATTCCTTGTAATTCCAGTTGTGTGTCCCAAGACAGAAAGTGAAAGGAAAGGACAAGCAGCAAAACCAACCTGGCAAAGGTTCTACCTCCAGCACCTGAAAGGACCATTCCACCCAACTGTGGTATTTTAGTTGTAGGTTGAGCCTGGTGGCCTGAGTCACCTGCTGGCAACTTTTGTGGACTTCGAGGGAGATCTCATTGATAAAATATCCGGCTTCCTTTCCCCATCTTCCCCACTACTTTTCCTAATTCCTCCTCCTTAACCTTGGATTGAGACCCCCTCATGTTGGCCGTGGTATATGTGCCTTCCTAGGAACTTGGGTGCAGAGGCGGCTCTTTAATTAGGCGGTCGCCTAAGGCCTCGCACTTACAGGAGCCTTGTGGCCGCCTAACTTACCTAGCATTACCCCAGTTTTGAGGGACGGGGACCTTAACGCGTTAAGAGCCCTGACTCAGGAGCGGGGCCGACAGCGCCCTAACAACCAGTAAATGTTGGTGACACCACCCCTTGTGACGTCAATGACCCAGCATGCCCTCAGTCAATGATGTCACAAGGAAGCAGGATCTGGAGGGGGGGCTTCCAGATTCAGATAAGACTCCCACAACCACCGGCCAGGGTTGTGGGGAAGAGGCTCTTGTCCTTGAATTATTTTTCCCATCATGGGCGAGAGTGGGGCCCCATGTCAAGTTTTTTGCCTAAGGCCTCACAAAGCCTAGAGCCGCCTCTGTTTGGGTGCATAGGGGAAACCATAGAACCTATTTGTGACGGGAGTCGCTTTGGGTGGGGGGCCCGTGGAACCCAGAATCCCTTGGAGAGGTTGGGGAAACCCTTGTTTCAGCTCCCCAGGCCCCTCTTATGTATAAGTTACCCTGTGTCCACTAGGGGCACAGGGTGACCGATAAAATGAAGGACAGCTATTAAAGTCCATTGAGACTGCGGTTTAGATTACTTCAGATGGGACAGTAATATGTATCCACAATATCTTCCAGGAAATATACAAAGGTTTATTTGATTCTGAACGATACATGTTAATTGAAAGAGCTGATCACATTGGCCTCTGTACAATGTAGGAGACAGTCTGCTATTGTGTGACGGTGTCCCGTGTTTATACTTATAATGTGTATTGATCGCTCCAACTGCAGAAATCTGTTGCGTTTTTTTGGCTTAGAATACAAAAAGAAGCAACTTTTGTGCAACATTTAGTATTTTATTAGTGCTCATAATTGCAACATTGTATTTTTATTTTATAGATATAACATAATACCCACATCCCTCCTAATCACACCTAGAATATTTGAACGATAAAAACATAAAAATAAATCCCTGATAGGCTGCCCAAAAAATCCCACAGTCCAAAAAGTTTAACGACCAGGAAAGCCATTTTTGCCCTCAAGTGGTCATCGAGGTAGCCGGTCAGTGGGCAAATCCGTTTTACAAAGTTAGGGGTGGGATAAAAATAAAAGGTCTACTGTTTGGTGGCCCATTGTATGCTACCAATTACACATGTGCAATTAGTTTAGTTCCGAATTCGTTTTTTACCGAATTTTGACAAATTTGTTAATTACGAAATGTCCGAATTTTTACATTTCCGTTTTTTTTTATTTCTGAAATTACGAAACTTCTGAAACTGCGAACATCTGAAACTGCGAACTTTTGAAACTGCGAACTTTTGAAACTGCGAACTTTTGAAACTGCGAACTTTTGAAACTGCGAACTTTTGAAACTGCGAACTTTTGAAACTGCGAACTTTTGAAACTGCGAACTTTTGAAACTGCGAACTTCTGAAACTGCGAACTTCTGAAACTGCGAACTTCTGAAAATGTAAAAATTTGAAGTTTCGGATATTTGAAGTTTTCGTAAATGCAAAAATTCCAAAATCAGAAAATTCACAATTCTAAAATTTCCGAATTTTTGAAATTTTAAAATTTCCGAATCTTCAAATTTCCAAATTTCCGAAATTCTGATTCCGAAATTACAAATTTCCAAAATTCTGAATTACAAATTTCTAAAAAAACGAATGAAACGAAAATGAACAAAAATTTTCGCCAGTGCAAATGTCTACTACCAATTACCATGTTGGCCTTCAAAAATAATTTTCAAGCTTTTGAGAACAGAACCTAAAATTTTTCAATTCAGTGTGAACTTACCATGAAGTCGTCTACCATCTTTTTTGGGAAGCCTTTTTGGGCTTTTTGTTACTGCCTATAGCTTACAAAGTGACTCCTTCTTCTCCCAATAAAAAAAGCAATAAAGAACACGTTGAGGTTAAAAGGCTTTCCCAGAGACAGAACTTGGTACACCTTCTTATTTTTCCACTCCAAAAAGCTACAACTATTTGGTAAAAACGTAACATAAACACCTCACTACATCACATTCGAAAAAAAAGTCAGGTCTGCAAAATTCCGCCTATGCCGGTTTGAATTGTATTTTTTTTTTTTGGCAAAATATTAGTTGGGTTTCTAAAAAGATCTGTGTTTGAAAAAAAATCATGCATAGTAGGTTATATTCTATCCCCAATGCTTTGGTAAAAGGGAGAGCTGCAGTAATTGGCCTGTCCAAGAGTGGTGGTGGTGGTGGAGGAACCTTGGAACCTTACAACCATGAAACCTCTGGACCAGGGGGGGCATTTGAACCATGAATTTTTATTTATTTTATCAAAAAAGGCACTGGAAGCTAATAACCATGGAACGTCTGCAACGGAACGGGTATTGGGACCATGGGACTCTGGACCAGGGGTGTGTAGGAACCTTAGAACCTCTGTACCTGAAGGGGCATTGAAACCTTAGAACCATGGAAACTCTGGGCCAAAAAAAGCAGAAAAAGCTTATAACCATGGACCCTCTTGACCAGAAGGGATATTGGAGCCTTAGGACTGTGGATCCTCTGGACCTGGGGCTGTAGGAACATTAGAACTTCTGGACCAGAAAGGGCATTGGAACCTTGGAACCATGGAACCTCTGGGCCAAGAAAGGCACAGAAAGCTTATAACTATGCAATCTCTGGACCAGAAGGGGTATTGGAGCCTTAGGACTGTGGAACCTCTGGACCGGGGGAGGAGGGGTGGGAACCTTAGCACTTCTGAACCAGGGGGGGAATTGAAACCTTATCACCATGGAACCTCTGGGCCAAAAAAAGCACAGAAAGCTTATAACCATGGAATTTATGGACCAGAATGGATATTGGAACCTTATAACTGTGGACGCTTTGGACCAGGGGATGAAAGAACCTTAGAATCATAGAACCTCCGGACCAGAAAGGGCATTTGAACTTCAGAACTATGGAACCTCTGGGCCAAGAAAGGCCTTGAAAGCTTATATTCATGGACCCTCTGGACCATAGGGGGTTTTGGAGCCTTAGGACCATGAAACCTCTGGACCAGGGGCTGTAGGAACCTTACATTGACCTTTTTGGACCAAGAGAGGCATTGGATGATTAGAACCATGGAACTTGTCGATATTCATGCTTTGCAACTAGTTTTTGAGTATAAGGCATAGATACAAGTGTTAGATTTTTTTAGGGACCCAAACTAATGCCTTACTTTACAATGGCAGATAGGCTGCTCTAGAAAGTGGTCACTAGTCCAAAGTTTTTATGCTTTTCAGTGTACAAAACGTTCTAATTGTTGCGGAGCCTTTGACTTCTGGCCTTGTAGACCTCAATGAGAAGGTCCTTCACGTACTGGATCTCTCTTTCGATGGAGTCAGACTTTTCTTTCAGCTCCCTGTTTCGGACTTCTAAGCCCTGACATTCTTCATCCAGTGCGTCGTATTCGGCGCGCTTGCGCTGGCGGTAGCGCAACGCCGCCGTCTTGTTCTGGTCTCTCTTCTTCTGTTTGCGGTCGCCTCTTGGTTGGTGTGAGACGGAGGAGCTGGTGCTGGCTGTGGCAGGGCGGTCATAAGGGGTAGGCCTGTTTAGTCGTTTGGTTTGTTGTGCTGGCGGGTCATTGGTGTCGTGGATCACCATAAAATCCTGCTCTTCTTCTTCTTCTCTTGGGAAATCACTTGGAACATCTGTGTATAGATTCATGAGCTCGAGGCATCCCGAATCTAGGTTGTTCAGTGCCACGGGGGCAGGTGCTGATATTTCCGAAATGTACGCAGGGAACTCTACTCCTCTCCCACACAGCTGCTGTTCGGGCGTTGGAAAGAGGAAGTGGACTTCATGAGAAGGGGGTGTGCTTGGAGCTACTTGATCAGGTGGCATCGGAAGCCCCGGGGAGAGACTCTCCTCCAGGAAGTAATCTTCCATCTGCTCCAGCTCCTTCTTCAGGAGGGTGGCCATGATCTCCAGGTCTGGGGCAGAAGGCCCTGGCATGGATGGATCCGCCATCATTGGCAGGTAACATGAAAAGTCCACCCTTTCCGTCATCCAATCCGTGAATCCATCCCCTGAAAAGAAAAGAAATGGAGAACTAAGTATGTTGCCCAACTAAGAACAATTGACCAGTCCAGCATGGACATCCTAAATGTACTAGCTCGTGGTCTTTATGGATTTTCATAAATACAACACAGTTCTTTTGGCCATTATAGAGGTACTCTGGGTCAAACCATAGAGAATCAAGTTGGTCGGTTTTCAGGGCCATCTTATCAGCATTATGGGCAAAGTAATGCACTGGGGCCCCTACCAGCCCATCCCAAATGCACTGAGGCCTCTACCAGCCCACACCAAAGTAAAGCACTAAGACCCCTACCAGCCCACCCCCAAAGTAAAGCACTAGAGCCCCTACCAGCCCACTCCAAAGCAAAGCACTAGGACCCATACCAGCCCAACCCAAAGTAAAGCACTGGGGCCCCTACCAGCCCACCCCAAAGTAAAGCACTGGGGCCCATACCAGCCCGTTCCAAAGTAATGCACTGAGGCCCCTACCAGCCCACCCCAAAGCAAAGCACTAGGGCCCCTACCAGCCCACCACAAAGTAAAAACTAGGACCCCTACCAGCTCACCCCAAAGCAAAGCACTAGGACCCCTACCAGCCCACCCCAAAGTTAAGCACTAGGACCCCTACCAGCCTGCCCCAATGTAAAGCACTAGGACCCCTACCAGCCCACCCCAAAGTTAAGCACTAGGACCCCTACCAGCCTGCCCCAAAGTAAAGCACTGGGGCCCCTACCAGCCCACCCCAAAGTTAAGCACTAGGACCCCTACCAGCCTGCCCCAAAGTAAAGCACTGGGGCCCCTACCAGCCCACCCCAATATAAAGCACTGGGGCAACAGCCCACCGTAAAGCAAAGCACTATGACTCCTACCAGCTCAACCCAAAGCAAAGCACTAGGACCCCTACCAGCCCACCCCAAAGCAAAGCACTAGGACCCATACCAGCCCACCCCAATATAAAGCACTAGGACCCCTACCAGCCCACCCCAAAGCAAAGCACTAGGGCCCCTACCAGCCTGCCCCGATTTATACATCTCCTAAGAATTACTGTATAAATAGTTGATAGAATTAAACATATATTTATTAGTACTTTAAAATGTATTTTAAACAGTAATAAAACATTTCGTAAATTCGAAATTTGGAAATTAGAAAACTTTGAATGAAAAAAAATCAGAATTTTCGAATTTCCAACATTTCAAATTCAAAAATCAGAAATTCTGAATTTAAAAAAAAAAAAACAAACAAAAAAAAAAAAAAACAGAAATTTTTGAATTCTGAATTTTCGACTGTCTGAATTTCCGAATTTCTGTTTTTTTTCAAATGGTTTTTCAGAAAAAAGCTGAATGAATTTTTCGGCAGTGCACGTCTGCTGAGAACCAGGCAGCCTGCAAAGGTCAGCAATGGCCTACAGGTTTCCTTTAAGATTTTCCACCACATAGATATAGTAGGCAGCTGTACGTTAAAGGGGTCCCCCTTGGAGCAGGGGGGTTTAATCCGGAGGCACCTCACCTGCCAGGCATCCTCCCTCGGCCCCGTGCACATTCACCCCGTCCTCCATGGGCACTGATAGGTGTTCATAGTGATTTCCATGAGCAGGGATCTTAAGGAGATCTGCCCGCCAGTGCATAGCGCTAACTGGCACCATGGACATCTCCAGGTCCAGATTCAAAGCCGCCAGGAGAGACATTTTGACCGGGATTATTCAGGTTGAGGCCGAAGAATTGGTTGGAGGCACGATTCCAGCTGTAGTTGGCAGCGGAAGGCGCAGAGCGAGGAAAAGACCTGCCGGGGGGGGGAAAAAAAACAGAGAAGAGCCAACTTAGATCTCAAAATTGTAAAAATTGATACAATAATTAGGGCTCTATGACATTTATGGACCTTAAAGAACGACCCGACTGGAAGACTCACATCATGGACGTCCAACCTCGGGGGTGTCCAGGAACCAAAAGGCCCAACGTGTGTCAAGAGGGGAGGGGCGCCAAGCTGGACTTCCATCACTGATAGCTTTAGACATCATTGGGTGTATTCTACATTCACAAAACCATTTATCCCACTTCACATCTTCAAGGAGCCGAACCCTTCCCAGGTTTAAAAAAAAATGGCGTGGGGGGGCCCCCCAAAATCAATTCCAGACCATTCAGGTCTGGTATGGATTTTAAGGGGAACACTGCGCCAAAATAAAAATAAATGGCAAGGGCTGACACAACCCGGGTTTCCCGTTGCGTCAGAGGGGGGGCGGGGTCACCCATACATGTCACTGAGTAACCCTGGTGTTTCCCCGTTGCGTTAGAGGGGGCGGGGTCACCCGTGCATGTGACGGGTGGCCCCGCCCCCAGCTGGAGAGCGTCATTTGTCGGCTGCCTCCCATGGAGACAGGATCGTCCCCCTCTTGTAAATTTTGGCGCGGGGTATATGTATATATTATATATAAAATAAAACAAATCTAATATATATTAAATGAAAACCTAAAAAGGTAATTGAAATAGAAATCTAAACTTTTCTAAAATTGTATATTAAAATAAAAAAATCTAATATAATCAATTAAACATTATAAAAAATATGAATTAAATATTTAAAAAATATATATTAAATAAAATAAATATAATAAATTAAATATTGTATATTAAATTAAAAGAAAAAATTGTGAAAAGATACAATGTATATTCTATCTGCTATAAATACATTGAAGCATGTACAGTATATGTTACAGTTCTGTGAGCACTTCCTTTAGGGAAGACTTGTGCTGACCTAAGGCAAAAATCCTGAGCGGCGGGAAGAGGAGACGCCGCAGTTCTAGGAAATTGTCTAAGTTTATCCGCCGCGGTTATTAAGTAACAAGTTCAATGCTAAAGCCGCTGGCAGGGTCCAGGCCTGCCCTGTAGTTCGAGGAATCGGCTGAGGAATGCTGCAGTGCGTTATTTATAGCCCTGCCAGCAGGGGGCGCTGTGGGGTAATCCTAGAAAGCTTTCTTTTTTTAGTTTAGCATTGCATAGGGAGGGGGGGGGGGGGTTAGAACCCCTGCCAGGTATTGCTATTCCTGTCTGTGTCCCTGCTGGGAAAATCCACCCTCTTTTTCTCCTGGTGGGGCAGAAAGTGATGGGAAATCCCAAATTTTTCCAGTTGTTACCATAATCCTCTTGTATTTTATTGTATTGTAACTGTTTTATCTCCCTTTTATATAGTAAAGCACTGCGTAAACTGTTTGTGCTATATAAATCCTGTATAATATAAATCCTGTATAATAATAATAATAATAATAATAACAGGAGTGGAGGGGGAATATTTTAAAGGGGACACCTGTTTTGGTGACAGCTACCTAAGAGAGAGGAGTTGCTTTCCTTGGAGAGATTGCCTCTTACTTCCTGTTGTGTCACCAGAACAGGAAGTGAAGGCCTTTTCCCCCCAATGGGACCCCCTGATAAGGGGGTGTAACCCTTTTCTGCGGCAACTAAAAACAATAGGAGAAACATCGAAACATGATGGCAGAAAAAAGACAGCCCACTTTTAGGGGGAGGAGGGGGGTTGTTTTTGATGTTTTTTGTATATTTCTTTATAAAAAAAATTATAGGGATTGTTTTTATTTTTTTGTATGTTGTTTTTTTTGTCTATTTCTTTATGATTTTTTTGTGGGGATTTTTTTGTTTATTTTTTGTGTTTTTTTGCGTTGGTTGTTTTTTTTTATGTTTTTTTTTGTGTCTTTTGTTTTCATTTTTCTTGTGGGGGGTTGTTTTTTTTATGTTTTTTTTTGTTTTGTTCTGGGTTTTTTTTGTTGTTTTTGTTTTTCGTGTATTTTTGTGGGGGTTGTTTTTTTAAATTTTTTTGCGTGTCTTCTGTTTTAATTTTTCTTGTGGGTTTTTTTTTTTTTTTGTTGTTTTGTTTTTCGTGTTTGTGTATTTTTGTGTATTTTTTTGTAGGGGTTGTTTTTTTATGTTTTTATTTATTACTTTTTGTGTCTTTTGTTTTAATTTTTCTTGTGGGGGGTTGTTTTTTTATGTTTTTTTTTTGTTTTGTTCTGGGGTTTTTTTTTGTTGTTTTTGTTTTTCGTGTATTTTTGTGGGGGTTGTTTTTTTTTAATTTTTTTGCGTGTCTTCTGTTTTAATTTTTCTTGTGGGGTTTTTTTTTTTTTGTTGTTGTTTTGTTTTTCGTGTTTGTGTATTTTTGTGTATTTTTTTGTAGGGGTTGTTTTTTTATGTTTTTATTTATTATTTTTTGTGTCTTCTGTTTTAATTTTTCTTGTGGGTTTTTTTTTTTTGTTGTTGTTTTGTTTTTCGTGTTTGTGTATTTTTGTGTATTTTTTTTGTAGGGGTTGTTTTTTTATGTTTTTATTTATTATTTTTTGTGTCTTTTTGTTTTAATTTTTCTTGTGGGGGTTGTTTTTTTATGTTATTTGTTTTACGTTGTTCTGTTCTTATTTATTTTTTGTTTGGGTTGTTTTTTTATGTTTTTGTTTCAAAAAAACTTCAGTACTCTTTCAGTAAAATACTTTCTAAAATTATAAAGAGAAAAACTGCGCTTATCAAAAAAATAAATATGGGTCAAGGCAGCAGAAAAAATTTGATAAGCAGTTTATCCATTTATATTGTACTTTCTAAAATTATTTTGGAACTTTCCTCCAGATTGTACGATGTGTGGGCTGAGATGGGCCCGCCCGGGAGTTGGAGTTTCTGGGACTGTAAAAATAACAATTCGGGAAGCTCGTGCACTTGGATCTGCTAACAGCGCCAGGGGGCGAGGCACAAAGCGCCCCCTTTTTCCTCGGATTTGTCACAAGATAAAACTGAAAAATCTTTTTTCGGTTCCTTTCTCCTAAGAGTTGCCAATGGCGGGTTTGGCTTCTCTGACAAGTGTCTGTAGGGACTTATTGTCAGAAAAACAAAGCTAAATAAACCCTGGAGGGGGGGGGGGGGGAGGGGCGGACATCTGCGGATAATCCAGATACAGGCTCCTCCTCTCTCTGTTTATTATGTACACCGCCGAAAATTAGCCCAAATAGTACATTTTGTGACTTTGGGTTTGTCGGGTTCTTTAAAAGAACTCGGGCCCTGCAAGGCTCCTTCTGTTACTTCTTTGTGGACTACAAGTCCCAGAATCCCCGGCCGTCCCCCTTCTGCCTGTCTCTAGTGGAAGTCCCAGCAGGTCCTAATTGCATCCTTTATATAATTCCCTCGGTGTCCTGTGGAACTGCATGTCTCAGCCTGCCCTTTACACTGACATGTTCAGACACATCCGGCCACCGTTGGGGCCCCATCATCTGTTGGGGGGCAAAAAAAGTCCCAGCAGACGTCGGCTGTAATTATACAGAAACGCCTCATGGAGTTCTGATCTACGCTCTACCGGGCCTCGGCATCGCCAAGCCATGGCTTTCTGTAGATGTTACATTTTTATGGTGCTAATAAAATAATGAATAATAATAATCATAATAAAAAAATATAATAACATAGTATTACGAAGAAGAAACAAAAAAACTAACATGGAAAAAAAAAAGACAAAAAATATCCCATTGGAAGAGGTCATAAATAAATGATCTACAGCCTACTATTTACTGATATTATATTTTTATTTATTTATTTTATTTTTATTATTAATATATATATATATATATATATATATATATATATATATATATATATATATATATATATAAAATGGAGTTCTGATCTACACTCTACCGGGCCTCGGCATCGCCAAGCCATTGCTTTCTGTAGATTTTTATGGTGATATTAAAATAATGAATAATAATAATCATAAAAAATATAATAACATAGTATTACAAAAGAAGAAACAATAAAACTAACATGGAAAAAAATGTTTTATTTATATTATTAATTTATATATATATATATATATATATATATATATATATATATATATATATATATATATATATATATATATATATTATTGCTTCGCTGCGTAATCGAAATATATTACACCAGACTCTACGCGAATTCATATATTATCGTATTTTTTTTCCGCCGCGCAATCGAAATACGTGAGTAGGGGGCGTGAAGCATTTAAATTAAGCGCGTCCCCATCGATGCGCATGCTCTGTTCAGGAATTTCCCGCCGTGCATTGCGCGAAATCACGTCGTGACGTCATTCGTTGTTTGAGTAGCGCTTTAGAACATTCCTATTCCCGGACGACTTACGTTAAAATAATAAAAGTCGAAAAACGTTGAAATTCGACGCGGGAACGACGGCCATATAACATGGGCTGTCTAATTTCAAAAAAGCTGGTATAGTGAAACGGAAAAAAAGATATAAAGGTGCCGTAAGAGATTGCGTTTGAAGAGCGAAATTTTTGGATTCAGGCAGCTCATTAGCACTATGGCCGCCCAGTAGATTCACAAAGTAATAAAGTCGAAATTTACGCAGGTGTCTTTCATGTTTGAGGATTTCGAAGCGTAAAAACCTGTAAATCGTTACTCCTGTCTAACAACATTTACACAGGCGTAATCGCTTTGTGAATCTAGGCCATATATTTTTATATATATATTATTGCATTATATTACTGTATATATTAATTTATATGTATTAATTATTATATATTTATAAGTTTATATACATGTGTGTGTATATATATAATTTCAAGGAGGTATGAATACTTTTTCAAGGCACTATGGCCTAGATTCACAAAGCGATTACGCCTGTGTAAATGTTGTTAGACAGGAGTAATTTCGATTTACGAGCGTTTTTACGCTAGTCGAAATCCTCAAACCATGAAAAGACACCTGCGTGCTAAATTTCGACTTTATTACGTGTTAGTACGCCTTCAGATCTACGCTGCCTGAAAATTGCGGCCACTGGGCGGACTTCCTGTTGTTTTTCACCTTCATGGTATGCTAATGAGCTTTTGCCTGGAATCCACAAAATTTCGCTCTTCAAACGCAATCTCTTACGGCACCTTTAGTCATCTTTTTTTTCCGTTTCACTATACCAGCTTTTTGCTGGTCTAATATTAGACAGCCCATGTTAAGTATGGCCGTCGTTCCCGCGTCGAATTTCAACGTTTTTCGATTTCTTTTATTATTTTTAACGTAAGTCGTCCGGGAATAGGAATGTTCGTAAACGCCGCTACTCAAACAACGAATGACGTCACGACGTGATTTCGCGCAATGCACGGCGGGAAATTCCTGAACAGAGCATGCGCAGTTCGATCGTCGCGGGGACGCGCTTAATTTAAATGCTTCACGCCCCCTACTCACGTATTTCGATTGCGCGGCGGAAAAAAAATACGATACAATAGCGTACGCGCAAAAAAACTACCTGAATTCGGCGTAGAGTCTGGTGATAGACGGCAGCGTAGCGTATTTCGATTACGCAGCGGAAGATTACATCTATGTGAATCTGCCCCAATGTGTGTGTGTGTATATATATATATGGTATTATTATATTTTCTGATATCCTGTACATATTATATTACAACCTTCTATATTATATACACATAATAATAATAAAACATAAAATATATAAAAGTAAAAATACCCCAAAAAAAAAAATATATATATATATATATATATATCATTAATGATTTATCAGTAGCTTCCCCAATTGGGTATTTACAAACTATTTTTTTTGTAGATTTTACTTTATAACATAGTAATAAAAAAAAAATAAAAAAAAATACTATCACTAAAATGTTAAAACATAGTAACAAAAATAAGAAATAGTAACTAAAACTAGTAAATATAGTAAAAAAATTAAAAAACACATATTAAATAAGAAGGCCAATGGAAAAGGTCATACAATATTAATCAACAGCTCTCAGTTACTTTAGTTTTTTTTTTTATGCTAATTATTTTGTTCTTTCTGCAGATATTCTATTATAACATAGTCACAAAAATAAGAAATAGTAACTAAAAAAATAAATAAACTAGTAAATAAATAAAAAAAAAATATTATAACATAGTAAAAAAAAAAAAAAAAAAAATAGTAACTAAAAAAATAAAAATCGATACTATATACACATAATAAAAAAAATATTATAAGATAATCAAAAATAAATAAATATTAATTTAAAATAAATAAAAATAAACTAGTAAATAAAAAAAATATCTATATTATATACACATAATGAAAAAAAATATATATGAATGAATGAATGAATGAATGAATGAATGAATGAATGAATGAATGAAAACTTGTATAGCGCGGCACATGCGAACTGAATCGCCTCTGGGCGCTTGTTGTTCCTGTCTCCTTTGATATCAAAAGAGAAAAGTCTTGACCTTTTTCCTAAATGCTAGGTGGTTCTCCTCCAACCGAATGCTGGTTGGTAAAGCGTTCCATAGTTTGGGACCTTGGATCGCGAATCTCCTTTCTCCCTTGGACTTGAAGTTGGCTTTCGGAACCTGGAGCAGGTTTCTGATTCGTGGATCGCAAAACGCGATTGGGATTATGCGCTTTTATTATTTCGCATAAATAAAGGGGGGCATTCCCATGGACACATCTATGTGTAAGACAGAGAGCTTTAAAAGCGATTCTGTCTTTGACTGGCAGCCAATGAAGTGCTCTCAGTGAAGGTGAGATGGATTCCCAGGGTTTTTTCCCAGTCACCAGTCTGGCGGCCGTATTCTGAACGACTTGCAGACGAGCGATTTGGTACTTGGGGAGGCCGAGGTAAAGGGCATTTGCATAATCCAGTCTGGAGTTAACAATTGCTCCCACCACGACCGCTAAATCTTCTTTAGGGATGAACGGAGTGAGTCTGCGTAGTAGGCGCAGCAGATGGTGAGATCCGCTGACTACTGACCCTATTTGTGCGTCCATTGTCATAAAGGAGTCAAAAATGCCCCTAGGCTTTTGACTTGGCGCTAGGGGTGATGAGCTTGCCCAGAATGGGCGGGGGGGTCCATGCTGTTGAAAGTTGATTCATACGCTTGGCGTGAAACAGGAGAAGTTCTGTTTTCGCTCCATTGAGTTTAAGATAACTCTTTGTCATCCAGTCCTCTATCAAAGAGAGACATGTCTCTAGATTGAGGTGGTGATCCTGTCTGTTGCAGATGCGGAAATAGAGTTGTGTGTCATCTGCATATGAGTGGTAGAGCAGTTTTTGGCTGCTGATAATCTCAAAGAGAGGACGAAGATATATGTTAAACAGCACTGGTGACAGAGGCGATCCTTGAGGGACTCCGCATGTTACTGTGCGTTTGTCAGACGTGAAAGGTCCTAACTTCACTGTTTGCGATCGGTTTTCCATATAAGGACATAAGAAGGTAACTGGAAAAAGTCATAAATTAATCATCACCCCCCCCCCCCCCCCCGTAATTAGTTTACAAACGATTGCTGTTGATTGTTGATTATTGTAGATATTACATTATATAATTATAGTAACAAAAAAAAAAGAAAACAGAACACTAAATAAATAACCAAACTAAAAATTTAAAAACAGTAAAAAAATAAAAAGGAGAGTTTAGATATATTTTTTTTGTTGACAAAAAACAGGGAACAATGGGTAAAGAGCAGCAATCCCAAAGCAACCAAAGTGCATTTTGTCCACTCATGGCCATACACTATACAATCTGATTGTACAACCTTCTTTAGAGTCACCCAAACATATGCAATCTGGTCTCGCATTACATGGTTGATTGTAGATTTAAAGGAGATTGTACAATCAGATTGTATGGTATATGGTGAGCTTAGAGTTCTGAAAGATGGTTCTGGGTCTGGATTTCATCTTTCCACTGTTTACATTTTAGGAAAAGCTGATACAAAGCCCCATTGGGGGGGCATATGCCCACCCCCCCCCCCCCCGTCTCTCCCCTGTACAGTGGTACTCACTCCATGTTGGCAGATGCCAGCTTGTCTCTCATGCTGGAGGAACTCTACACAGCCATGATGATGAGGATGATGAAGATGAAGAGATAACGTGTGACTTCTCTGGGATCTCAGGCTGTATACTGCAATCCAGAGGTGACATCATCACCCCTGACAGCCCACAGCCCCGCCCACCGTTAACCCTCTCCCTGCCGCTGGTTATGCCATTGCTGAAATTCCCCGGCCTGCCATTGGCTGGCTCTGTACCACCTCTGATCTCACCGCTGTCTTGTGATCAGCATTTGGGAATTTTTGTTTTTTCTTGTTGGATTTTTACAAAAAGGGAAATTCCTGTCGGGCTGCTGATGATAATGTGTTTAAAAGCAATAAAAATAAAATAAATCTTATCCATCTTTTTTCTTTTTACTAACATTAGGAGTGAGGAAAAAAATCAAGAAGGAATGAGACATTTTTTATTTTCTGGTTTCAAATCAAATATATATATATACTATAAAAAATATATATATAAATATTATAGTATATACACATACATATACACAAAATATAATATAAAATATGTGTATATATACACATACACTAATATAATAATAAAAATGTTTATAAAATGTATTTATTTGTGTGTGTGTGTGTAAATATATATATATATATATATATTATAAAAAAAAATTATATTTGTGTGTGTATATAGCTATAATATTGTGTGTGTAATATATATATATATATATATATATTATATATATATATATATATATATATCTTTTATAGTATATACACATACATATACACAAAATATAATATAAAATAATAGTTTATATATATATATATATATAAACTATTATTTTATATTATATTTTGTGTATATGTATGTGTATATATAAAAGATATATATATATATATATATATATATATATTACTATAAAATACACACACAAATATAATTTTTTTTTATAATATATATAATATATATTTACACACACACACATATTATATATATATAAACTATAATTTTATATTAGATATATATATATATATATATATATATATATATATATATATATATAATATATATATATATATATATATATAAATAATATAACAAAATATAATAATCTAAAAATAATAATTATTTAGATATAATATATAGATTATAGTATATTTATTTTTGTAATTATGTTTATGTGTAGAGAAAATTATATATATATATATATATATTTTCTCTACACACAAACATAATTAAAAGAAATATACTATAATCTATATATTATATCTAAATAATTATTATTTTAGATTATATTTTTATTTTAATTATGTTATATTATTTATATAATAATATATACACACAAACATATAAAAAAATATATATATATATATTATATCTAAATAATTATTATTTTAGATATAATTATATAAATAATATATATATATATATATATATATATATTATATATATATATATATATATATATATATTATATTTTATATATATATATATAAAATATATATTATATTTTGAATATATCTTTTATAGTATATACACAAAATATAATATAAAATAATAGTTATATATATATATAAATAAATAATTTTTATTTTATATTATATTTTGTGTATATGTTATGTGTATATACTATACACACAAAATATAATATAAAATAATAATTATTTGGACATAATATATAGCTATAATATAATTTTTTAAATTAGATTTTTGTGTGAACACAGGCCCGGATTCACATACATTGGCGCATATATATGCCGCCGTAGCGTATGTCTTTAAAAGGCTGCATTCACATCTAGGCGTCGGCGGCAGCGGCGTATTCGGGCGACATGCAATAGGCGTTTTGTCCCCGCGATTTGCGGCGACAAAACGCCTATTGCTTTTTTGCTGGAGGGCAGAATTTTACACTGTCGGCTATGGCCGAACGCCCGATACGCCTGAAAAAAAGGGTCCGGGACTTGTTTCAGGCTTCACGCTTCAGGCGTATCGGCGTTCGGCGTAGAGATGTGAACCATCTCCATAGCCGACAATGTAAATTCCCCCCTCCAGCGTATCGCAGGCTGCTGCAGCGTCAGGCTTCAGGCGACAAAACGCCTAGATGTGAATGGAGCCTTACGCCTACGAAATATACGCTACGCCGGCGCAGAGTTGGGAGCATTTGCTTTGTGAATTCCATGCTTCCATCTCCGCGCTGCGCCGGCGTAGCGTATATATTTCGTAGGCGTAAGTGGAAGTGGGCTGGAAGTGGGCGTGATACATTTAAATGAAGCGTGACCCCATGCAAATAATGGGCTGAGCTTCAAGCAAGTACTTAAAATGAACTGCGCATGCGTCGTACCTCGGACGCATCCCCGTGCGCATGCTCACAATCACGTCGAAACAACTGGCTAAGATACGTCGAATCACTGCCTACGACGTAAACGTAACCTACGCCCAGCCCTATTCACCTAGTACCACGTAAAATACGACGGCTGTGTTCCCTGGTCCAGACCTTTGCATGGGTTGCGCCTCATCTATGGGGAATAACTTTACGCCGGACGTACGACTTACGCAAACCGCTTAAATCATCAAGTACGTTCGTGAATCGGCGTATTTTACTCATTTGCATATTTGAATAGGAAATCAATGGCGGCGCCAACGATACGCCGGCGTAGGAAAGTGACGTCGGTGGACTGGAGCCTGTTTTTAGACGTATCTTAGTTCTGTGGGCCCGGCGCTGAGATACGACGGCGCATATTTTACACTTACGCGGTGTATCTCGAGATATGTCGGCGTAAGTGCTTTGTGAATCCGGGCCTATATATATGTTTATGTACGTGTGTGTGTGTATATAATATAAATATATATAAATTATTATTTTTTTTAATATAAAATGTATTATTCTATGCTAGTGTTTATATAATTATCATTTTATATTATATTTCTGTATGTGTGTGTGTATATTATTTTATTTATTGACTTTACTTCCATAGCTTGTTATGACCTCATCCAGGAACTTTACATAACTCCCCAGTCGCACTCTATAGGCGAGTGTGACCAGACGTCCCCGGTTTCAGGGGACAGTCCCCGGATTGAGGACACTGTCCCCGGACCAAGTCTGTCCCCTGGTTTTGTCCCCGGATTGGATTTGAACGGGGGCTGGGGCAATTTCAAGAACAGTGTGTGCAGAATAAAAAATAAATAAAAAACAGAATTACACACCCCCGCTCAGCCGCTCCTACTAGCTTAGGGGGGTGTATTTTTTTTTCCATTAACCGGGGGCCCCTTTCTGATGATCATGTGCTGGTCGGAGCGGAGGGAATATTTCTTCAGCTCCGCTCGCATGTTCTTCTGCCTTGGCTCAAGTCCCGGCCAGCCGCCTGCCTATCTCCTTGCCTTCCCCGGCGGAGTGATCTTCCTCCCCTCCCCACCCAGTAGCAGGCGGGGCCCGAAGAGTGAGACTTGAGAGGCTGTGAGGGGGGCGGCGGCGGCGGCGGCGATGGGCAGAGATTCGCTGATTGCCGCCATTACTAGTAAAAAATAAAAAACATGTCCCTGGATTTCATTTAAAAAATCTGGTCACCTTTACTATAGGCAGCACATGGACCGCGGTCGCCACCTCGTCTCGCTCCGCCGTATCGCGCTGCCAAATCCACATCCGCGCAATGCAGCCTCCACATTCCGTGGCTGAGATCCGGGATCCCTTGTGCCTCTACAGCACAGGTGTTCGAGCACAAGGCCCGCGGGGCCGAATTCTGGCCCTCCAGGCCATTTCATGCGCCCCCCTCGTACGTCTTCCTGCAGCTGCATGAGAGCTCCAGCCCTCCTCTGGTCCTCCTCCAGACCCTTAAGCCTCGTACACACGACCGGTTTTCCCGGCAGGAAAACCGCCAGGAGAGCTTTTGGCCGGGAATCCCGACGGGAAAATAGAGAACCCCGCCCACCTAACCTGTCCAATCGTGCAATCCGGCAGACGCACAGCTTCAGGCATGGGCCCCCCTGTAGCAGAGAGCCGGAGGGGGGGGGGGGTGCTGCCGCCTCAAATTGAAAAGCGAGGGGCTGCCGTGAATTGGTTCAGACGCGGGGGGGAGGTGCCATCGCTAATTGAGAAGGGGAAGCGTGATTTGAGAAGCAGGGGGGTGCCACGAATTGGGGCCCATTACAAAAAATAAAATAGAAAATAAAGTGGGGGTAGCCATCTGGGCCCTTTAATAAAAACAAAAAAAATAAAATAAACAATAAAAATATTTAAAAAAACGAAATTACATTTTTTTTATAAAAAAAAAAAGAAGAAGAAAAAAAGGGGGTTGCCATGCGGGGCGCCCTGGGGACCTCCTGGGCCCTTTAATAAAAACAAACAAAATAAAACAAAAAAATATATTAAAAAATAAAATAAAAGGGGGGTTGCCATCCGTAGCCCTGGGGACCTCCGGGCCCTTTAATAAAAAACAAACAAAATAAAAAAAATATATAAAAAAATGTAATAGATGGGGGTTGCCATCCGGGGCCCTGGGGACCTCTGGGCCCTTTAAAAAAAGAAAACAAAAGAAATAAAAAAAATATATAAAAAAAATAAAATAAATGGGGGGTTGCCATCCTGGGCCCTGGGGACCTCCGGGCCCTTTAAAAAAAACAAATAAAATAAAAAAAAAAATATATAAAAAAATGTAATAGATGGGGGTTGCCATCTGGGGCCCTGGGGACCTCTGGGCCCTTTAAAAAAAGAAAACAAAAGAAATAAAAAAAATATATAAAAAAAAAATGGGGGGTTGCCATCCGGGGCCCTGGGGACCTCCGGGCCCTTTTAATAAAAACAAACAAAATAAAAAAATATATAAAAAAATTAAATAAATGGGGGGTTGCCATCCGGGGCCCTGGGGACCTCCGGCCCTTTAATAAAAACAAAAAAAATATATATATATATATATAAATGTTTATTTAAAAAAGAAAAAAAAGGGGGTGCCACCCGGGCCCCTGGGTTCCTCCGGGCCCCTTACAGGTGTACTACCTATACCCCCTGATGGCGGCCCTGATTGTACCATCCCCCGCAATGTGCGCAGTGAGAGTCATGCCTGTGGCTGTCAAGAGTCTTGCAATGCCTTCTGGGACTTGTAGTTCCACAACAGCGGGGGAGGGGCGAGGGATGCATGCCCGTGGTCTACAACATCCGTTGTCTTGATGAATGGGGGGAGGGGCTGAATATCAGAAACAAAAAAGGACAGGTCCTCTTTAATTGAAGAAATGCATCCCTCTGTGGGCTGTGATTGGGCCTCGGGCCCCGGCTGCTCATTTGTATAAAATTTATTGTCATTTTATTTCTTATTCTCATCACTTTGTGTAATTATATTTTTTCTCTATCAGACAGACAGCAGAACGCTGCCCCCTGGTGGGCACTTTTTTAGTAGAACTTTTCTTTCTTTTTTTCTTTTTTTTTCTCCAGCTGGTGAAATATTTTCCGCCTGCTTTATAGAGAACGGAAGTTTCTTTTAATGTGTGTTTTGAGGTGATTGTCGGTTCCTGGAACTCTCGGCATTCCTGAGCAGGCGTCACGCGCTCTGTGCCCTCGGGCGTGCGATGGGCCGGCGCCCCGGGGGTTGGGCAATGTGAAGGTCGGGCGGACTTCGCTCCCTCCACACTTGTTACATTTTTTCTTTACAGGGACAGTTTGTACTTTTTTTTTTTTTTTTTCAGAAGGTCGCCATCTTTGAAAGTGAAGGCGGAGCTAAATAGTGGGCAGGTTCATTTTGTGCTGCGGTGAGGTTCGGTCATCGCCCCGTCATCTTAGACCTTCTATATGATTGCTAGAGATCGATCACTGATGGCGAATGATCCCTACAGATAGGACACAGGGGTCCCCAGTGCCATCTTAATGGCATCATGGGCCCCTGGGAAAAGACATGCATTGGGGCCCCAACAATGAAGATGGTGACCTGCGGCGCGCTGCGCTGTCTGAGTCTGAAGATGGCAGAGGTGGGTGGAGCCAATCTAGTTTTCCAGACGCGAAGGCGGCGCGATCTGAATGCTGGGGCGGCCGTGGCCTCGGACTTCACTGGCTGCTAGGCGCCCGGGCAGGCCAGGGATTCTAGCAACCAGTGCAGTCGGAGGCGCCCCTTCTCTGCAGCAGCTTACTCCTGATGGGGCCCCATGGGCACCTGGGGCCCCTGGACTGTGCCCACTGGATAAGATGGCCTTGGGGGTCCCTATACACCATGCAGTTCATAGCGACCAATTGGATCGCTAGGATTAGGACAGCGCAGCGGCTTAATGGGGCCTTGCACCCCCCGGGGACCAGGGTTCAAGTTCCAGTCAGGACACTGTCTGCATGGAGTTTGCATGTTCTCCCTGTGCCTGCACGGGTTTCCTCCAGTTCGGATATGATTAGGGCCACTAAGTGGCTTGGTGGTGCCTTGTAGCCCCGGGGTCCTTGGTTCATGTTCACTTCAGGATGACATCTGCATGGAGTTTGCATGTTCTCCCCCCTGTGCCTGCATGGGGTTCCTCTGGTGTAGATATGATTAGGGCATCGGAGTGGCTTAGGACATCATCTGCATCTGCATGGAGTTTGCATGTTCTCCCCCCTGTGCCTGCTTGGGATTCCTCTGGTTTAGATATGATTAGGGCATCGGAGTGGCTTAGGACATTACCTGCATGGGGTTTGCATTGGTTTCCTCCGGATTGGACATGATTAGGGCAGCACGGTAGCTCAGTGTTGGGTTGCAGCACCGGGGTCCTGGGATCAAGGCCCAGCCAGGACATCATCTGCATGGAGTTTGCATGCCCTCCCTGGGCTAGAGTGTGTTTCAATTGGTTACTCTGGTTTCCTCCCACACTCCAAAGACATGCTGGTGATGTCTTGTGGCACCATTCAGGACACTGTCTGCATGGAGTTTGCATGGGTTCCCTCTGGATTGGACATGGTTATGGCAGCGCAGTGGCTCAGTGTTGGGTTGCAGCCCCGGGGGGGGGGGGGGGGTCCTGGGTTCAACTCCCATTCAGGACTTGATCTGCATGGAGTTTGCACGTTCTCCCTGGGCTGGTGAGCGTTTCCATTGGTCACTCTGGGCTCCTCCCACTCTCCATAGGACATGCTGATAGGTTGATGAGCTCCCGTCTAAAACCCGAGTTGTTTAATGTGCTACTGAGCGCCCCCAAGATGGCCGCCTCCCCATCGGGCCCCCCAACTGTGTAAAGCCTTTGGCCGTAGCGGTGTGACCCGGGACTGAATGTCTGATGTACGCAGGCAGATTGGACTTTGTTTTTTGTTCCTTTTGTCACAACATATTTGTAGTGTTTTGCGTTCGCCGTACATATTGATCGAAATCCCCCCCCCCCTCCTCCCGAGGGATCGACCCAAGTCAGAAAAACAAGTGCAAATTAAACCCCTGGGACGTACCATGCAGATGGCGGAGGGGGGGGGGGGGGGTCTGAGATACCTGCAGATGGAAGACGGTGCTGATTGTACAACACGGGAAAATATTCTCTTTTTTTTTTTTTTTTTTTTATAACTTTATAAAGATATCCGTTCACGTTTAATGTTATTATCTCCAGAATTTCATTGTATTATCACGTTTTTCCGGCTCCGGCCAAAAGTGAGGCCAAACCGACCGCGCCGTTATTAAATGATCACCGATCACCTTCACAGATCGATAGGTCAGCATTTGAAGGGATCATCGCCTCAAAAATATTATAAATAAATATATACATGCACTATATTACCAAAAGTATTGAGACAGGCAGGATGTTAGCCGTATTTTGATAAATAATAATATTATTATTATTTTATTATAATACATGATTTATAGATTATTATAGATTATTTAGATGTTATTATTATAAATTATTTATATGTGATTACTATAATATAGAATTTATAGATTTTTATTATAATACAGGATTTATAGATTTATAATATATGAATCCTGTATTATAAAAATATATAAATCCTATGTTATAGTAATAACATATAAATAATGTATAATAATAACATATAAATCATGTATTATAATAAAATAATTATTATAATTGTACATGATTTATGTATTATGAGCTAGGATTTATATATATATATATATTTGTATTAATATTATTATTATACAGAATGTATATATTATAATATAGGATTTATACATTTTTATAATAATACAGGATTTATATATTATAATATAGGATTTATTTATTATTATTATTGATATTATACAAGATTTATGTTATAATATATACGATTTATATATTTTTATTAAAATACAGCATTTATATAATAATAATAATATATAAATCCTGTATTATTATAAAAATGTATAAATCCTATATTATAAAAACAACAACATATAAATCATGTATTATAAATATAATAATAATATATAAATCCTGTATAATAATTATATTATTAGTATACAGGATTTATATATTATTAAATATAGGATTTATATATATTATTATTATTATACAGGATTTATTTATTATTACTATTATAATACATGATTTATATGTTATTTTTAACATAGGATTTATATATTTTTATTATAAAACAGGATATATATATATATATATATATTAATAATATATAAATCCTGTATTATTATAAATAATTATATATATTTATGAAAATATGTCTGACATCCTGTCTGAGCAGTTCTCATTTTTTCATCACAACACAGAAAAGTCACATGAATATCAGGTGATGTACAGAGTCTGTCACTGGGACTCCCCATCTCTTAAAGTGGACCCGTCACTAAGCAAAGAAAAACCACTTAAACCTGTAATAGATCTGTAATTATTAGATACGGTGAAATGCTTCTGTCTGTGTGAGGAATAATGTTACAATGTGATACGTCTTCACGCTAAGAGCGGCCATGGTGGATATTGGTGGAGAATGGTGGATGATGATGGTGGATAATGGTTGACAATGGTAGATAGTGGTGGACAGTGGTGGATAGTGGTGGAGAATGGTGAATGATAGTGGTGGACAATGGTGGAGAATGGTGGATGATGATGGTAGATATTGGTGGATAGTGGTGGATAGTGGTGGACAATGGTGGATAGTGGTGGACAGTGGTGGATAGTGGTGGATAGTGGTGGACAATGGTGGATAGTGGTGGACAATGGTGGATATTGGTGGATGATGATGGTAGATAGTGGTGGACAATGGTGGATGATGATGGTAGATAGTGGTGGACAATGGTGGACAATGGTGGACAATGGTGGATATTGGTGGATAGTGGTGGACAGTGGTGGACAATGGTGGATAGTGGTGGATATTGGTGGATAGTGGTGGACAATGGTGGACAATGGTGGATAGTGGTGGACAATGGTGGATAGTGGTGGATATTGGTGGAGAATGGTGGATGATGATGGTGGATAATGGTTGACGATGGTAGATAGTGGTGGACAGTGGTGGATAGTGGTGGAGAATGGTGAATGATAGTGGTGGACAATGGTGGAGAATGGTGGATGATGATGGTAGATATTGGTGGATAGTGGTGGACAATGGTGGATAGTGGTGGACAATGGTGGATAGTGGTGGATATTGGTGGAGAATGGTGGATGATGATGGTGGATAATGGTTGACGATGGTAGATAGTGGTGGACAGTGGTGGATAGTGGTGGAGATGGTGAATGATAGTGGTGGACAATGGTGGAGAATGGTGGATGATGATGGTAGATATTGGTGGATAGTGGTGGACAATGGTGGATAGTGGTGGACAATGGTGGATAGTGGTGGATGATGATGGTAGATAGTGGTGGACAATGGTGGATGATGATGGTAGATAGTGGTGGACAATGGTGGACAATGGTGGATATTGGTGGATAGTGGTGGACAATGGTGGAGAATGGTGGATGATGATGGTGGATAATGGTTGACGATGGTAGATAGTGGTGGACAGTGGTGGATAGTGGTGGAGAATGGTGAATGATAGTGGTGGACAATGGTGGAGAATGGTGGATGATGATGGTAGATATTGGTGGATAGTGGTGGATACTGGTGGACAGTGGTGGACAGTGGTGGACAATGGTGGATAGTGGTGGATATTGGTGGATAGTGGTGGACAATGGTGGATAGTGGTGGACAGTGGTGGACAATGGTGGATAGTGGTGGATATTGGTGGATAGTGGTGGACAATGGTGGATAGTGGTGGACAGTGGTGGAAAATGGTGGACAGTGGTGGAAAATGGTGGATAGTGGTGGATAGTGGTGGATAGTGGTGGATAGTGGTGGACAGTGGTGGACAGTGGTGGATAGTGGTGGATAGTGGTGGACAATGGTGGATAGTGGTGGATAGTGGTGGATAGTGGTGGACAATGGTGGATAGTGGTGGACAGTGGTGGAAAATGGTGGATAGTGGTGGATAGTGGTGGACAGTGGTGGACAGTGGTGGATAGTGGTGGATAGTGGTGGACAGTGGTGGACAGTGGTGGATAGTGGTGGATAGTGGTGGACAATGGTGGATAGTGGTGGATAGTGGTGGATAGTGGTGGACAATGGTGGGTAATAGTCCGCTGTACAACTGTCATGTAAATCCATACAAGGTGACATTGTTTCCTCCTGATCTGTGACCCCGCAGAGGGTGGGAAATCCCTGTGTGGCCCC
Organism: Rana kukunoris; assembly: GCA_029574335.1. NCBI lineage: Eukaryota > Metazoa > Chordata > Amphibia > Anura > Ranidae > Rana > Rana kukunoris. The sequence goes on along the minus strand of CM056060.1, from coordinate 2,237,595 downwards.
TCAGTAAAGTTGCTGTAAATACTGGGGGGGGGGGGGCACACAGCCAATGTTACAGCTGAATAATATGACATGACACATGAGACACTAAAATAAATCTCATGGCTGCAGCTGCTGCAGAACCTCTTGGGAAGCAAACCATAAATCCTGTGAGGGGGAAGGAGGGGGGGGGGGGTCAGCATCAGCAGGCGTCAGTCCCCCCCAACTCACAAAGTTCTGCCAAATCAGTGTACCAGGATTAGGCCAAATAAACACAAAAACTCTGTTTATTATTAACATTATCCCCCCCGTCATTATAAAACTTTACATTTGTATATAAATATATCTGTAAATATTAAATAGTAAATTAATCTATCATAATATAACATATATATATTAACAATAAAATGACGTAGTAGTAAATAATAATTAAAAATATATATATATCATTTTATTTTTATATTTCATAAGATATATATGTATATACATACACATACACAAAATTATAAATATTTTTTAATTATTATTTATTACTATGTTATTTTATTGTAAATATATATTTATTAAATTATTATATACATATTATATATGTAATAATAATATGTATAATAAAATAATGTAGTAGTAATAATATATACATATATATGCAATAATATAAAGTGTGTGTGTGTGTATATATATATATATATATATATATATATATATATATATATATATATATATATATATATATATATATATATAAAGAAGTATATATTGTTTATTATTTTCAGTATTAATAATCATTAAATATATAATAGTAGTAAAAATTATGATATATATATATATATATTTATGTATGTGTGTATATATATATATATATATATATATATATATAAAATATATGTTATTATTTTGTTCTTATATTTTTTAACATAAATAAATAATTACTACATGAATTAAAAAATAAATACAACATATAAAGCAAGCAGAACAATTTCCATTGTATGCTAGAAAGATAAAAAAAAAACACAATCTTGTATACAATACCATAGGACGCAAACAATAATTATGAACAATACAAAAAAAAAAAAAAAAAAAAAAGTATTGAAGGTCCTCGTAAGTCATAACAGCCAATCAGATATAATTTTAAATGAATTTAAAAAAGTTAAGACACTACAAGAGGACCCCTGATTGCTTACTACAGGTTACCCATTATTTTATTTTTTTTACTTATTAATTCGTTTTTTTTTTTTTTTTACTGATTAATTTGTTATTCTTTTTTTTTTTCTTTTTTTTATGAATGCTTATTTTTTTTTTTTTTTACTTATTAATTAGTTATTCTTTTTTTTAATGATTAATTCTTTATTCTTTTTTTATGAATTATTCTTTTTTTTTTTTTTAATGATTAATTCGTTATTTTTTTTTTTTTTATGAATTATCCTTTTTTTTTACTTATTAATTAGTCATTCTTTTTTTGCTTTTTTTAATGTTTTTTTTTTTTTTTTTTACTTATTAATTAGTTATTCTATTTATTTTTTATTTATTTTTATTCTGTGTTCAGCAAAGGTTGACTTTACATCGGATCGGATTATTGTGAGTTGGAATCGTGTTTACTGTTGTGGGAAAATCTGGAAGGAAGTGCGAGGAGCGATTGTGGGAAAGACGTGAGTCCACCACCCCCTCCCCTCCCCTCCCCCCCCCCCTCACATTGATGTAAATCTTCTCTTGTATCTTTTCATGTGACAACACAGAAGAAATGACACTTTGTATCTCCAATGTTGTGTAGTGAGTGTACAGCTTGTATTTATTTTTTTATAAATGTAGAAATGTACTTACGCCATGATTGCGGTTGTTGGCAGAGGGCGGCACAAGTGCAGCGGCACACTTGTTGGGTGCAGGTCTAGAGGGCCATGGCGGTGACTCATGTACGGGACGGAGGATTTCACCGGCGGAGCTGCTGGAAGGATCTGGCGGGTGACGTGCCGAGGATTCACTTCTATAATGTAATCCCCGAGGTTACATCACCCGCCCCTCCCGGAGGAGGATCCTTCCGCCGCTCGCACGCCTCCGCCCCCCCCCCCCCCCCCCCGTCACCTGCCCGGCCGCACCGGGAAAATAACCCCCCGCCGCCCTCTGATGGGGGAACCACACTTGGCGTTCTTCATTTCTCTGTGACTTGTGGTGCAGAATTCCTCCCTTCCCCCGGATTTGCTGCTCTTTGTATTTAGGAATTGGAAGGAACTTTTTCCTGTCGGAGGGAGAGGAGCCGAGTGACAGGCAGAGGATTGCAACATTATTGCATCAGCCGGGGGAGGGGGGGGGGGTCGTGAGAGGCGCCGGGTCACAGAGTTTATTAGGAGGCGACTGCTGATTGGCTGCTGGGCCATGTGTGAGAGACAGGCGACTGCCGAGTGACAGTGACAGCGTGATAATATGACAGAGTGACAGTATGATAGTGACAGTGTGACAGTGACAGCATTATAATGTGACAGTATGATAGTGTGACAGAGTGACAGTGACAGTATGATAGTATGACAGTGACACTATGACAGTGTGATAGTATGATAGTGTGACAGTGACAGTGTGACAGTATGACAGTGGCAGTATGACAGTATGATAGTGTGACAGTATGATAGTGTGACAGTATGATAGTATGACAGTATGATAGTGTGACAGTATGATAGTATGACAGTGTGACAGTATGACAGTGACACTATGACAGTGTGATAGTGTGACAGTGACAGTATGATAGTGTGACAGTATGACAGTGACAGCATTATAATATAACAGTATGACAGAGTGACAGTATGACTATCACGCTGTCATACTGTCATTGTCATGGTCATACTTTCACTCGGCCACTGTCACTGTCATAGTGTTAGTGACAGTATGACACTGGGACAAGGACAGTATGACAGAGTGACAGTATGACAGTGGCAGTATGACAGTATGATAGTGTGACAGTATGATAGTATGATAGTGTGACAGTGTGATAGTATGACAGTGTGACAGTGTGACAGTATGACAGTGACACTATGACAGTGTGATAGTATGATAGTGTGACAGTATGATAGTGTTTCAGTGACAGTGTGACAGTATGATAGTGTGACAGTATGACAGTGACAGCATTATAATATAACAGTATGACAGAGTGACAGTATGACTATCACGCTGTCATACTGTCATTGTCATGGTCATACTTTCACTCGGCCACTGTCACTGTCATAGTGTTAGTGACAGTATGACACTGGGACAAGGACAGTATGACAGAGTGACAGTATGACTATCACACTGTCGTACTCTCACCATCATACTGTCATCGGTCACTGTCATACTGTTAGTGACAGTATGACAGTGAGACCATCACAGTGACAGCATGATAGTATGACAGAGTGACAGCGTGACAGTATGGCACTGTGACATTATAACAGTGTGACAGCGAGACCATGACAACACTGAAGAAATTACACTTTGTATCTCCAATGTTGTGTAGTGAGTGTACAAGAGGGGGAGGGGTGCACACAGGGGGGAGGGGTCTTTGTATCTCCAATGTTGTGTAGTGAGTGTACAAGAGGGGGAGGGGTGCACACAGGGGGGAGGGGTCTCTGTATCTCCAATGTTGTGTAGTGAGTGTACAGCTTGTATAACAAATAACTCAACACACAGCCATTAATGTCTAAACCGCTGGCCACAAAAGTCAGGACACCCCTAAGTGAAAATTTCCAATTGGGGTCCAAAGTGTCTGTATTTTGTGTGGCCGCCATTATTTTCCACCCTCTTGGGCATGGAGGTCACCAGAGCTTCACAGGTTGTCACTGGAGTCCTCTTCCCCTCCCCCATGATGACATCACAGAGCTGGTGGATGTTGGAGACCTTGCGCTTCTCCACCTTCAGCCCCACAGATGATCAGTAGGGTTTAGGTCTGGAGACATGCTTGGCCAGTCCATCACCTTTACCCTCAGCTTCTTTAGCAAGGCAGTGGTGGTCTTGGAGATGTGTTTGGGGTGGTTATCATGTTGGAATACTACCCTGCGGTCCAGTCTCTGAAGGGATCATGCTCTGCTTCAGTATGTCACAGTACATGTCGGCATTCATGGCCCCCTCAATGATCTGTAGCCCCCCAGTGCCGGCAGCACTCATGCAGCCCCCAGACCCTCCCCCCACCATGCCTAACTGTAGAGACACACTTGTCTTTGTCCTCCTCATCTGGTCCCCCCCCCCCCCCCCCCCACACACACACACACCTGACACCATCTGACACCAAATACCTTTATCTTGGTCTCATCAGACCACAGGACGCGGTTCCAGTAATCCATGTCCTTAGTCTGCTTGTCTTCAGCAAACTGTTTGCGGCTCTTTCTTGTGCCTCATCTTTAGAAGAGGCTTCCTTCTGGGATGACCAATTTGATGCAGTGTGCGGCGTATGGTCTGAGCACCGACAGGCTGACCCCTCCCCCCACCCCTTCACCCTCTGTAGCAATGCTGGCAGCACTCCTACGTCTATTTCCCAAAGACAACCTCTGGGTATGACGCTGAGCACGTGACCTCAACTTCTTTGGTGGACCAATGATGGGGCACTACTCCCCCTCCATTGATACCAATAACCAGTGATACTTTTCCTCCCACTGATACCAGTGATGGGACATCATTTCTTCCACTGACACCAATGATGGGGTGCTAATGTTTCCCCCAATACCAAAGATGGGACATTTTCTACTCCCACTGGCCTCAGTCTGGCCCCCTCTAAAGTCTGAAGCTCAATTAGGGGGTACCACACACAAATAAGAACCCCCCCTCCCCCACCCTCATGAACTATACCAGACCATCTGTCCTCAGAATAAGGCGGGGGGGTGTAATCCCCCCCAAAAAATTCCTTGTTGTGAACCCATCATCAATCAACCAGAATGGCTGCTGATGCGCCATGACGTCAGTGGTTCCTAGGGACGTGGCTGGGGCCAGCACCCGCTGCTTCCTTAGAAACCAGTGACAGAGGAAAGCTGGCATATATAGAAATACTGCATTCTATATATGATGCTCGGCTCCTGCCAAACAAGACCAGATCGAAAAAAAAGTTCAAGCCAACCAATCAGGATGCCTGCCAATGCGCCATGACGTCAGCAGTTCCCAGGGACGCGGCGGGGGCCAGCAGCCGCCACTTCCTTAGAAACCAGTCACAATGGGAAGTTGACATATATAGAAATACTGCTTTCTAGATGGGGAAAAAAAAGGTTGAAGACAACCAATCAGGATTCCTGACAATTCACAGTGACGTCAGCAGTTGCTAGGGATGTGGCGGGGGCCAGCACCCGCTGCTTCCTTAGAAACCAGTCACAATGGGAAGCTGACATATATAGAAATACTGCTTTCTATATATGATGCTCGGCTCCTGCCAAACAAGACCAGATGGAAAAAAAAGTTCAAGCCAACCAATCAGGATTCCTGACAATTCACAGTGACGTCAGCAGTTGCTAGGGATGTGGCGGGGGCCAGCACCCGCTGCTTCCTTAGAAACCAGTCACAATGGGAAGTTGGCATATATAGAAATACTGCTTTCTATATATGATGCTCAGCTCCTGACAAACAGGGGGGCGTATGAGAAAACGTTCAAGCCAACCAATCAGGATGCTTGCCAATGCATCATAACATCAGCAGTTCCTTGAGACGTGGCGGGTGCCAGCACCCGCTGCTTCCTTAGAAACCAGTCACAATGGGAAGTTGGCATAAACTGAAATACTGCTTTCCCTATATGATACTCGGCTCCTGACAAACAGGGGGTCGTATGAGAAAAAGTTCAAGCCAACCAATCAGGATGCCTGCCAATGCGCCGTGACGTCAGCAGTTCCTAGGGACGTGGCGGGTGCCAGCACCCGCTGCTTCCTTAGGATCCAGTAAAAATGGGAAGTTGGCATATATTGAAATATTGCTTTTTAGATGGAAACATTTTTTTGAAGCCAACCAATCAGGATGCCTGCCAATGGTTTGTGATGTCAGCCGTTCCTAGAGACACGGCGGGTGCCGGCACCCGCTGCTTCCTTAGAAACCAGTCACAATGGGAAGTTGGCATAAACTGAAATACTGCTTTCTCTATATGATACTCGGCTCCTGACAAACAGGGGGGCGTATGAGAAAACGTTCAAGCCAACCAATCAGGATGCCTGCCAATGCGCCGTGACGTCAGCGGTTCCTAGGGACGTGGCGGGTGCCAACACCCACTGCTTGCTTAGGAACAAGTAACAATAGGAAGCTGCCATATATAGAAATACTGCTTTCTCTGTATGATGCTCGGCTCCTGCCAAACTGTGCTGGATGGGCAAAAGTTGAAGCCAACCAATGAGCATGCCTGCCGATTTACCGCAACGTCAGCGGTAGATAAGAACGCGGTGGGTGCCGGCACAAGCTGCTTCCTTAGAAACAGATGACAACGGGAAGCTGGCATGTTGAGAGATACCTACTTCTATATATGATGCTCGGCTCCTGCCAAATAAGACCAGATGAAAAAAAATTTAAGCCAACCAATCAGGATGCCCGAAGATGCTCTGCGACGTCAGCGGTTCCTAGGGACACGGCGGGGGCCGGCACCTGCTGCTTCCTTATAAACCAGTAACCACGAGAAACTGCCATATATAGAAATACTGCCTTCTCTATATGATGCTCGGCTCCTGCTAAATGCGGGGGCCAGATAAAAAAAAGAGTTGAGGCCAACCAATCAGGATGCCTGCCGATTCACTGTGGCGTCAGGGGTCTCTATGGACACGGCGGGTGCCGGCACCCGCACCTTCCTTAGGAACCAGTGACAACAGGCAGCCTAAGGTCTGGTCAGCTGCAGCATATTGTGGATGGATCTGAAAGAATTCTACAATATGTGATTACCTGTAGTGTCCCGAACTTGCCCTGCACACCAGCTGAAGAGATCAGGCTGTCGGCTGAGATGAGAGAGAGCAGGCAGAGTGCAGGGTTGAGTGGCTCCCGTCAGTCTGGGTTCTGTGGGGAATGAGAGATGATAAGCTCACAGAGTTCAGGCATGTGTCAGGAGCTGATTCAAAGTCCACCTAGAGAAATGACTGGCGCATCAGTTTTCTGGGTGGGCACAGCCATGGAAGGGCACAGATCATATTTGATCATTGCAGTCATTCCGGGGATGTGATAAGTCCAAGGAGCAGAGAGCTCCTTAATGATGAAACCAGCCCGCCGAGTAATCAGCAGTGGAAAATCACCCGCACAGAGCCTGGAGCTCTGATGACTGCGGTTAATCATATACAGACCTTCTGAAATCTCTATCAGGCTGTATGAGGAGATACGTGTGTGTGTTTGCCAACTTAAAAGATGAAGAGGTGGAAACATGATGCTTTGGGCAGCGGCGGAACTACCAGGGTCGCAGCAGACGTTCTTGCAACCGGGCCCTGGCATTCCGCCGCTGCTAGGGGGCCCCGGCAGGGTTGCGAGTCGCAGGTTTCTGAGCTGAGAGCGTGTCTCTCATGCAGATCACAGCCGTCCATGACTTTTCTTTCTCTCTCCTCTCTTTCATCTCAAATAATAAACAAAATACATAATAAAATAAATAATAAATACATAACAAAATAAAATAATAATAACATGAAAAAATGACTATAATAAAATAATAATAAAATAAATCATAACATAATAATAAAATAAATAATAAATACATAACAAAATAAAAAAATAATAATAACATAAAAAAATGACTATAATAAAATAATAATAAAATAAATACATAACACAACAAAAATAATAATAAAGTAAAATAATAATAACAAATAATGAATAAAATAAATCATAACATAATAAATAATCAATACATAATAAAATAATAAAATAATAATAACATAAAAAAATGACTATAATAAAATAATAATAAAATAAATACATAACAAAATAAAAATAATAATACAATAAAATAATAACAAATAATGAATAAAATAAATCATGACATAATAATAAAAAATAAATAATAAATACATAACAAAATAAAATAATAATAATAATGAAATAATAATAACATAAAAAAAATGACTATAATAAAATAAATACATAACAAAATAAAAATAATAATAAAATAAAATAATAATAACAAATAATGAATAAAATAAATCATAACATAATAAATACATAGCAAAATAAAATAACAAATAAAGAATAAAATAAATCATAACATAATAATAAATAATAAATACATAACAAAATAATAATAATAAAATAATAATAACATAAAAAATGACTATAATAAAATAATAATAAAATAAATACATAACAAAATAAAAATAATAATATAATAAAATAATAACAAATAATGAATAAAATAAATCATAACATAATAAATACATAACAAAATAAAATAATAACATAAAAAAATGATTATAATAAAATAATAATAAAATAAATACATAACAAAATAAAAATAATAATAAAATAAAATAATAACAAATAATGAATAAAATAAATCATAACATAATAATAAAATAAATAATAAATACATAACAAAATAAAAAATAATAATAACAAATAATAAAATAAATCATAAAATAAGAATAAAGAATACATAATGAATACATAACAAAATAAAAAATAATATTAATAATAAAATAACATACATAATGAATAAATAATAATAAGGTAAGCAATAAATTAAGTAACATTTATTTAAAAAAAAATCTGATGGTGGTGGGAGGGACCAATGATTGCATAATATAGGCAGATATAACTTCTGCTTTAAATGCAGAATTTTTCTTTTTTTTTTATCCCAGACGTACAGGGTGATCTCCCCACCCCCTGGCAGTGTTATCAGGCTCTGTGCATGTGAACAGCAGGCGGGGACGATTGCTGTTCTAATGGACCATCCCTGTCTGGGCGAGTCACCTTCACCCGCACATTCCTCCAGAGCAGGAAGTGGGGGAAAGTTTACTCTGAGCTTCCTTTCTCTTTTTTTTTTTAGCTTTTCTTTCTACAAAAGATCCGCCACTCTGCTCATAGCAGAGGAACCCCTCCCCCGGGCCTCTCCTATCTGTAAATCTGAAGACCAACTCCAGCCAACATGAGTTTTTTTTTTTATTTCTATACAGAAGAGGATTTCAATGCTGCCCATAAGGGAGATTTTCCCTCACTTCCTGTCTGACACACATCGGGTGACACCACTTGCCCACAAGGCTTTTTCTGCCACATTTAAATCTGTATTTTTTTTTTGCTAGGTAATTACTTGGAACCCTCTAAACATTAGACTTTTTTTTTTTTAGCAAAGACCCTACGGAATTTGCGCTGCGGTTTTGCAAACGCGATTTTTTGGGGAGATAAAAACTTTTTTCATCTTTCGCTTTAAAAAAAAAAAATTTGTTTACTTTTGTCCCAGACCGGAAGTGAGGTCATGATATCGCTCCGGTCCTCCAAGATCATAGAGGCGATCAGAGACCGGAAGTGAGGTCATGATATCGCTCCGGTCCTCCAAGATCATAGGGGTGATCAGAGACCGGAAGTCAGGTCATGATATCGCTCTGGTCCTCCAAGATCAGAGAGGTGATCAGAGACCGGAAGTGAGGTCATGATATATCTCCAGTCCTCCAAGATCATAGAGGTGATCAGAGACCGGAAGTGAGGTCATGATATCGCTCTGGTCCTCCAAGATCAGAGAGGTGATCAGAGACCGGAAGTGAGGTCATGATATATCTCCAGTCCTCCAAGATCATAGAGGTGATCAGAGACCAGAACTGAGGTCATGATATCGCTCCGGTCCTCCAAGATCAGAGAGGTGATCAGAGACCGGAAGTGAGGTCATGATATCGCTCCGGTCCTCCAAGATCAGAGAGGTGATCAGAGACTGGAAGTGAGGTCATGATATCGCTCCGGTCCTCCAAGATCATAGAGGTGATCAGAGACCGGAAGTGAGGTCATGATATATCTCCAGTCCTCCAAGATCATAGAGGTGATCAGAGACCAGAACTGAGGTCATGATATCGCTCCGGTCCTCCAAGATCATAGAGGTGATTAGAGACCGGAAGTGAGGTCATGATATCGCTCCGGTCCTCCAAGATCAGAGAGGTGATCAGAGACCGGAAGTGAGGTCATGATATCGCTCCGGTCCTCCAAGATCATAGAGGTGATTAGAGACTGGAAGTGAGGTCATGATATCGCTCCGGTCCTCCAAGATCATAGAGGTGATCAGAGACCGGCAGTGAGGTCATGATATCGCTCCGGTCCTCCAAGATCATAGAGGTGATCAGAGACCGGAAGTGAGGTCATGATATCGCTCCGGTCCTCCAAGATCAGAGAGGTGATCAGAGACCGGAAGTGAGGTCATGATATCGCTCCGATCCTCCAAGATCAGAGAGGTGATCAGAGACCGGCAGTGAGGTCATGATATCGCTCCGGTGTGTTGTCATTTTCTGCTCCCCATCACAGAATGGTCCGGAAGTGCTGGGTGGCCAACTGCACATGCGCGATGCGTTCCAAAGCATTTACGACAGTGCACACCAGCGAAGCCGTCGTTTGGCATCCAGGCTCTTTCCTTAACATCCCCGTGGATTGGAGGATGTTAAAAAAAGAGCCAGGAGGCCGAGCGAGCGCAGCGAGCCGTCTGAGCGAAGCGAGGACGTGAGGGCGACTGGCCACTTTCCCCTAAGTCCACGTCGCTCTGAATGACGGCTTCGCTGGTGTGCAGTGTTGTAAAGCCCTTGGAACGCATTGCAGATGCGTTTGGAACGCATCGCGCATGCGCAGTTGGCCGACGCAGCACTTCCGGAGCACTCTGTGATGGGGGAGCCGAATATGACACGTCACCGGTCCTCCAAGATCAGAGAGGTGATCAGAGACCGGAAGTGAGGTCATGATATCGCTCCAGTCCTCCAAGATCAGAGAGATGATCAGAGACCGGCAGTGAGGTCATGATATCGCTCCGGTCCTCCAAGATCATAGAGGTGATCAGAGACCGGAAGTGAGGTCATGATATCGCTCCGGTCCTCCAAGATCATAGAGGTGATCAGAGACCGGAAGTGAGGTCATGATATCGCTCCGGTCCATTACGACAGTGCACACCAGCGAAGCCGTCGTTTGGCATCCAGGCTCTTTCCTTAACATCCCCGTGGATTGGAGGATGTTAAAAAAAGAGCCAGGAGGCCGAGCGAGCGCAGCGAGCCGTCTGAGCGAAGCGAGGGCGTGAGGGCGACTGGCCACTTTCCCCTAAGTCCACGTCGCTCTGAATGACGGCTTCGCTGGTGTGCAGTGTTGTAAAGCCATTGGAACGAGATCAGATCAGAGAGGTGATCAGAGACCGGAAGTGAGGTCATGATATCGCTCCAGTCCTCCAAGATCATAGAGATGATCAGAGACCGGCAGTGAGGTCATGATATCGCTCCGGTCCTCCAAGATCATAGAGGTGATCAGAGACCGGAAGTGAGGTCATGATATCGCTCCAGTCCTCCAAGATCATAGAGGTGATCAGAGACCGGCAGTGAGGTCATGATATCGCTCCGGTCCTCCAAGATCATAGAGGTGATCAGAGACCGGCAGTGAGGTCATGATATCGCTCCAGTCCTCCAAGATCATAGAGGTGATCAGAGACCGGAAGTGAGGTCATGATATCGCTCCAGTCCTCCAAGATCATAGAGATGATCAGAGACTGGCAGTGAGGTCATGATATCGCTCCGGTCCTCCAAGATCATAGAGGTGATCAGAGACCGGAAGTGAGGTCATGATATCGCTCCAGTCCTCCAAGATCATAGAGGTGATCAGAGACCGGCAGTGAGGTCATGATATCGCTCCGGTCCTCCAAGATCATAGAGATGATCAGAGACCGGCAGTGAGGTCATGATATCGCTCCGGTCCTCCAAGATCATAGAGGTGATCAGAGACCGGAAGTGAGGTCATGATATCGCTCCGGTCCTCCAAGATCATAGAGGTGATCAGAGACCGGAAGTGAGGTCATGATATCGCTCCAGTCCTCCAAGATCATAGAGGTGATCAGAGACCGGCAGTGAGGTCATGATATCGCTCCGGTCCTCCAAGATCATAGAGATGATCAGAGACCGGCAGTGAGGTCATGATATCGCTCCGGTCCTCCAAGATCATAGAGGTGATCAGAGACCGGAAGTGAGGTCATGATATCGCTCCGGTCCATTACGACAGTGCACACCAGCGAAGCCGTCGTTTGGCATCCAGGCTCTTTCCTTAACATCCCCGTGGATTGGAGGATGTTAAAAAAAGAGCCAGGAGGCCGAGCGAGCGCAGCGAGCCGTCTGAGCGAAGCGAGGGCGTGAGGGCGACTGGCCACTTTCCCCTAAGTCCACGTCGCTCTGAATGACGGCTTCGCTGGTGTGCAGTGTTGTAAAGCCATTGGAACGAGATCAGATCAGAGAGGTGATCAGAGACCGGAAGTGAGGTCATGATATCGCTCCAGTCCTCCAAGATCATAGAGATGATCAGAGACCGGCAGTGAGGTCATGATATCGCTCCGGTCCTCCAAGATCATAGAGGTGATCAGAGACCGGAAGTGAGGTCATGATATCGCTCCAGTCCTCCAAGATCATAGAGGTGATCAGAGACCGGCAGTGAGGTCATGATATCGCTCCGGTCCTCCAAGATCATAGAGGTGATCAGAGACCGGCAGTGAGGTCATGATATCGCTCCAGTCCTCCAAGATCATAGAGGTGATCAGAGACCGGAAGTGAGGTCATGATATCGCTCCAGTCCTCCAAGATCATAGAGATGATCAGAGACTGGCAGTGAGGTCATGATATCGCTCCGGTCCTCCAAGATCATAGAGGTGATCAGAGACGATCTGGTCTCTGTTCACCTCTATGGGCAGCTGCTCACAAGAGTTTACAATCTAATAGGGTGGGGCAAGTGATACAAAAGGGAATAACAGTGAGGGATGAGCTGATGGAGGAATTAAAATTTGGTTGTTAGGTGGGGGGCGGGACAGTTTTCAGGGAGGAGGAGAGCATGGGGGGTCGTTTTTAGATTCATTTATTTTTTATTTATTTAACTTTTTTGGGGGGGGATATGTCCTCCAGCCAGGAAATGAGGTGGGGCTCTCTCTGACTTATTTAATTATTTATTTAACTTTTTATTTAAAAAAAAAATGACACTGCCTGTTTTAATTCGTTTTTTATTACTTTTTTATTTTATTTATTTTTTACACTATCCCTTTTAATTATTTTTTATTGTTTTTTTTTAATTATTACACTGCCTGTTTTAATTTAGTTTTTTTTTATAGATTTTTGAATTATTACACTGCCTGTTTTAATTTTTTTTTTTTTATAATTTTTCTTATTATTAAAAAAAATTACACTGCCCGTTTTAAAAAAAGTATTTTTTTTTTCATTTTTTTTTTTACACTGCCCATTTTAATTTATTTTTTATTGATTTTTTAATTATTACACTGCCTGTTTTAATTTTGTTTTTTATAATTTTACTTTTTATTAAAAAAAATTACACTGCCCGTTTTAAAAAAAGTTTTTTTTTTTTTACACTGCCCATTTTAATTCATTTTTTATTGATTTTTTTAATTATTACACTGCCTGTTTTAATTTTGTTTTTCATTATTTATTACACTGCCTGTTTTAAAAAAAATCAATAAATTAATATTTATTTATTTTCTTCCAGCCTGGACTGGAAGTGACGTCAGCACGTCGCTCCGGTCCTCCAAGGCCATAGAGGTCATCAACACTTTTTGATCGACTATAGGAGCAGCCCGGCGGCACCGTCGGATCGTTTCTCAGGTGAACCGACGGAAACGGTAAGCCCGAAAAAAACACTGGGTACTTTGGGGGAGGAGGGGGGCGTGGTTTGAGGGGGTGTCCTCCAGACAGGAAATGGGGGAGGGGCTCTATATCTGACTTGCTGCAGCTTCTAATGCACATTGTGAGAAGCTCACAGTGTGCGGTGAAATCAGAGTAAGCGTTCCAGTCCAGGAGATGCTGGGAAATAAAGTGGCTGGAAAGGGGAAAGCACGCAAAATGAGACGGAATCCCTCCCCCCCCCCCCCCAAACACTGCGCAAATGACTGGCGTGTCAGTTTTTTGGGTGGCACAGCCATGGAGGGCACGGATAATATATAATCATTGCAGTCATTCCAGCACAAGTGTGACTTCCCCTCACTATGTGTAACCAGCCTGCTGAGTAATTAGCAGTGGAAAATCACCTTTATGGTGCCCTGAGCTCTGGTGACTGCAGTTAATTAAAATCAGGAGTGCATAATGGTAATAATAATTGAAAAATCAATAATACAATAAGACATTGTATATAAAAATAATAAATACATTGCTGTATAATAATAATATTAATAATAATACAAGTAATAATACATGTTATACATTAAATACAAAATAATTCATTGTTGAATAAAATAAGAATAATAATAATACAACAAATGTAAAATAAATACATTGTACATTAAAAATAATATACAGTATTTTTGAATACATAATAAGTAACTGCTACTGCTAATATTAAATCATAAAAAATAAATACATTTTACATTAAACATAATATATTGCTGAATAAATAATAAGTAATATAATACAACTACTGCTAATATTAAATAAATAATAATAATAAAAAAATATTAAATACAATGGACATGAAATATAATATAATAATGAATGCATTGTTGCATAATAAACATTAGTGATTAAAAATAATTAAAAAATAATAATACAAGAATACATTAAACATAATATAATACATTGTCGAATAATGAACAGTAATTTTAATTTGAAAAATAATAACACAATAATATGTTATACATTAAATACAAAATAATTCATTGTTGAATAAAATAATAATAATAATAATAATACAAAACATTTAAAATACATTGTACATTAAAAATAATATACAGTATTTTTGAATACATAATAAAAAAATATAATACCACTACTGCTAATCTTTAATAATAAGAATTCAAAATGAAAAATACATTTGACATTAAACGTAATATAATGCTGAATAAATCATAAGTAATATTATACTGCTAATGTTAAATAAATAATCATAAAAAATATTAAATACAATGTACATGAAATATAATATAATAATGAATGCATTGTTGCAAAATAAACATTAGTAATTAAAAATAATTAAAAAATAATAATACAAGAATACATTGAACATAATGTAATAAATGCATTGTCGAATAATGAACAGTAATTTTAATTTGAAAATAATATTAACACAATAATATCTTATACATTAAATACAAAGGGGCAGATTCACGTAGATCGGCGCATTATCATTCCGGCGTAGCGCACCACTTTTCCGTTAGACTTGCGCAATCTAGCCGCGTAATCCGGCGATTCACGTAGCTTTTACGCAAGAGCTTGCGCAAACGTAAGGTTTTTTCCGTAGGCGTAAGGAGGAGTAATACAAATTGGGAGGGACGTGGGCGTGTTACATTGAAATGAGCCGTGACCCCATGCAAATGAAGGGCCGGCCGGCTCGCGCATGCGCGCGTGAAGGAAACCATGTCAGCTCCGTTGTGCGCATGCTCACAACTCGGGAGCGGCGCAATCAGTGAAATTGGAAATGGACTAGGGCAACTTTATGAACTACGCAGACAGCATAAATAGACAGACACAAATGCACTTCCTTTGCAAAAATACATCCCTTTGTATCCCTCCCTCTACAGCAAGGTGCTTTTGTTTGTTTGTGACGTGTCTTTGAGATATTTGGGGACTGTTTTGCAGAGTGATTTTTTGTCTTTTATGTGTTTTCTTTGTTGTTATTTTGTTTAAATTATATTTTTGCTGGGCATTTTTTATTTTTGCTCGTCATTTATTTAATTTTTTTGGTTCTGTTTGTGTATGATTTTGGAATGTGGGGGTGATATTCCTGCGGGAAAAGGGGTGTCACCCTCATTTGTGGTGGAGAAGTGATCGCCAGGTCCGTGTGAATGGTGTATGAATGTACAGTGACATAATTGGAGCCGTGGCATGGCGTTGCAGCTCACAAGTCCTGCATGGTGGACTGGTGCCAATCCAATGTGATGAGGATGTGGGGTGTGTGTGCTAGGGACCACAGTGGTGTGCATGCATGCATTCTCATTGTGCCATGATTAATGTGTGTGTTTAACGTGCAAAGATGCATAATGTGAGCTGGCATGAGATGGGGTCATGAGATGGGGTACCAGTGCATATGCAGAGTCACCTTGAAGGGAAAAGACAGGAGGATGTTTAGTCATGCATGTGCCACTTGTGAGGTGTGCATCACGGGAGGGGATAGTCATGCCTGCCACCCATGTCACACCAACCAGCCAGCTGTCCCCATACATGTTCTGTTGGAAATCTGTGGGGATGGGGCTCTGATTGTATATGTAGCTGTCATGGGTGTCATGGGTGGTGCCATGTGTTGGGCTGCTGATGTCCTCCTGCAAGGTTGTGGTAATTCCATGATGGCATGAGGGGGGAATCTGAAGATGCGAGACACCTCAGAATCACTCATGCCAAAGATGTCTATGCGTGTGTGATATATCAAGTGAAGAGTGAGGGGCTTGTATCAGATAAGAATATTGTATTAGATTAATTTAAATTGTAAATTTTATATAAGCAAATAAAAAAATTAAAAAAAACATTTCCCGTGCCCTCCTTAGTGCCATCCTCCGTGCCCTCCTCCTTCTTTGTTCATCTAAAGTCAGTAGTATAGCTATGTGCGACGATGCCCCTGGCATGTTGGCATACAGATTGTTGGGCAACACGTGTGACTGCTGAACTCCTCACTAACAGTGTTGCTTTATCTGACAATTAGACTTTTTTTCAAAATTTAGACCAGCTTTTAGGTCCTCTAACTTTAGACAGAACATTTTGCTGTTGCGCACATCGCGTAGCCTGCGCAGCAACTGCGTTTTTTTGTGGATCCCCGTAACTCCCTCATTAGCATATTTGACTAGCAAATCAATGGTGTGTCTAGCGCAGTTTTGCACGAAGGGAAGCGAATGTCTAATTCAATTACGCCGGACCAAAAAACGTAGATTTCTGGCGTATATTGTTTTGTGAATCGCGTCCAACTATACGCACGCGCACATTTAGACTTACGCACGCGCAACAGCAGTTGCGCAGGCGTAATCGCTCTGTGAATCTGGGCCAAAATAATTAATTGTTGCATAAAATAATAATAATAATAATAATACAAAACATTTAAAATACATTGTACATTAAAAATAATATACAGAATTTTTGAATACATAATAAAAAAATATAATACCACTACTGCTAATCTTTAATAATAAGAATTAAAAATGAAAAATACATTTTACATTAAACATTATATATTGCTGAATGAATAATAAGTAATATTATACTACTACTGCTAATATTAAAT
Organism: Rana kukunoris; assembly: GCA_029574335.1. Taxonomy (NCBI): domain Eukaryota; kingdom Metazoa; phylum Chordata; class Amphibia; order Anura; family Ranidae; genus Rana; species Rana kukunoris. The sequence continues at coordinate 2,220,318 of CM056060.1, read as the reverse complement.
ACATAATCATAAAAATATTAAATACATTGTACATTAACAATGTATAATATAATTATTTAATTAAATACATTGTTGCATAATAAATAGTAATATACTAAGACTACTAACAATTAAATAAAAATAATAAATACATTTTACATTAAATACAATGTATAATATATATTTTTTTTATTAAATACATTGTTGAATAATAAATAGTAATATACTACTACTAACAATTAAATTAAATAAATAAAAATAATAAATACATTGTACATTAAATACAATGTATAATATATTTTTTATTATTAAATACATCGTTGAATAATAAATAGTAATATACTACTACTAACAATTAAATTAAATAAAAATATTAAATACATTGTACATTAAACCTATTAATAATAAACATATTGTTCCGTTTTCGGTTCTATGGCACAGTGTGGCACTGAAATTGGACAGATCGGTAATTAGCAAACTGACGCGTTTTGACATTCCCGGGGACTTTTAGTTCCTAGCAGCCCCCTGAGGTTCGCCTTTTTATCTACAGCTGTCCCAGCAAACCTGTAGACACCTCTTCATCTTCTACGAAAGGCTCCTGGTATCCGGGGCGATGCGGTTACCTAGCAACAGTATCCGAGCGCCAACTCGCCCACCATTCCCGTGTGATTAAACCGGGGGCTCCCGAGAGTAGAAAGGGGCCGTTCCCCGCACCTTTGTTTGTGCAGCTGAAATGTGCGCCACTCACTGAATATCCGAGAAAATCAGAACGTCTGCCTTCCATATTAATATTAATCTTTATACAACGCCGCGGGGCGCTGTGTGCGACATTCCCGAGGTTTTATGGAAAAGCTGACAACTTGTAAAAAAAAATTGCCGCTGGAGGCTCTTTTGCTGTTGTAGAGGATGATGGTTCCCATTTGCTCACAAAAACAACTTAAGACAGATAATGTTTGACCCGAATTGTATCCATTATTTTATTTATTTATTATGTATCCTTTTTTTTTATTATGTATCCATTTTTATTATGTATACATTATTATTTTTTATTTTGTATACATTTTTATTTTTTATTTTGTATTCATTTTTGTTTATTGTGTATCCATTTTTATTTTATTTTTATTATGTATACATTTTTTTTTTTATTATGTATACATTTTTTTTTTATTATGTATACATTTTTATTTATTATGTATACATTTTTATTTTTTATTATGTATCCCTTTTTATTTTTTATTATGTATACATTTTTATTTTTTATTATGTATACATTTTTATTTTATTTTTATTATGTATACCTTTTTATTTTTTATTTTTATGATCTATACATTTTTTTTTTTATTCCATTTGAAATACTTTTTTACTTTTTTATAAGTTTTCATACCCCCTTGAAATTTTCCACATTTTGTTACAACCAAAAACGTAAATAATTGTATTAAAAATAAAACAAAAATAAAAATAATGCAAAAAAAAACAAAACAGAAAAAAAACACAGCTTTGCCCACACCCCTTTACCTATAAAAACATGAACAACAAATTTAATAAAAATAATAATAATAATATTAACAGTAACAATTAATAATAATAATAATAATACAAAAACACAGGTTTGCCCATGCCCCATTACCTGTAGAAATATTAATAACAATATTAATAAAAAATTAAGAACGAATGTAGAATAATTCTATAAATAATACAAAAACAATAAACAAAAACAACATAAAAATAAATTATTAATAATAATAACAGAAACAATACTTATATTATTATTAATAATACAACAACGATAATTTTTTTTACAAAACACTGGTTTGTCCACACCCCATTACCTATAAAAGTAATAACAGGAACAATAATTATAATAATAATAATAATAAAAAGAAAGAAAGAAAAACACAGGTTTTCCCACACCCCATTAGCTTGAAAAACATTAATAACAATATTAAAAATAATAATAATATCAGAAACAATACTTATATTTAATAATAATACAAAAACACAAAAAAAACACAGGTTTGCCCACATCCCATTACCTGTAGAAATATTAATAACAATATTAATACAAAATTATAATATTCAGAACAAATGTAACAATAATTCTATAAATAATACAAAAACAATAAACAAAAAATATATATTAATAATTATAACAATAATAATAATACATAAAAAAATACTCCATGCAGTATTTTTAATACTGTTGTTTTTGTTTATTGTTTTTTGTATTATTTATAGAATCATTGTTACATTTGTTATTAATATTATTTATTTTTTATTAATATTGTTATTAATATTTTTATAGGTAATGGGGTGTGGGCAAAGCTGTGTTTTAATTTTTTTTTGGTTTATTGTTTCTGTTTCTAATTGCCTATTTAACCCATTACACGCCGCTGTCTCTCAGAACACACGCTAGCAGACTTTATTCTGAAATGGCCATCAGATAGTTGAGCGCTTCTGCCCCCTGGTGGTGAGATGGAACACACGCAGCCTTTACTTCTCTCACATTGGGATCCTCTTCAGTTGAGATTCTAGTTTGGAATCGGCTTCTTCACACTTTAAGGATCGGGGCGTTTTAAAGGCCGGTCCACCCACATTGCCAACATTTGGACACCCCCCCCCCCCCCCCAATTTCACCCCTTTAATCCGGCAGCAGAGTTTTTCTCTCCCTGTTCATTATCCGCTATTTTCTCCTGTGGCCCCCTGATGAAGGAAGTTGTGAGAAACGCGTTGAATTAACTGTCCGGTTTTTATCAAGATTTATAAATCTATACTGGATGTATTGAAAATGTGTGACCCTTTTACAAAATATTCAAAACAATATTAATAAAAAAATAATATTAATAACAAATGCAACAATAATTCTATAAATAATACAAAAACAACATAAAAATAAATTATTAATTATAATAATAACAGGAACAATACTTATATCAATAATAATACGAAAACAAAATACACAGCTTTGCCCACACTCCATTACCTATAAAAAAAATATTCAAAACAATATTAATAAAAACAAATAATATTAATAACAACACATGTAACAATAATTCTATAAATAATAAAAAATAAATAAACAACAACAACAAAAAAATTTATTATTAATAATTTATAAATTAATAATAATACCTAAAAATACTCCTTGCAGTATTTTAAATACTGTTGTTTTTGTTTGATAACAAAATATTAATAACAATATTAATAAAAATAATATTAATAACAAATGCAACAATAATTCTATAAGTAATACAAAAAAAAAAAAACAACCTCAAAATAAATTATGAATAATAATACCAGGACCGATACTTATATTAATACAAAAACAATAAACAAAAACAAAAAACACAGCTTTGCCCATGCCCCATTACCTATAAAAATATTAACAACAATATTAATAACAATTCATGATATTAATAAAAAATATAACAATAATTCTATAAATAATACAAAAACAATAAACAAAAAAAAACCATAAAAATAAAGGGCCAGATTCAGGTACATCTGCGCATTATTGGACCGGCGTAGCGCACCGCCTTTACGTTAGACTGGCGCAATGTAGCCGTGCAATCACCCTATTCTCGTCAGTTTTACGCAGAAATTTGCGCCTGCGCAACGTTATTTCAGAGGCGCAAGGCGGAGTAATACAAATTGGGAAGGACGTGGGCGTGTTACATTGAAATGAGCCGTGACCCCATGCAAATGGAGGGCCGGCCGGCTCGCGCATGGGTGCTTGAAGCAGACCATGGTCAGCACCTCTGTGCGCATGCTCACAACTCGGGAACGGCGCAATCAGTGAAATTGGAAGTGGACCCGGGCAACTTTGTGAACTACGCAGACAGTATAAATAGACAAAGACAAAGGCACTTCCATTGCAAAAGTACATCCCTTTGTATCCCTCCCTATACAGCAAGGTGCTTTTGTTCTGTTGTTTATTAGCCTTTGTTTGTTTGTTTGTGACGTGTCTTTGAGAGTGATTTTTGTCTTTTATGTGTTTTCTTTGTTGTTATTTTGTTTAAATTATATTTTTGATGGCCATTTTTTATTTTTGCTGGTCAATTTTTTTTTTTTTTTTTTTTTGGTTCTGTTTGTGTATGATTTGGGAATGTGGGGGTGACATTCCTGCGGGAAAAGGGGTGTCACCCTCATTTGTGGTGGAGAAGGGTTCCCCAGGACCAGGGAGAAGTGATCCCCAGGTCCGTGTGAATGGTGTATGAATGTACAGTGACATAATTGGAGCCTTGGCGTGGCGTTGCTGCTCACAAGTCCTGCATGGTGGACTGGTGCCAATCCAATGTGATGAGGATGTGGGGTGTGTGTGCTAGGGACCACAGTGGTGTGCATGCATGCATTCTCATTGTGCCATGATTAATGTGTGTGTTTAACGTTCAAAGATGCATAATGTGAGCTGCCATGAGATGGGGTCATGAGATGGGGTACCAGTGCATATGCAGAGTCACCTTGAAGGGAAAAGACAGGAGGATGTTAGTAGTGCATGTGCCCCTTGTGATGTGTGCATCATGGGGGGGGGGGGGACAGTCATGCCTGCCACCCATGTCACTCACCAACCAGCCAGCTGTCCCCATACATGTTCTGTTTGAAATCTGTGGGGATGGGGCTCTGATTGTATATGTAGCTGTCATGGGTGTCATGGGTGGTGCCATGTGTTGGGCTGCTGATGTCCTCCTGCAGGGTTGTGGTAATTCCAGGATGGCATGAGGGGTGAATCTGAAGATGCGAGACACCTCAGAATCACTCATGCCAAAGATGTCTATGCGTGTGTGATATATCAAGTGAAGAGTGAGGGGCTTGTATCAGATAAGAATATTGTATTAGATTAGATTAAATTGAAAAGTTTATATAAGCAAAAAAAATAATTTAGAAAAAAAAATAAAAAATCCTGTGCCCTCCTCAGTGCCCTCCTCCGTGCCCTCCTCCTTCTTTGTTCATCTAAAGTCAGTAGTAGGCATGTGCAAAAGTGAAAAATTAGTTTCGTTTCGTTTCGTTTCAATTCGTCATTTAATAAATTTCGTTAAGTTAGGTTCGTTACATGTGTTGAATTCGTTTTCGGAATTCGTTCGTTTTCGACGGAATTTCGAAAAATACGGTCGAAATCGAAAATATTTCAACCAGATTAGAAAACAAATAGTCTCTTTTCTAATAGAATTTTTTTCGAATTAAATTCGAAATATTTTTTTTTTTTTTTTTTTTTTTTTTTTTTTTTTTCGAATTCCGATCGAATTTAGTCCGCGGGTATTCGATTCGGAATTCGAAAAAAAAATTCGATTTCGACCCTTTTTTTTTTCGAAATTCGGTCGAAAATGAACGAATTCGGAAAACGGTCGAAATTTTTCGTTATTATAGCAATTCGGAAATTCGTATGCATCCGAATGTCCGAATAATGGAAAATTCGTCCGAATTTCGATTCGGAACGAAACGAAATGCACATGCCTAGTCAGTAGTATAGCTATGAGCATGGATGCCCCTGGCATGTTGGCATACAGATTGTTGTGCAACACGTGTGACTGCTCAGCTCCTCACTAACAGTGTTGCTTTATCTGACATGTAGACGATTTTTCTCTTTTTAGAGCAGCTTTTATCAGCTCTAATTTTAGACAGGACATTTTGCTGTTGCGCACACTGCGTCGCCTGCGCTGCCCCAACGCTGTTTTGTGGATCCCCGTAACTCCCTCATTAGCATATTTGACTAGCAAATCAATGGTGTGCCTAGCGCAGTTTTGCGCGGACGGATGCGCCAGTCTAACGAAATTACGCCGGACAAAAAAAAAAAGTAGGTTTCTTGCGCATCTCGTTCTTGGGATGCCGCGCATCGAAACGCACGCGCAAATTTAGACTTACGCACGCGCATCTCCTGTTACGCCGGCGTAATCGCTCTCTGAATCTGGCCCAAATTATTTATTATAATAATAACAGGAACAATACTTATATTAATAATAATACACAAACAAAAAAAAAAAAAACACAGCTTTGCCCACACTCCATTACCTATAAAAAAAAAAAATATTCATAACAATATTAATAAAAACAAATAATATTAATAACAAATGTAACAATAATTCTGTAAATAATACAAAAAAAAATAAAAATAAACAACAACAAAATATTATTATTATTTTATAAATTAATAATAATACCTAAAAAATAACAAAATATTAATAAAAATGTATGATATTTAATTAAAAAAAATAACAATAATTCTATAAATAATACAAAAACTCCCTGGTAGTAATAACAGAGGGATTTGGATAGTATGAGCTTCAGGCCAATAATATACACCCTGTGAGGGGCTCTCTGGAATCTGATGAGGGAGTTGGGTTTTATATATATATATATATATTCACTATATCACCAAAAGTATCGGGACACCGGCCTTTAAACATGAAGTTTAATGACATCCCAGTCTTATAGTCAGTAGGGATCAATATTGAGTTGGCTCCGCCCTTTGCCGCTATAACACCTTCACCTCTTCTGGGAAGGCCGTCCACAAGGTTTAGGAGGGCGTCTATGGGAATGTTTCACCATTCTTCCAGAAGAGCATTTGTGAGGTCACAAAGAGAAGGCCTGGCTCGCAGTCTCCACTCTAAGTCATCCCAAAGGTATTGTATCGGGTTGAGGTCAGGACTCTGTGCAGGCCAGTCAAGTTCCTCCACCCCAAAACTCGCTCATCCGTGTCTTTATGACTTTGTGCACTGGTGCAAATCATTTGGTGAGGGAGGGGATTATGGTGTCAGCAGAACATGACATTTTGACAATTTCATGCTCCCCTACTGACTCCCTGTCCCCCATCCTGCTGACCCCTCTACCCTTCCCAACTGACTCCTGTCCTCTACCCTTGTGACCCTTCTTCTCTGCCATACTGACCCCTGGGCCCTGCCCTGCTGACCCCTATATAAGGAAGCCCAGGTTTTGTTTAACCACACCCACATTTTGCAGCGGCACACACTTTCTCCCATTGGGTGTCCCTCATTCTGAAGTTCAAAAGTTGGGAAGTATGTATAAATATCTTTTTAAATATGTGTGTGTGTGTATATATATATATATATGGCAGGGAGATCAGATTATACAGACAGCAGGGTGAGAAGGGACACGCCCTCCTAGAGGTCATGGGGCAGCCCGGTAGGTTTCCAGCAATACATGGGAGGTGCTGAGCCTTCAAATATTCCAGCAAAATAAACATCATGGCCACTCCCTCTAATAACTATCAATTTGTAAGAATTGAAATTTTACAGTTAATTAAAATAAAGGGACGTGATTGGATAGAAATGTCCGTATTTCCCGGGAAAGCCCCGCCCTTTCATCAGGCCCAATCGGTCTTCCCCCCCCCCCGGAGGCGGTACCAGTATCAGTCGCCCCGGCTCCCCAGCTTCGGATGCGCGGCCGTTCCTCTTTAACAAAGCGCTGGTTGAAGCGTGCGATGCCAAGGAAGTTTCGGCTTTGCTAATGGAGTCTCACGAGTTCGCGGCGTTCAATTAAAAGCTTAGTGGGCCGCGGCCGCGATATAAACAGGATTAGCCGAGCCGAGGCGCGAGGAATGTAAAAAGCTCCGGAGTGTTTTTTCCTCGGCCCGTTTTATGAGCCACTTTACCAGGCTGGAAATAGGCACAGGAGGCGAGGGGGCTCCCCCCCCCCCCGAATTCCTCGTCCTAAACGGACATGTATGGATGTGGCGAGAGCAGAAAGGCAACATGAAAGGGATTTTTTTTTTTAATTCATTATTATTTTTTAGCATTTTTTTTTTCAAATTTTTATTTGATTTATTTCAAGATTTTTTAACATGAAAGGGATTTTTTTTATTATTAATATATATTTTTTTAATTTTATTAGCATTTTTATTTAAAAACATGTCATTTATTTTATTTATTTCTATTTATATCCTAAACTGATATGTATGGATGTGGCGAGAGCAGAAAGGCAACATGAAAGGGATTTTTTTTTTTAATTCATTATTATTTTTTAGCATTTTTTTTTTCAAATTTTTATTTGATTTATTTCAAGATTTTTTAACATGAAAGGGATTTTTTTTATTATTAATATATATTTTTTAATTTTATTAGCATTTTTATTTAAAAACATGTCATTTATTTTATTTATTTCTATTTATATCCTAAACTGATATGTATGGATGTGGCGAGAGCAGAAAGGCAACATGAAAGGGATTTTTTTTTTTAAATTCTTTATTATTTTTTAGCATTTTTTTTTCAAATTTTTATTTGATTTATTTCAAGATTTTTTTAACATGAAAGGGATTTTTTTATTATTAATATTTTTTATTTTTATTTTATTAGCATTTTTATTTAAAAACTTGTCATTTATTTTATTTATTTCTATTTATGTCCTAAACTGACATGTATGGATGTGGCCATTGCAGAAAGGCAACATGAAAGGGATTTTTTTTTTTAATTCTTTATTATTTTTTAGCATTTTTTTTTCAAATTTGTATTTGATTTATTTCAAGATTTTTTAACATGAAAGGGATTTTTTTTTTATTAATATTTTTTATTTCTATTTTATTAGCATTTTTATTTAAAAACATGTCATTTATTTTATTTATTTCTATTTATGTCCTAAACTGACATGTATGGATGTGGCCAGAGCAGAAAGGCAACATGAAAGGGATTTTTTTTTTTAATTCATTATTATTTTTTAGCATTTTTTTTTTCAAATTTTTATTTGATTTATTTCAAGATTTTTTAACATGAAAGGGATTTTTTTTATTATTAATATATATTTTTTTAATTTTATTAGCATTTTTATTTAAAAACATGTCATTTATTTTATTTATTTCTATTTATATCCTAAACTGATATGTATGGATGTGGCGAGAGCAGAAAGGCAACATGAAAGGGATTTTTTTTTTAAATTCTTTATTATTTTTTAGCATTTTTTTTTCAAATTTTTATTTGATTTATTTCAAGATTTTTTTTTGAAAGGGATTTTTTTATTATTAATATTTTTATTTTTATTTTATTAGCATTTTTATTTAAAAACTTGTCATTTATTTTATTTATTTCTATTTATGTCCTAAACTGACATGTATGGATGTGGCCATTGCAGAAAGGCAACATGAAAGGGATTTTTTTTTTTAATTCTTTATTATTTTTTAGCATTTTTTTTTCAAATTTGTATTTGATTTATTTCAAGATTTTTTAACATGAAAGGGATTTTTTTTTTATTAATATTTTTTATTTCTATTTTATTAGCATTTTTATTTAAAAACATGTCATTTATTTTATTTATTTCTATTTATGTCCTAAACTGACATGTATGGATGTGGCCAGAGCAGAAAGGCAACATGAAAGGGATTTTTTTTTTAATTCTTTATTATTTTTTAGCATTTAAAAAAAAAAAAACTAAATTTTATTTGATCTATTTCAAGATTTTTTTAACATGAAAGGGATTTTTGTTGTTTTTTATTATTATTTATTTTTATTTTATTACCATTTTTTATTTAAAAATATGTCATTTATTTTATTTATTTCTATTTATGTCCTAAACGGACATGTATGGATGTGGCGAGAGCAGGAAAGCAACATGAAAGGGATTTTTGTTGTTTTTTTTTTTTTGTTGTTTTTTAATTCTTTATTATGTTTTAGGATTTTTTTTATTTTATTTTTTAAATTTTTATTTGATTTATTTCAAGATTTTTTTAACATGAAAGGGATTTTTTTTATTTTTTTATTATCACTTTTATTTAAAAACATGTCATTTATTTTATTTTTTTATTTTTATGTCCTAAACTGATATGTATGGATGTGGCGAGAGCAGAAAAGCAACATGAAAGGGATTTTTTTTTATTATCCTTTATTATTTTTTAGCATTTTTTTTTTCAAAATTTTATTTTATTTTTTAAAATTGTATTTGATTTATTTCAAGATTTTTTAAGATGAAAGGGATTTTTGTTGTTTTTTTTATTATTTATTTTTATTTTATTAGCATTTTTATTTAAAAACATGTCATTTATTTTATTTATTTCTAGATTATTTTTTTTTTAAATGAAAGGGATTTTTGTTGTTTTTGTAATTTATTTGTTATTTTAATTATTTTTAGCATTTTTTACATTTTTTTTTTTTTATTTATTTCTAGATTTTTGTTAACATCAAAAAGGATTTTTGGTGGGTGGACTTTAGTGGGGGTTCGGGTTTCTTGTGCCAAGTTGAAGGTGAAAATGTTGGAGCTGTCAGTCATTATGATCTTATATGTGGGGGGGGGGGGGGGGACACAGGCGCCAAATTTGGTAGGGAATCGGGCGCTATACCATTACGGTGGCACACAGCCTGCAGTATTGAACTTGGTCACCAGGTGGCGATGTGATACACAATCAGGACGATATAATGTACATTGTATGGAAACAAGTCTATGTGACCCCAGAAAACGATCGTCTATAGATAGAGACATCGATCTGCAACTACTCAGAGGTCTGAGGCAGCCGATAATCTCTTCCAGATAGCCATTGCACACAATGCAATTCCATTAGGCTCAAGATCACGGAACCTGAAGAAGACAGCCACCTCTTCTGCCTGCCCCTCGGTCCTGTCCAAGATGGCCACCTCTTCTACCTACCTCTTGGCCCTGTTCAAGATGCCCACCTCTTCTGCCTACCTCTTGGCCCTGTGCAAGATGGCCACCTCTTCTACCTACCTCTTGGCCCTGTCCAAGATGGCCACCTCTTCTACCTACCTCTTGGCCCTGTGCAAGATGGCCACCTCTTCTACCTACCTCTTGGCCCTGTCCAAGATGGCCACCTCTTCTGCCTACCTCTTGTCCCTGTCAAAGATGCCCACCTCTTCTACCTACCTCTTGGCCCTGTCCAAGATGGCCACCTCTTCTACCTACCTCTTGTCCCTGTCCAACATGGCTACCTCTTCTGCCTACCACTTGTCCCTGTCCAAGATGCCTACCTCTTCTACCTACCTCTTGTCCCTGTCAAAGATGCCCAACTCTTCTACCTACCTCTTGGCCCTGTCCAAGATGGTCACCTCTTCTACCTACCTCTTGGCCCTGTCCAAGATGGCCACCTCTTCTACCTACCTCTTGTCCCTGTCCAACATGGCTACCTCTTCTGCCTACCTCTTGTCCCTGTCCGAGATGGCCACCTCTTCTACCTACCCCTTTGTCTTGTCCAGGGTGGCCACCTCTCCTGCCTACCTCTTTGCCTGGCCATGCCAGTAGTAATAAATAGGATATAAGATCAGGTGCTCACTTTTGGGGGGTTTCTGTTTTTCTGACCGAGATCCTCACAAATTCCTGCAATTAAAGTGGACCTGTCATATAACTGATACAAATGGTAGACAAGGGGGCCCATGTTTTACCACCACTTTTCCTATTGGTTGGTGCTTGGCTCCTCCCCCTCTGTGCCCCACTATGGCTCCCTCCATATCTCCTGTATTTGAGTGTCGCTGGAACGCTGTGGCGCGCTGAACGTGACCTCCTGCCACAGAATGGCGTTGGGCTCTGGCCCGGCGAGCGATAACCCGTGGGAAGAGAAGACGCCGCGGCCGGACATCAAACGGGGAGCGCCTTGTTCATAAAACAACTCCAAGAGACGAGCCGCGCGTTCCCACACCAGGCAAAGAAAACAACTGCGCTGGGCCCTTCCCCACCCTGAGAACCCGGACCGGCCGCGTGAGAGAACAAAGACGCCCCCCGCCGCCGGGCCTGGGGCAGAGTTCACCGCACGCCGTCCCCGCATCCCATCCCCCAATTGAAAGGGGGAACCCTGTCCGGGGGAAATAATTCTCTTTTAAAGCCGTTATAACCCCCCTTCCTATCTGTAGGTCTTTGGCTCTATCGCTAATGCCCCTCCCCCCTCCTCTTTGCTGTGTGACAACATTTTTTTAAATGTGCAACAAAGTGTCACTGCCCCGCCCCCCTGCCTGTGTTTGAATCTACTCTGAAGAATGTGACGCTATTTTCTGAATACCTAACAAGGTGTCACAGCCCCGCCCCCTGCCAGTGTGGGCCCTCACGGTGAGGACTGTGACTCTACTTTCTGAATCTGCAACAGGGTGTCACAGCCACGCCCCCTGCCAGTGTGTGCCCTCACGGTGAGGACTGTGACTCTACTTTCTGAATCTGCAACAGGGTGTCACAGCCACGCCCCCCGGGCCCATGAGAGCAGTCTCCTTTAAAACTGTGACACCATTTTCTGAATCTGCAACAAGGTGTCACAGCCCCTCCCCCTGCCAGTGTTTCCCCTCACGGTGAGAACTGTGACTATTTTCTAAATCTGCAGCAGGGTGTCACAGCCCCTCCCCCTGCCAGTGTTTTCCCTCACGGTGAGAACTGTGACTATTTTCTAAATCTGCAACAGGGTGTCACAGCCCCGCCCCCTGGCCCATATTTGCAGTCTTCTTAAAGATTGTGACACCATTTTCTGAATCTGCACCAAGGTGTCACCAGCCCCTCCCCCTGGCAGCGTTTGACCTTACTTTGAAGAGAGTGACAACATTTTTGGACCCTGCAGCAAAGGTGTTCACTGCCCCCCCCCCCCGGCCCATATTTGCTGTCTACTTGAAAACCGTGACTCAATTTTCTGAATCTGCGACCACGTGTCACAGCCCCTCCCCCTGCCCACTAAAAACAGTGACACCATTTTCTGAATGTTCAAGGTGTCTCAGCCCCCAATCAAATACACGGAAAAAATAACCCCCCCCCCCCCCCCACACACACACACACACACACCCCCCCCCACCCACAACACACACACACACAAAAAATAACCCTAATAAAAAAGACACCTTGTATTTATTTTTATTTATTTTTTAACCATGAAAAAAAAAATGCTTTAAATAAATGATCTGAGGTCTGGTCTCTGTGGGTGTGATGTTCCTGAGGACCAGCAGGGGGCAGCACAGTATACAGATATAGAAGGAGATGAGTGGATGATAAAAGTGAAACCCCCCCCGGGGGGGACGGGCCGTGGGAAGTCGACTCCCAAGTGTCAGGGTGTCATTGTTCTGGGACCCCCAAGTGTCAAGGTGTCATTGTTCTGGGACCCCCAAGTGTCGGGTGTCATTGTTCTGGACCCCCAAGTGTCGGGTGTCATTGTTCTGGACCCCCAAGTGTCAGGGTGTCATTGTTCTGGACCCCCAAGTGTCGGGTGTCATTGTTCTGGACCCCCAAGTGTCAGGGTGTCATTGTTCTGGGACCCCCAAGTGTCAGTGTGTCATTGTTCTGGGACCCCCAAGTGTCGGGTGTCATTGTTCTGGACCCCCAAGTGTCAGTGTGTCATTGTTCTGGGACCCCCCAAGTGTCAGTTGTGTCATTGTTCTGGACCCAAGTGTCAGTGTGTCATTGTTCTGGACCCCCAAGTGTCAGTGTGTCATTGTTCTGGACCCCCAAGTGTCAGTGTGTCATTGTTCTGGACCCCCAAGTGTCAGTGTGGATTGTCTGGACCCCCAAGTGTCAGTGTGTCATTGTTCTGGGACCCCACAGGTGTCAGGGTGTCATTGTTCTGGGACCCCCACGTGTTGGGTGTCATTGTTCTGGACCCCAAGTGTCAGTGTTGTCATTGTTCTGGACCCCCCCAAGTGTCAGTGTGTCCATTGTTCTGGACCCCCCAAGCGTCAGGTGTCATTGTTTTGGGACCCCCAAAGTGTAAGGTGTCATTGTTCTGGGACCCCCAAGGGTCAGTGTGTCCATTGTTCAGGGACCCAAGTGTCGGTGTGTCATTGTTTCTGGGACCCCCAAGTGTGGGGTGTCATTGTTCTGGGACCCCCAAGTGTCAGGGTGTCATTGTTGGGGACCCCCAAGTGGTCAAGGTGTCATTGTTCTGGGGACCCCAAGTGTCAGTGTGTCATTGTTCTGGGGACCCAAGTGTCGGTGTGTCATTGTTCTGGGACCCCAAGTGTTGGTGTGTGTCATTGTTCTTGGGACCCCCAAGTGTCAGGGTGTGTCATTGTTCTGGGGACCCCCAAGTGTCGGTGTGTCATTGTTCTGGGACCCCAAGTGTCGTGTTTCGTGTGTCATTGTTCTGGGACCCGAAGTGTCGGTGTCGTGTGTGTCATTGTTCTGGGACCCCGAAGTGTCGGTGTGTTTCTGGTCAGTGTCTGTCATTGTTCTGGACCCCCAAGTGTCAGTGTGTCATTGTTCTGGACCCCCAAGTGTCAGTGTGTCATTGTTCTGGGACCCCCAAGTGTCAGGGTGTCATTGTTCTGGGACCCCCAAGTGTCAGGGTGTCATTGTTCTAGGACCCCCAAGTGTCAGGGTGTCATTGTTCTGGACCCCCAAGTGTCAGTGTGTCATTGTTCTGGACCCCCAAGTGTCAGGGTGTCATTGTTCTGGACCCCCAAGTGTCAGTGTGTCATTGTTCTGGGACCCCCAAGTGTCAGTGTGTCATTGTTCTGGGACCCCCAAATGTCAGTGTGTCATTGTTCTGGGACCCCCAAGTGTCAGTGTGTCATTGTTCTGGGACCCCCAAGTGTCAGTGTGTCATTGTTCTGGGACCCCCAAGTGTCAGGGTGTCATTGTTCTGGGACCCCCAAGTGTCAGGGTGTCATTGTTCTGGACCCCCAAGTGTCAGTGTGTCATTGTTCTGGACCCCCAAGTGTCAGGGTGTCATTGTTCTGGACCCCCAAGTGTCAGTGTGTCATTGTTCTGGGGACCCCCAAGTGTCAGTGTGTCATTGTTCTGGGACCCCCAAGTGTCAGTGTGTCATTGTTCTGGGACCCCCAAGTGTCAGGGTGTCATTGTTCTGGGACCCCCAAGTGTCAGGGTGTCATTGTTCTAGGACCCCCAAGTGTCAGGGTGCCATTGTTCTGGACCCCCAAGTGTCAGTGTGTCATTGTTCTGGGACCCCCAAGTGTCAGTGTGTCATTGTTCTGGGACCCCCAAGTGTCAGTGTGTCATTGTTCTGGGACCCCCAAGTGTCAGGGTGTCATTGTTCTGGGACCCCCAAGTGTCAGGGTGTCATTGTTCTGGACCCCCAAGTGTCAGTGTGTCATTGTTCTGGACCCCCAAGTGTCAGGGTGTCATTGTTCTGGACCCCCAAGTGTCAGTGTGTCATTGTTCTGGGACCCCCAAGTGTCAGTGTGTCATTGTTCTGGGACCCCCAAGTGTCAGGGTGTCATTGTTCTAGGACCCCCAAGTGTCAGTGTGTCATTGTTCTGGACCCCCAAGTGTCAGTGTGTCATTGTTCTGGACCCCCAAGTGTCAGGGTGTCATTGTTCTGGACCCCCAAGTGTCAGTGTGTCATTGTTCTGGGACCCCCAAGTGTCAGTGTGTCATTGTTCTGGGACCCCCAAGTGTCAGGGTGTCATTGTTCTGGACCCCCAAGTGTCGGGTGTCATTGTTCTGGGACCCCCAAGTGTCACTTTTTGGACTCGCACTAATGTTGGGTCTCTTCTTGCTGATGACAGGTGCCCTTTAGCTGTCCCCGGCTCGGTGTATTTGGAGACCCCCTGGGGCCCCCCGGGTGACATCAGCGGCTATATTCCTCGGCTGTGTCCTGCGGGGTCTTCCCCTCCCCCGGTGGAGGAGTCCCGGGCGGACATCCAAGGGTTCCGCTTCATTTTTAGTTTGGATTTAATGAAATGATTATTCTTTGATTCCTCCCGGCGCTCGGTGCCAGTCTGCCAGATGTCTGCCCGCTGCCAGCTCCGTTCACGTGACCCCCGCTGCCTGCAGGTGAACGGGCCGCGGCTTCACCTTATTAGGAGAGAGCGCCGGGGTGCGGAGCGGAGGGAAATGTCAGAGGAAAACCTTGGATGTCCCCCCATCCCCCCCCCCCTCCCCCAAATGGCTCCGGGCCTGGGAAAACACCAGGCGGAGGGTTCCCGGGTCCGAAGCTCCGCCCTGAATTCTCAAAGATCGCATTTAAAGAAGCCACCCCCCTCCCAGAGGCACCGCGAGAGACCTGCTGAATTTCGACCCAAGCCGAAAGAAAACGCAAAGGCTGGTTGGAACAAACGCTGGGGGTGGGAATTTCGGCAAAGAGATCTCATTGGTTGGAGCATTTCCGACACGCGGGCTGACTCTAGACATGCGCAATTCCCTTCACTCGGAGTCTAAATTTTGGGTCATTCGGATGTATCCTGTCAGTGGGGAATCCCGCTGACGGCTGAACAGTCATTGGTTGTTAGACACGTGCGCTACCGAAAAAAATAAAAATAGTTTTCATTTAACCACTTAAGGACCCCTTTACGTCGGCACAATGGCATGGCTGGGAAAATCCACATACCTGAGCCCAGCCGCGGGGTCGCGCGTGCGCCACCACTCGATCCGAAGCTCCTTGGCCGCGGGACCCGCGGACCCGATCTCCACTGGAGTCCCGCAATCGGTCCTCCGGAGCTGAAGAACGGGGAGAGGCATCTGTTTGCGCGTTTTTATTTTTTATAGCACCCCAAACGCAGCGTGAGGTACCCTCCAATCGTCGAGTGACGGTCGCGGAAACATCGCGCCGCGTTTGAGGGTGCTATTAAAATCAAAGGGGCAACGCATCGGGAACACACGGGAATCCGGCGATTTGCCGCTGTTGCGTTGCCATTGCGGGGGCAGGATCGCGGCGCCAGATTCCGATAAGCCTCTTGCCAGCAGACCCCCACAACCACCGGCCAGGGTTGTGGAGAAGAGGCCCTTGTCCCCATCAACATGGGGATCCAGATTCCGATAAGCCCCTTGCCAGCAGACCCCCACAACCAACGGCCAGGTTTGTGGAGAAGAGGCCCTTGTCCCCATCAACATGGGGATCCAGATTCCGATAAACCCCTTGCCCGCAAACCACCGGCCAGGGTTGTGGGGAAGAGGCCCTTGTCCCCATCAACATGGGGATCCAGATTCCAATAAGCCCCTTGCCAGCAGACCCCCACAACCACCGGCCAGGGTTGTGGAGAAGAGGCCCTTGTCCCCATCAACATGGGGATCCAGATTCCGATAAACCCCTTGCCCGCAAACCACCGGCCAGGGTTGTGGGGAAGAGGCCCTTGTCCCCATCAACATGGGGATCCAGATTCCAATAAGCCCCTTGCCAGCAGACCCCCACAACCACCGGCCAGGGTTGTGGAGAAGAGGCCCTTGTCCCCATCAACATGGGAATCCAGATTCCAATAAACCCCTTGCCCGCAAACCACCAGCCAGGGTTGTGGGGAAGAGGCCCTTGTCCCCATCAACATGGGGACACAGATTCCGATAAACCCGTTGCCCGCAAACCACCGGCCAGGGTTGTGGAGAAGAGGCCCTTGTCCCCACCAAGTGGGGATCCAGATTCCGATAAGCCCCTTGCCAGCAGACCCTCACAATCACTGGCCAGGGTTATGGGGAAGAGGCCTTTGTCCGAATCAACATGGAGACACAGATTATGATAAGCCCCTTCCCCACAGGCCCCCATAACCACCGGCCAGGGTTGTGGAGAAGAAGCCTTTGTCCCCATCAACATGGGGATACAGATTCTGATAAGCCCCTTTCCCACAGATCCCCATAACCACGGCCAGGGTTGTGGGGATGAGATCCTTGTCCCCATTATTATGGAGACACAGATTCTGATAAGCCCCTTGCCTGCAAACCACCGGATCAGGGTTGTGGGGAAGAGGCCCTTGTCCCCATCAACATGGAGATTCAGGTTTTGATAAGCCTCTTACTCATAGACCCCAACAACCACCAGCCAGGGTTGTGGGGAAGGGATCCTTGTCCCCATCAACATGAAGACACAGATTCTGAAATCCCCCTTGCCCCTTTTCCATTCTGCACATGTCTAGTTGGCTCCTCCCACCAGGATCCACCTATATATATAACATTTCAGAAACAACCCTTAACGGTCTTTATTTCCCATTGATAAAAGTCAAAGATACGCCAGACTGTTTTTTTTGTTTCGCGGGGAGGGGGGGTGAAGCGAGGGGTCGTTCGCCTCTCGGGTGTTACATCGCTAATTACACGGGTGAGTGCAGACGCCTGCACAAAGGCGAACGCGAGGGGGGCGGGCCTCCCGGACATCTAAATAGCTGGTTTCTCTCTCCCTGCCTGATAATTAGCTGCGCTCCGCTGCTAATTGCAGTCCGCGTTGGGCGGGGGGGGCTGACAGGGGGGAGCGGGAATAATAGGCGGTTTCAGGTTTCACCGAACAGAAGGCGTAAAACGAAACATGTTATCGGCGTAAATATCTTCCGTATTTATGTCGCAGAGAGGATAACATTGCGAGGAGGGGGGGGGAGGGGCTGATACAATATGGAGAAGGGTTCGGGAATTCAGCCGTTGATTTCTTTCGGAATTTTATGCGTTGCCACCTGCCGCCGCCATGATGTCACGCTCTTCCTGTTCAAAATGTGATTTTGTTCGGGATGAGATCCTTGTCACCATCATTATGGAGACACAAATTCTGATAAGCCCCTTGCCCACAAACCACCGGCCAGGGTTGTGGGGAAGAGGCCCTTGTCCTCCATCAACATGGGGACATAGATTTTGATAAGCCCCTTGCCCGCAAACCACCGGTCAGGGTTGTGGGGAAGAGGCCCTTGTCCTCCATCAACATGGGGACATAGATTTTGATAAGCCCCTTGCCCGCAAACCACCGGCCAGGGTTGTGGGGAAGAGGCTCTTGTCCCCATCAACATGGAGACACAGATTTTGATAAGCCCCTTGCCCGCAAACCACCGGCCAGGGTTGTGGGGAAGAGACGCTTGTCCTCCATCAACATGGGGACATAGATTTTGATAAGCCCCTTGCCCGCACACCACCGGCCAGGGTTGTGGGGAAGAGGCTTTTGTCCCCATCAACATGGAGACACAGATTTTGATAAGCCCCTTGCCCGCAAACCACTGGCCAGGGTTGTGGGGAAGAGGCTTTTGTCCTCCATCAACATGGGGACATAGATTTTGATAAGCCCCTTGCCCGCAAACCACCGGCCAGGGTTGTGGGGAAGAGGCCCTTGTCCTCCATCAACATGGGGACATAGATTTTGATAAGCCCCTTGCCCGCAAACCACCGGCCAGGGTTGTGGGGAAGAGGCCCTTGTCCTCCATCAACATGGGGACATAGATTTTGATAAGCCCCTTGCCCGCAAACCACCGGCCAGGGTTGTGGGGAAGAGGCCCTTGTCCTCCATCAACATGGGGACATAGATTTTGATAAGCCCCTTGCCCGCAAACCACCGGTCAGGGTTGTGGGGAAGAGGCCCTTGTCCTCCATCAACATGGAGACACAGATTTTGATAAGCCCCTTGCCCGCAAACCACCGGTCAGGGTTGTGGAGAAGAGGCCCTTGTCCTCCATCAACATGGGGACATAGATTTTGATAAGCCCCTTGCCCGCAAACCACCGGCCAGGGTTGTGGGGAAGAGGCTTTTGTCCCCATCAACATGAGGACACAGACTCTGATAAGGGCCCCTTGCCCTCAGACCCCCACAACCACCGGCCAGGGTTGTGGGGAAGATGCCCGAGGTGCAAACTCTATTAAAATCTATGGGACCCGGACTTGAAAAATCAAAAGTGCCCATTTTGGAAGGCTTATATGCAAGTGATTGGCCAAAAAGGGGGTATGAGGGCCCGGGTACTGCCCTGGGGGTCATGTACCAATGCAAAAAAAAATAGTTTTTATAGGACGTACTTAAAGTGAAACAAAAGTAGTCTGCCTGTAAAGTGGAGCATCTGTACCCTGTATAGAACCTGCTGCAGCAAAACTGACGTTTATAAAGAAAAATGGGGGGGTCCCTGGTCCCTGGTTCTCCGGTTCCCCCTCAATCCACACCAAGCCCTTTGGGCCTTGTATGGATTTTAAGGGGAACCCCACGTCTATTTTTTTTAAACAACGTGGGGTCCTCCCATACCAGGCCCTTATCCGAGCATGCAGCACAGCAGTTTAGAAAAAGGATGGGGCGAACGAGTGCCCCCCCTTTTTGAACCATACTGGCCACATGCCCTCAACATGGGGGGCGCATGCAATGTACCCGGACTCATCCGCATAGGGTGGGGGCTGGGATATGGGGGCCCCCTTGTTAAAGGGGGCATCCAGATTCCGATAAGCCCCGTGCCTGCAGACCCTGAAAACCAACGGACAGGGTTGTGGGGAAGAGGCCCTTATCCCCATCAACATGGGGGGCAAGGTGCTTTGGGATGGGGCCCCCTCATGTTGAGGGCATGTGGCTTGGTATGGTTCAGGAGGGGGGAATAACGCTCCCCCTCCCCCCCCCCCCGAACAGGCGAACAAATGTTTTCTATTCATAGAATCCCTCCATCCCGGGGCCCGTGGCGGTGGAGCGCCCGGCGAGGATCAGAGAGGCGCGCTGAGTGGAGGGAAGCAGATCTGTGGAATGTGCCGAGTTTATCCAAGGTGTGGATGTGATGAGTCAGTGTGATAAGGAGAAGAGCCTCGCACAGTCACATCGTCCGGCCGCTGTTTACACCCGTCTGTCCGTTGGATGCCATTATCCTGAGCGCCGTGACGTCATCCGTCAACCGTTGGGAGACGACAACAGTGCTGGGCCAATGCCAGGCGGGCGATGTGTCCCCAAATGGCTCCCCACCCCCCCCAGGAGCCAATCACATTATTCACAATTCTATCTCCTCCCTACTGTTCATCTCTCTGTACTAGATCCTCCTCTCCTCTTCTGTCTCCTCTCCTCTGTGATCCTCCTCTTCTCACCTGTCCCCTTTCCTCTATCCTCTCCTGTCCCCTCCTCTCTCTTGTCTCCTCACCTCTCTTGTTCCCTTTCCCCTATCTTCTCCTGTCCCCTCTCCTCCCCTGACTCCTTTTGTCCCCTCTTCTCTCCTGTCCCCTCTTCTCACCTGTCTCCTCTTCTCTCCTGTCTCCGCTCCCCTCTCCCCCCTGTCCCCTCTTCTCTCCTCTTCTCACCTGTCCCCTCCTCTCTCTTGTCTCCTCTCCTGTCCCCTTTCCCCTATCCTCTCCTGTCTCCTCTTCTTTCCTGTCCCCTCTCCTCTGTGACCCTTCTCTTCTCACCTGTCTCCCCTCCTCTCCTGTCCCCCGTTCTCTCCTGTCCTTTCTCCTCCCCTGTCCCCTCTTCTCTCTTATTCTCATTTGTCCCCTCTCCTCTGTGGTCCTTCTCTTCTCACCTGTCTCCTCTTCTCTCCTCTCCCCTCGTCTTTCCTCTTCTCACCTGTCCCCTCCTCTTTCTTGTCTCCTCTCCTGTCTCCCCTTCTCTCCTCTTCTCTCCTGTCTCCTATTCTCTCATTCTCCATCCTTTGTCTCTCTTCTTCCCCCTTCTCTTCTCATCTCTCCCTCCTCTCCATTTCTCCCTCCACTCTCTACTTCCTCTCCTCACCTTTCTCCTTCTCCCTCCTCTGTCTCTTTCTCTCTCTCTCACTACCCCACTCTCCTTATTCCCCCCACTCTTCTCTAAATCCTCCTTTTCCGTAATCTCTAATTTTCTCTTATCCTCTCTTCTCTCCTTCTCCCCCTCTGTCTCTCTTGTTTCCTCTCTTTATTTCTCTCGCCTCCCTCTTTCTCCCCTACTCTCTTTTTTCTTCTCCTATCTCCTTCTCCTCCCCCAATTTTGCTCTTTTCCCCCCCACTCTCTTCTCCATTCCCCTCTCTATTCCCCCTCCCCACTCTCTCCTCTCATATTTCTCTCTCCCCCTCTCTCTCCTCTCTTTCTATCCCCACTTCTCTCCCCCCCCCCCATTCTCTCTCTCATACAAGCTGTAGATAAGGTGGGATGAAACACAGATGTAAAGTAAGCAGCAGTCTCTTCTCTCCTCTCTTATCCTCTCCTCTCCTCTCTTCTCTTCTCTCTTCTCCTCTCTTCTCTTCTCTCTTCTCCTCTTCCCTTCTTCTCTCTTCTCCTCTCCTCTCTCCTCTCCTCTCTCCTCTCCTACCTTCTCTCTTCTCCTCTCCTCCCTTCTCTCTTCTCCTCTCCTCCCTTCTCTCCTCTCTTCTCTTCTCCTCTCCTCTCTCCTCTCCTCCCTTCTCTCCTCTCCTCTCTTCTCTCCTCTTTTCTCTTCTCTCCTCTCCTCTCATCTTCACCTCTCCTCTCCTCTTCTCTTTTATCTCCTCTCCTCTCCTCTCTTCTCCTCTTCTCCTCTCATCTCCTCCTCTCCTCTCTTCTCCTCTCTTCTCTTCTCTTCTCCTCTCTTCTCCTCTCTTCTCCTCTCTTCTCTTCTCTTCTCTTCTCCTCTCTTCTCCTCTCTTCTCTTCTCTCCTCTCCTCCTCTCCTCTCCTCTCTTCTCTTCTCTCTTCTCCTCTCCTCTTCTTCTCTCTTCTCCTCTACTCTTCTCCTCTCTTCTTCTTCTCTCCTCTCCTCTCCTCTCTCCTCTCCTCTCCTCTCTCTCTCCTCTCTTCTCTTCTCTTTCTTCTCCTCTCTTCTCTTTCTTTCTCCTCTCCTCCTCTCCTCTCCTCTCTCCTCTTCTCCCTTCTCTCCTCTCTCTCTCTTCTCTCCTCTACTACCTTCTCTCTCTCTCTTCTCTTCCTCTCCTCTCTCTCTCTTCTCTTCTCCTCTCCTCTCTCCTCTCCTCTCCTCCCTTCTCTCTCTCCTCTCTCTTTCTCTTCTCTCTTCTCCTCTCCTCTTCTTCTCTCTCTCCCTTCTCTCCTCTCCTCTCTTCTCTCCTCTTTTCTCCTCTCTCTCTCTTCTCCTCTCCTCTCTTTTCTCTCTCTTCTCCTCTCTTCTCTTCTCTTCTCTCCTCTCTCCTCTCCTCTCCTCTCCTCTCTTCTCTTCTCTCTTCTCCTCTCCTCTTCTTCTCTCTTCTCCTCTACTCTTCTCCTCTCTTCTTCTTCTCTCCTCTCTCCTCTCCTCTCCTCTCCTCTCCTCTCTCCTCTCTTCTCCTCTCCTCTCTCTCCTCTCTTCTCTTCTCTCTTCTCTCCTCTTCTTCTTCTCTCCTCTCCTCTACTCTTCTCCTCTCTTCTTCTTCTCTCCTCTCCTCTCCTCTCTCCTCTCCTCTCTTCTCTCCTCTCCTCTCTCCTCTCCTCCCTTCTCTCTTCTCCTCTCCTCCCTTCTCTCCTCTCTTCTCCTCTCCTCCTCTCATCTCCTCCTCTCATCTCCTCCTCTCCTCTCTTCTCCTCCTCTTCTCTTCTTCTCCTCTCTCTCCTCTCCTCTCGGTCCCCGCTGAGCCTCATTTGAATAATAAAGGGGCGGGAAGCCGGAACACAAATGACCTTCCTGTGCCGGACCCGGGGGGGGGGGGGAATCCCGCTGACAAGCCATAGATGATTGTCCCCCATGAACGGACTCCTCCCCCGACTGCTGATGGGGAGCAGCCAGCAAAGTGAGGAGTCACCCCACTGGGGACAGCAATAAAAGACCCAAGTCCCCCCGCCCCCTTTCACTTCTCCGCTCGCCAGCAGGCAGATTCCCCGCCATGTCGCGCTATAGAAGGCGATGGCGGGGGAAGATTCAGGAGCCGCCATAAATAACATTCCGCGGTGAAATATCCACAGCGCCGTAAAGGATCGCACATCGATCGCTTTGTCATGTGTGCGTCTCTCTTTTAATTACTTCCAGACAGACCTAATTATCTTCAGCCCATCACGCCGTCCGCTCCCCCCCCCCCCCCCAGCCATGACGACACAACTCCCCTCCCTACACGTTTCGTCATCAGTGACGTCGTCAGGGGCATTTTAATCTGCTTAGACTCCAGCCTGGATAACCCTCAAGAAAGTAAAGGGGAGGAGTCCATTTAGACCATCCCCCTCCCTCGTTCTGCTAACCTACGTAAAAGAGCGGAGTGTCGAGGAAAAAGAAAGGGGCGTTCCTTGTTTCAGTGATGGGGGGAGGAGCCTTATGATGTCATCAATCCAGTTGGGTAGTAATGTACTTCCTCATTGGCTTGTTAGCGCAATTGTGTTGAAAATTAGTTTACACCTGTTTTTTCTTCTTAAATGTCACAGATTTTTTTTGTTTTATGATGAATTCCTTAACTAAATGTGGCCGGTTATTTTCAGGCTGGAGAATGTGGGCGGTTATTTTCAGGCTGGAGAATGTAGCCAGTTATTGTCAGGCTGGAGATTGTGGGTGGAGAATGTGGGCAGTTATTTTCAGATTGGAGAATGTAGCCAGTTATTGTCAGGCTGGAGAATGAGGCCAGCTTTTTTCAGGCTGAAGAATGTAGCCGGTTATTTTCAGGTTGGAGAATGTTGCCGGTTATTTTCGGGCTTGAGAATGTAGCCAGTTATTGTCAGGCTGGAGATTGTGGGTGGAGAATGTGGGCAGTTATTTTCAGGTTGGAGAATGTAGCCGGTTATTTTCAGGTTGGAGAATGTTGCCGGTTATTTTCGGGCTTGAGAATGTAGCCAGTTATTATCAGGCTGGAGATTGTGGGTGGAGAATGTGGGCAGTTATTTTCAGATTGGAGAATGTAGCCAGTTATTGTCAGGCTGGAGAATGAGGCCAGCTTTTTTCAGGCTGAAGAATGTAGCCGGTTATTTTCAGGTTGGAGAATGTTGCCGGTTATTTTCGGGCTTGAGAATGTAGCCAGTTATTGTCAGGCTGGAGATTGTGGGTGGAGAATGTGGGCAGTTATTTTCAGGTTGGAGAATGTAGCCGGTTATTTTCAGGTTGGAGAATGTTGCCGGTTATTTTCGGGCTTGAGAATGTAGCCAGTTATTATCAGGCTGGAGATTGTGGGTGGAGAATGTGGGCAGTTATTTTCAGATTGGAGAATGTAGCCAGTTATTGTCAGGCTGGAGAATGAGGCCAGCTTTTTTCAGGCTGAAGAATGTGGCCAGTTATTTTCAGGTTGGAGAATGTTGCCGGTTATTTTCGGGCTTGAGAATGTAGCCAGTTATTGTCAGGCTGGAGATTGTGGGTGGAGAATGTGGGCAGTTATTTTCAGGTTGGAGAATGTAGCCGGTTATTTTCAGGTTGGAGAATGTTGCCGGTTATTTTCGGGCTTGAGAATGTAGCCAGTTATTATCAGGCTGGAGATTGTGGGTGGAGAATGTGGGCAGTTATTTTCAGGTTGGAGAATGTAGCCAGTTATTGTCAGGCTGGAGAATGAGGCCAGCTTTTTTCAGGCTGAAGAATGTGGCCAGTTATTTTCAGGTTGGAGAATGTGGCCAGTTATTGTCAGGCTGGAGATTGTGGGTGGAGAATGTGACCAGTTATTTTCAGGCTGGAGAATGTGGCTAGTATTTTTCAGGCTGAAAATGTGACCGGTATTTTTTGCAGATTGTGGGTGGAGAATTTGGCCGGTTATTTTCAGGCTGGAGAATGTGGGCAGAGAATGTGGCCAGTTATTTTCAGGCTGGAGAATGTGGTCAGTTATTTTCAGGCTGTAGATTGTGGGAGGAGAATGTGGGCGGTTATTTTCAGGCTGGAGAATGTTGCCGGTTACTTCCAGGCTAGAGATTGTGGGTGGAGAACATGGCCAGTTATTTTCAGGCTGCAGAACGTGACCAAAGAATGTGGTCAGTTATTTTCAGTCTGGAGAATGTGGCCGGTTATTTTCAGGCTGGAGAATGTGGCCGGTTATTTTCTGGCTGGAGAATGTGGCCGGTTATTTTCTGGCTGGAGAATGTTGCCGGTTACTTCCAGGCTGCAGAACGTCACCAAAGAATGTGGTCAGTTATTTTCAGGCTGGAGAATGTGGCCGGTTATTTTCAGGCTGGAGAATGTGGCCAGTTATTTTCAGGCTGGAGAATGTGGCCGGTTATTTTCAGGCTGGAGAATGTGGTCAGTTATTTTCAGGCTGGAGAACATGGCCGGTTATTTTCAGGCTGGAGAATGTGGCCAGTTATTTTCAGGCTGGAGAATGTGGCCAGTTATTTTCAGGCTGGAGAATGTGGCCGGTTATTTTCAGGCTGGAGAATGTGGCCGGTTATTTTCAGGCTGGAGAATGTGGTCAGTTATTTTCAGGCTGGAGAACATGGCCGGTTATTTTCAGGCTGGAGAATGTGGCCAGTTATTTTCAGGCTGGAGAATGTGGCCGGTTATTTTCAGGCTGGAGAATGTGGCCGGTTATTTTCAGGCTGGAGAATGTGGCCGGTTATTTTCAGGCTGGAGAATGTGGCCGGTTATTTTCAGGCTGGAGAATGTTGCCGGTTATTTTCAGGTTGGAGAATGTTGCCGGTTATTTTCGGGCTTGAGAATGTAGCCAGTTATTGTCAGGCTGGAGATTGTGGGTGGAGAATGTGGGCAGTTATTTTCAGGTTGGAGAATGAGGCCAGCTTTTTTCAGGTTGGAGAATGTGGACGGTTATTTTCAGGCTGAAGAATGTGGCCAGTTATTTTCAGGCTGGAGAATGTGGCCGGTTATTTTCAGGCTGGAGAATGTGGCCGGTTATTTTCAGGCTGGAGAATGTGGGCAGAGAATGTGGCCAGTTATTTTCAGGCTGGAGAATGTGGTCAGTTATTTTCAGGCTGGAGAATGTGGTCAGTTATTTTCAGGTTGGAGAATGTTGCCGGTTATTTTCGGGCTTGAGAATGTAGCCAGTTATTGTCAGGCTGGAGATTGTGGGTGGAGAATGTGGCCGGTATTTTAAAGGCTCAAGATTGTGGGTGGAGAATGTGACCAGTTATTTTCAGGCTGGAGAATGTGGCTAGTTTTTTTCAGGCTGAAAATGTGACCGGTATTTTTCAGGCTGCAGATTGTGGGTGGAGAATTTGGCCGATTCTTTTCAGGCTGGAGAATGTGGCCAGTTATTTTCAGGCTGGAGAATGTGGCCAGTTATTTTTAGGCTGGAGAATGTCAGTTATTTTCAGTCTGGAAAATATGGCCGGTCATTTTCAGGCTGCAGAACGTGGCAATTATTTTCAGGCTAGAGAATGTGGCCGGTTATTTTCAGGCTGGAGAATGTGGGCAGAGAATGTGGCCAGTTATTTTCAGGCTGGAGAATGTGGTCAGGTTTTTTCAGGCTGTAGATTGTGGGAGGAGAATGTGGGCGGTTATTTTCAGGCTGGAGAATGTTGCCGGTTACTTCCAGGCTAGAGATTGTGGGTGGAGAACGTGGCCAGTTATTTTCAGGCTGCAGAACGTGACCAAAGAATGTGGTCAGTTATTTTCAGGCTGGAGAATGTGGCCAGTTATTTTCAGGCTGGAGAATGTGGCCGGTTATTTTCAGGCTGGAGAATGTGGCCGGTTACAATGCACTATAGCATAAGGTATAATGTGAAAAAGAGGAATAAAGGGAGCACTGCGATGCGTTTTAATAATGCGCACGGTCCCACCACACGCACCTTAACACGCCCCCTGCTGCTGCTGTGAGTGAATCCTACAACACAAAGCTGTTTTTGTTCCATTGTGATTGTTTTCTGCTCTTCGTATCGTTACTTTGTCTCCATTGTAATTGGTCTCTTTTCATTTTGCGTGATAATTATCATGTCAGTGTAACACTTATAATTATTACCTCTCAGAGATCTCAGTACTCCCCCCGGCAACGCCTTCATGTGCCCCTCCCTCTGGAAGGGTGGCGCCGTCTTTGTTCAGACATCATCCAGGTTCACCATCTACTTCCTGACCCGAAAAATGATGACACTGTCATGAAAATCCCTGGTGCCTGTGCAGTTCTTGGCCGTGTTCGCAAACGTTTGACACAGATCAGCCCCTGCTGCTGCGATCTCTCAAACTTGCGATCTTCAACAAAGTTACAGTGTACGGTCTGATCAGTGGGAGGAGAGGAGACCGATGACATCATCAGCCCAAGGGTGGCTGTGGAGCCTTTCAGAAAACGCTGTTGCTCTGTGTCGGGAAAGGCGGAGTGCCCCTTTAAGCCGGGGACACTTGCTCAGTCGGGAGATTAGCTCCGATCGTCACTCAATCAATATAAACACCTCTTAATTGGGGGGCCGCGTGAAGAGAGAGCGAGGACTGGAACGCGCCGCGGTTTGACCTTATTAAATGGGATTCGCCGTATGGAGCGCGCGCCTTGTATGGGCCTGTGATAAAAATACCAGATGTGCTCCGGGGGAACCAAACAACGCCGCCTGCCAGGGGCTGACCCCGAGGGTTCCCCCGTCCGGGGGGGGAGGGGGAGGGGGAGCGACACGGGAATAAGGAGAAAATGGCGACTAATTATCCTGGAAATCCGATACCGCTGCCGGTTAACCCTTTCCTCTCCCTCCTCGGCGGAGCCGGCGCTGGATCTCGGAGATCTTGAAGTCAATGGTACGCAATCTTGCATTGAAGTAAATACGGGGCATTTTTTGCATTGAAGTCAATGGGAAACAAGTTTTGCATTGAAGTCAATGGGACACGATTTTGCATGGAAGCCAATAGGACGCAATTTTGCATTGAAGTTAATCGGGGGGGGGGGGCATTTTTGCACTGAAGTCAATAGGGGGCGATTTGGCATTGAAGTCTGTGGTACGTAAGCTTGCATTGAAGTCAATGAGGGGGGGGGGGGGGGATTTGTATGGGGGGGCGATTTTGCATTGAAGACAATGGGGGACAATTTTGCATTGAAGACAATGGGGGGCGATTTTTTTTATTGAAGACAATGGGGGGCGATTTTTTTATTGAAGACAATGGGGGCGATGTGTTATTGAAGACAATGGGGGGCGATTTTTTTATTGAAGACAATGGGGGCGATGTGTTATTGAAGACAATGGGGGGCGATTTTTACATTGAGGTCAATAGGGGGGCTTTTTTACATTGAAGTCAATGGTACGCAATCTTACATTGAAGTCAATGGGGGGGGATTTTGCATTGAAGACAATGGGGGGGCAATTTTGCATTGAAGACAATGGGGGCGATTTGTTATTGAAGACAATGGGGGGCGATTTTTTTATTGGAGACAATGGGGGGCGATTTTGCATTGAAGACAATGGGGGGCGATTTTTTTATTGAAGACAATGGGGGGCGCTTTGTTATTGAAGACAATGGGGGGGCGATTTTTTATTGGAGACAATGGGGGGCGATTTGTTATTGAAGACAATGGGGGCGATTTGTTATTGAAGACAATGGGGGGCGATTTTGCATGGAAGACAATGGGGGGGCGATTTTGCATTGAAGTCAATGGGGGACGATTTTGCATTGAAGACAATGGGGGGCGATTTTGCATTGAAGACAATGGGGGACGATTTTGCATTGAAGACAATGGGGGACGATTTTGCATTGAAGACAATGGGGGGCGATTTTGCATTGAAGACAATGGGGGGCGATTTTGCCTCGATCAGCATGTTATCACATTGGTGAGTTGGAAGCTTTCATCTAGATGGGGAGTTCCCCTTTAAATGGGTCCCATCACCTGGCCCCCTCCCCCCCCCCCCCCATATACAAATCTCCAGGTCAGGAATGGTGATTTGCATTTCATTTGAATTGGGAGTCCCCCCCCCCCCCTCCCCCTCACATCTGACAGGTGCCGATCTTCCTAAAGAAGAACCACCGGGGGAGGGGGGGGGGGGCGCCGGACTTACCGAAATATTCAGAGGGCAGCAAGTCCTTTCTGAGTGTCAGTGGATGTGTGAGTACAACTTATCACCACAAGTATTGGGACGCCGGCCTCTACACACATGGGCATTGATGGGGCAAACTGGTGGCTATTGATGGGCAAACTGGGGGCTATTGATGGGGCAAACTGGCGGCTATTGATGGGGCAAACTGGTGGCTATTGATGGGGCAAACTGGCGGCTATTGATGGGCAAACTGGGGGCTATTGATGGGGCAAACTGGGGGCTATTGATGGGGCAAACTGGCGGCTATTGATGGGGCAAACTGGTGGCTATTGATGGGGCAAACTGGCGGCTATTGATGGGGCAAACTGGCGGCTATTGATGGGGCAAACTGGTGGCTATTGATGGGGCAAACTGGTGGCTATTGATGGGGCAAACTGGTGGCTATTGATGGGGCAAACTGGCGGCTATTGATGGGCAAAGTGGCGCCTGTTGATGGGGCAAACTGGGGGCATTGATGGGGCAAACTGGGGGCTATTGATGGGCAAACTGGGGGCTATTGATGGGGCAAACTGGGGGCTATTGATGGGGCAAAGTGGCGGCTATTGATGGGGCAAACTGGCGGCTATTGATGGGGCAAACTGGGGGCTATTGATGGGCAAACTGGGGGCTATTGATGGGGCAAACTGGCGGCTATTGATGGGGCAAACTGGGGGCTATTGATGGGCAAACTGGTGGCTATTGATGGGGCAAACTGGGGGCTATTGATGGGGCAAACTGGGGGCTATTGATGGGGCAAACTGGGGGCTATTGATGGGGCAAACTGGGGGCTATTGATGGGGCAAACTGGGGGCTATTGATGGGGCAAACTGGTGGCTATTGATGGGGCAAACTGGGGGCTATTGATGGGCAAACTGGCGGCTATTGATGGGGCAAACTGGGGGCTATTGATGGGGCAAACTGGTGGCTATTGATGGGGCAAACTGGGGGCTATTGATGGGGCAAACTGGTGGCTATTGATGGGGCAAACTGGTGGCTATTGATGGGGCAAACTGGGGGCTATTGATGGGGCAAACTGGGGGCTATTGATGGGGCAAAGTGGCGGCTATTGATGGGGCAAACTGCGGCTATTGATGGGCAAACTGGGGGCTATTGATGGGCAAACTGGGGCTATTGATGGGGCAAACTGGCGGCTATTGATGGGCAAACTGGGGGCTATTGATGGGGCAAACTGGGGCTATTGATGGGGCAAACTGGGGGCTATTGATGGGGCAAACTGGGGGCTATTGATGGGGCAAACTGGGGCTATTGATGGGCAAACTGGGGCTATTGATGGGGCAAACTGGGGCTATTGATGGGGCAAACTGGGGCTATTGATGGGCAAACTGGTGGCTATTGATGGGCAAACTGGTGGCTATTGATGGGCAAACTGGGGCTATTGATGGGGCAAACTGGGGGCTATTGATGGGCAAACTGGGGCTATTGATGGGGAAACTGGGGCTATTGATGGGGCAAACTGGGGCTATTGATGGGGCAAACTGGCGCCTGTTGATGGGGCAAACTGGGGGCTATTGATGGGGCAAACTGGGGGCTATTGATGGGGCAAACTGGCGGCTATTGATGGGGCAAACTGGGGGCTATTGATGGGCAAACTGGGGCTATTGATGGGGCAAACTGGGGGCTATTGATGGGGCAAACTGGTGGCTATTGATGGGGCAAACGGGGCTATTGATGGGGCAAACTCGCGCCTATTGATGGAGCAAAATGGCGGCTATTGATGGGGCAAACTGGCGGCTATTGATGGGCAAACTGGGGGCTATTGATGGGGCAAACTGGCGGCTATTGATGGGGCAAACTGGGGGCTATTGATGGGGCAAACTGGCGGCTATTGATGGGGCAAACTGGGGGCTATTGATGGGGCAAACTGGCGGCTATTGATGGGGCAAACTGGCGGCTATTGATGGGGCAAACTGGCGGCTATTGATGGGGCAAACTGGTGGCTATTGATGGGGCAAACTGGGGGCTATTGATGGGGCAAACTGGTGGCTATTGATGGGGCAAACTGGGGGCTATTGATGGGCAAACTGGCGGCTATTGATGGGGCAAACTGGGGGCTATTGATGGGCAAACTGGTGGCTATTGATGGGCAAACTGGGGCTATTGATGGGGCAAACTGGGGGCTATTGATGGGCAAACTGGTGGCTATTGATGGGGCAAACTGGGGGCTATTGATGGGGCAAAACTGGGGGCTATTGATGGGGCAAACTGGGGCTATTGATGGGGCAAAACTGGGGGCTATTGATGGGGCAAACTGGGGCTATTGATGGGCAAACTGGCGGCTATTGATGGGGCAAACTGGGGGCTATTGATGGGCAAACTGGCGGCTATTGATGGGGCAAACTGGGGGCAATATTGATGCAAAACTGGCGGCTATTGATGGGGCAAACTGGCGGCTATTGATGGGGCAAACTGGGGGCTATTGATGGGGCAAACTGGGGGCTATTGATGGGCAAACTGGGGGCTATTGATGGGGCAAACTGGGGGCTATTGATGGGGCAAACTGGGGGCTATTGATGGGGCAAACTGGGGGCTATTGATGGGGCAAACTGGGGGCTATTGATGGGGCAAACTGGCGGCATTTGATGGGGCAAACTGGGGGCTATTGATGGGGCAAACTGGTGGCTATTGATGGGGCAAACTGGCGGGGAAATATCAGCAGATTTTAATGTCGGCTTTAAAATTTACGGAGAGAAAAATAAAAATAAAAGAAGAAACTTCCAGCCGGGGGTTTTGTGCGCTCGGAATCCTCGGCCCCGCCCCCTCTGCTTTTTTTTCCTCCCGGCAACAATCGGCGCATTGTTTATTACGCTTAACATCACAACACGCACGCCGCGGCCAAGAGCACGGGCGAGGGACGGGGAACAATGCAGAAAGGAGCGCTATTTATATCCATCAAAGGACAATCAAGCACGGGCAGGACAACACGGCTTACCCAGAATCCTCCGGGGGGGCGGGACCGCGAACAATGCCGCACAGCGCTGACATTTCCCAATGAGCGACGTCCGTTTTGGCGCCGATCCAGACGCGCTTTTTTTTTTTTTAGGTCTATCTTCGTGTCAAGGGTTCTACCCAAATCAAGGGCTTCACTTACAATGGACTGTTATTGGGGCTTTCCGGTCCTTAGATGTGACGCCTGCTTTCGTTTTCTTTTTTTCCTTTTTATTTTCAGCTGGTGATCCCAGGACAGCGCCCAGGGCAAGGAACCAGAATTGTGCCCCCCCAACCCAATGGTTGTCCAATTTTTGCTTCGCCGTGCCCGGGGGCCGCCTGTTCCTCCTGCCCACCCCTTGCCCCGGCCCTGCCTGCCAGTGACTCACTTCCTGTCCTCGGGTGACAACGCTCCCGGTTCTGTACACAGTGCACTGAGCGTTGTCACCCCAGGGCAGGAAGTGTGTTAGGATTTCAGAACATCCCCTTCATCTCCATAACGGGATTTTTGGCGGGCTCAATTTTTTTTTTTTACACCAACGATGGGGCACAATTGCTCCCGATGACACCAACGATGGGGCACAATTGCTCCCGATGACACCAACGATGGGGCACAATTGCTCCTGATGACACCAACGATGGGGCACAATTGCTCCTGATGACACCAACGATGGGGCACAATTGCTCCTGATGACACCAACGATGGGGCACAATTGCTCCTGATGACACCAACGATGGGGCACAATTCAACCCAATGACACCAACGACAGGGGGGTTACCTCACAATAACACCAATAATGGGGCACAGTTTCTCTCAATGACACCAACAATGGGGCCCAATGACACCAATGATGGGGCACAATTCCTACCACTGTAACATAACAATGGGGCATTATTTTTTCCCACTGACGTTGGCACCATCTCGATTCCCGCTGGCAACAGTCCGGAGGGCGGCACACTGGCCCTTTTGTTTAGAAAGTTTGGCTCTATATAGCGCCAACATATTCCGTAGCGCTGCACGTTGTACAATACGGGGGGAATTCAGACGCGGACCCGCCATGATCTTGTAGTCTCGGATATGACGGGTGTCTCTCTTCTTTCCACTCCTTCCCAGGATGCCGTGCGCCAATCATGGAGTCGGTTCTGCTCGGCTCCGCCCACTCTCCATGGCGTCAAATCAATAAATGTTTTTTTATCCTTCATTATTTTTATGGAACGCGTCGTTTAAATATTCTTTTTTTTTTTTTTCCCCCCCCCCCCACATAGGATTGCCTGGGCGGTAAATGTTGCACGCTTTAATAAAATAAGTGCGTCACGCGGCGCTCGCCCGTGGGAGGGAGGCCGCGCTCTCCTGCCGTAGCCTCTCAGGGCTGGTGAATTATTTATGAGACCCGGGGAGACTTTTACGTTCTCCGGAGAAGAATGGACAAAAGCCATGAATAAAACAAACGCCCCCCCCCCCCCCCCCCCCCCCCGACCGCCGCAATGTGCATGGAGCGCGCGGCGCGGGGGCCGGAGGTGCTTATTAGCTGCCGCCGCCGGAATACAATGTAACTTTATTGCAGGGACACGGGATACAATGTTACAGTGGAAGACATTACATGATACAATGTTACAATTATACACTCCTCCAGTGTTCCGATGATACAATACAATTCTACAGCGATATAACGCTACAATGATACAATTCTACAACGATACAATTGTACAACGCTACAATGATATGATACAATTCTACAATGATATAACAATACAATGATACAATGATACAACGATACAATTGTACAACGATACAATGATATGATACAATTCTACAACGATACAACGATACAATGATATGATACAACGATACAATTCTACAATGATACAATGATACAATGATATGATACAATGCTACAACGATACAATGATACAATGATACAACGATACAATTCTACAATGATACAATGATACAATTCTACAATGATACAATGCTACAATGATACAACGATACAATGATACAATGATATGATACAACGATACAATTCTACAATGATACAATGATACAATTCTACAATGATACAATGGTACAATGATACAATGATACAATGCTACAATGATACAATTCTACAACGCTACAATGATATGATACAATTCTACAATGATATAACAATACAATTCTACAATGATACAACGCTACAACGATACAATGATACAATGATACAATGATATGATACAATTCTACAACGATACAACGATACAATTCTACAATGATACAACGCTACAATGATACAATGATACAATTCTACAACGATACAATGCTACAATGATACAATGCTACAATGATACAATGCTACAATGATACAATGATACAACGATACAATGATATGATACAACGATACAATGATATGATACAACGATACAATTCTACAACGATACAATGATACAATTCTACAATGATACAATGATATGATACAATTCTACAACGATACAACGATACAATGCTACAGCGATATAACGCTACAATGCTACAACGATACAATGATACAATTCTACAATGATACAACGATACAATGATATGATACAACGATACAATGATATGATACAACGATACAATGATATGATACAACGATACAATTCTACAACGATACAATGATACAATTCTACAATGATACAATGATATGATACAATTCTACAACGATATAACGCTACAATGCTACAACGATACAATGATACAATGATACAATTCTACAATTCTACAATGATACAATTCTACAATGATACAATTCTACAACGATACAACGATACAATGATATGATACAATGCTACAACGATACAACGATACAATGATACAACGATACAATGATACAATGATATGATACAACGATACAATTCTACAATGATACAATGATACAATTCTACAATGATACAATGATACAATTCTACAATGATACAATGCTACAATGGTACAATGATACAATGCTACAATGATACAATTCTACAACGCTACAATGATATGATACAATTCTACAATGATATAACAATACAATTCTACAATGATACAACGCTACAACGATACAATGATACAATGATATGATACAATTCTACAACGATACAACGATACAATTCTACAATGATACAACGCTACAATGATATGATACAATTCTACAACGATACAATGCTACAATGATATGATACAATTCTACAACGATACAATGCTACAACGATACAATGCTACAATGATACAATGCTACAATGATACAACGATACAATGATATGATACAACGATACAATGATATGATACAACGATACAATTCTACAACGATACAATGATACAATTCTACAATGATACAATGATATGATACAATGCTACAATGATATAACAATACAACGATACAATGCTACAACGATACAATAATACAATTCTACAACAATACAATTCTACAACACAATGCTACAATGATACAATTGCCGATGCACAATACACGCTCTGGTAAAGTGCACCTGTCATGATATAATGGGGGGGGGGGAGGGGTGACTCCGGCTTTGATCCTCTGGGGGGCTTTCTTACAGGTGTCACTAAGAATCCATCATTGTACGGCCCCCATGGACACCCCCCCTCCCCCGCGTCTGGGGAGAGTCAATCTGGTTTGTGTAATCGGCTCATCCCAGAATAATGAGGATCAGGACAGGGGGACGGGGCGGGTGTCAGATTTGCGGCTCCCCTGTAGCGCGGTGCGCAGGCGCTGACCGGGCGCTGACATATCTACACCACAAAGCGACTGACGAGTTTCGGCTTTATGGAGCCGCTCTTCTCCGGCTGTCGACGCTCTTCTCCGGCTGTCGCCGCTCTTCTCCGGCTGTCGCCTCTCTTCTCCGGCTGTCGCCGCTCTTCTCCGGCTGTCGCCGCTCTTCTCCGGCTGTCCCCGCTCTTCTCCGGCTGTCGCCGCTCTTCTCCGGCTGTCCCCTCTCTTCTCCGGCTGTCGGCGCTCTTCTCCGGCTGTCGCCTCTCTTCTCCGGCTGTCGCCGCTCTTCTTCGGCTTGTCCCGCTCTTCCTCTCCGCTGTCGCCGCTCTTCTCCGGCTGTCACCGCTCTTCTCCGGCTGTCGCCGCTCTTCTCCGGCTGTCGCCGCTCTTCTCCGGCTGTCGCCGCTCTTCTCCGGCTGTCGCCGCTCTTCTCCGGCTGTCGCCGCTCTTCTCCGGCTGTCGCCGCTCTTCTCCGGCTGTCGCCGCTCTTCTCCGGCTGTCCCCTCTCTTCTCCGGCTGTCGGCGCTCTTCTCCGGCTGTCGCCTCTCTTCTCCGGCTGTCGCCGCTCTTCTCCGGCTGTCGCCGCTCTTCTCCGGCTGTCGCCGCTCTTCTCCGGCTGTCACCGCTCTTCTCCGGCTGTCGCCGCTCTTCTCCCTGTACCCCGCTCTCTCCCTGTCGCCGCTCTTCTCCGGCTGTCGCCGCTCTTCTCCCCGCTGTGTCGCCCGCTCTTCTCCGGCTGTCGCCGCTCTTCTCCGGCTGTCGCCGCTCTTCTCCGGCTGTCGCCGCTCTTCTCCGGCTGTCCCCGCTCTTCTCCGGCTGTCGCCGCTCTTCTCCGGCTGTCGCCGCTCTTCTCCGGCTGTCGCCGCTCTTCTCCGGCTGTCGCCGCTCTTCTCCGGCTGTCGCCGCTCTTCTCGCCCTATAGAGAGACTTTCCGCCTCATTAGGGAGAATTGTGGGAAACGTTTCCTCGCCGCGCGCTATAAGTGCGCCTCCCAGGCGAGTCCAAAGCGAATGGCATCTCACCGACCTCGTTGGACTTCTCAGGAGGAAATGATGGCCGACGATCTTCCTGGAAAGTCCATCCTGGCCAATTAAACCCAAAGGGGGGGGGGGCGGGGTCACCGGAGTCACAGAGGAGCAGATCCTTCAGGATAAATCTGTCTCTTCATTTAACCGATCCCAGGAGGACAGCGCGCCTCTCCTCAACGTCCCCACCCCCCCTTTTCCTCCCATCCCACAGTGGGATTAAAATAAAAGCCGTGTCATCATGGAAAAATACTTTTCAATAGAAGACTAAAAATAAGAAAAATAAACATGAATCCTCCTAATTTATCTTGTCTGTGTTCACAAATGTCTGACACAAACCAGCCCCCTGCTACAGCCTCTCTCTCTCTCTGTCTGTCTCTGAAGAGGCTGCAGCAGGGGGCTGGTTTGTGTCAGACATTTGTGAACACCGACAAGAACCGCTCAGGCACCAGGATTTTTAATGATTGCGCCAGTTTGCGTTAGATATTTGCTGAACGAAAAAAAAAAATTCAATCAGTTTAATTCGTTTTCAGGATTTGTTTTGTGTATCCGAATTTAAATCGATTCAAATTTATTCCATTTCAAATTCGGATTTTGGATAATGGTTACATTCTTTCTATTCTATTTTTTTATATTCTATTCTTCTATTTTCTATACTTTCCTTTTTTATTATATTCAAAAGTAAAATGTATTCTATTCAAATTTCAGAAAACATTTATATTGTAATGTTTTTTCTATTCTATTCTTTTTTTTTTATTCTATAATTTTATTTTCTATTCTATTTTCTTCCCGATTAAAATTTATTCTATTTAAAATTCGAATTTCGAAAGATGGTTATATTCTTTTTATTCTATTCTATTGTTTTTTCCTAGTGTATTATTTTCTTTTTTATTCTAGTCGATTCTATTCTGTTATTTTCTTTTTAATTTTTTCTATTTGTTTATTCTATTCTATTCTTCTTTTTTTATTCAATTTTTTATTCTCTATTCTATTCTTTTGCATTTAATAATATAAATATTGGTGAATTTGTATAAAATAATTCAAATATAATTATCATGGAATCCTGATAAAATAATATAAATAAAATAAATATGGGTGAATTCTGATTAAATATAAAAAAATATAAATAATGTTGAATTCTGATAAAATAATATAAATATTGGTGAATTCTGATAAAATAATATAAATATTGGTGAATTCTGATAAAATAATATAAATAAAATAAATATGGGTGAATTCTGATTAAATATAAAAAAATATAAATAATGTTGAATTCTGATAAAATAATATAAAATAAAATTAATGTGGGTGAATTCTGATAAAATATAAAAAATATAAATAATGTTGAATTCTGATAAAATAATATAAATATTGGTGAATTCTGATAAAATAATATAAATAAAATAAATATGGGTGAATTCTGATAAAATATAAAAAATATAAATAATGTTGAATTCTGATAAAATAATATAAATATTGGTGATTTCTGATAAAATAATATAAATAAAATAAATATGGATGAATTCTGATAAAATATAAAAAAATATAAATAATGTTGAATTCTGATAAAATAATATAAATATTGGTGAATTCTGATAAAATAATATAAATAAAATAAATATGGGTGAATTCTGATTAAATATAAAAAAATATAAATAATGTTGAATTCTGATAAAATATTATAAAATAAAATTAATGTGGGTGAATTCTGATAGAATATAAAAAATATAAATAATGTTGAATTCTGATAAAATAATATAAATATTGGTGAATTCTGATAAAATAATATAAATAAAATAAATATGGGTGAATTCTGATAAAATATAAAAAATATAAATAATGTTGATTTCTGATAAAATAATATAAATATTGGTGAATTCTGATAAAATATAAAAAATATAAATATTGGTGAATTCTGATGAAATAATATAAATATTGGTGGATTCAGATAAAACCCTCCAATCCATGCACTTAACATGGGTGGGCCAAGGAGACACAATAGACAGCAGAGACATTGCACAAGTCCCTGTAAATCATGGTTAGAATACAGACTGCAGTACACCACTTTCACCACATTGCTGTGGCGGCGCTTCATGAATTACATCCACATTTGTGCGCTGCTAAGAAAATTCTCCACAGTATGTGAGATGGGGGCCCCTAGATTGTAAGCTCCTAAGGGGCAGGGACTGATAAATGGTCATTTTTGTCAGTGTCGGTATGGGGTGTCTGGATGCCCCTTTAACTCCAGAAACGGGGCGAGTGATTTAACCCTCTATAAATAGGACGCCTGTTTTACCGCGCGCCATGTTGTGGTTACGGAGCGCAGATCACTGGCTCGCCTTTCTTCCTCCGCTGCCAGCGCTCTGTG
Organism: Rana kukunoris; assembly: GCA_029574335.1. Classification (NCBI taxonomy): domain Eukaryota; kingdom Metazoa; phylum Chordata; class Amphibia; order Anura; family Ranidae; genus Rana; species Rana kukunoris. The sequence goes on along the minus strand of CM056060.1, from coordinate 2,181,013 downwards.
TTTGCATTATGGGTGCCCTGCTTTTCCTCTGCCAGTCTCTCCATGTGGGTGACAGCCCAGCCTGAAATATGAGACAGCAAAGAGCGTCTGATCAGCAGGAACATTCATTGTCTGCACATTGCTCCTCGCCGCCCTCTCCGACAGGAAGAAAAGAATGGCTGTGAATTATATAATTTTATATCATTTATTTTATTATTTTATCAGAACTCACCAATATTTATTTTATTTTTATTATTTTATCAGAATTCACCAATATTTACATTTTATCAGAATTCACTAATATTTACATTATTTTATTAGAATTCGCCAATTTTTATAATATTTATAATTTTATCAGAATTCACCCATATTTACTTTATTTATATTATTTTGTCAGAATTCGCCAATATTTATGTTATTTATATTATTTTATCAGAATTCCATGATAATTATATTTGTATTATGTTTATTAGAATTCACCAATATTTATATTATGTTATCAGAATTCACCAATGTTTATATTATTTATTATTTTATCAGAATTCACTAATATTTATATTATTTATCAGAATTCACCAATATTTATATTATTTATATTTTTTATTCCAAATTCACAAATATTTATATTAGTTTATCAGAATTCACCATTATTTCTATTTTTTATATTTTATCAGAATTCACCAATATTTATATTATTTTATCAGAATTCAACATTATTTATATTTTTTTATATTTTATTAGAATTCACCCATATTTATTTTATTTATATTATTTTGCCAGAATTCACCAATATTTATATTATTTTATCAGAATTCAACATTATTTATATTTTTTTATATTTTATTAGAATTCACCCATATTTATTTTATTTATATTATTTTGCCAGAATTCACCAATATTTATGTTATTTTATCAGAATTCCATGATAATTATATTTGTATTATTTTATCGGAATTCACCAGTATTTATATTATGTTATTAGAATTCACCAATATTTATAATATTTATATTACTTCATCAGAATTCACCAATATTTATATTATTTATTATTTTATATTATTTATTATTTTATCAGAATTCACCAATATTTATGATATTTATATTATTTTATCAGAATTCACTAATATTTATATTATTTTATCAGAATTCACCAATATTTATATTATTTTATCAGAATTCACTAATATTTATATTATTTATATTTTTATTCCAAATTCACCAATATTTATATTATTTTATCAGAATTCACCAATATTTATATTATTTTATCAGAATTCACCAATATATTATTTTATCAGAATTCACTAATATTTATATTATTTTATCAGAATTCACCAATATTTATATTATTTTATCAGAATTCACTAATATTTATATTATTTATATTTTATATCAAATTCACCAATATTTAAGTATTATTTTATCAGAATTCACCAATATTTATATTATTTTATCAGAATTCACCAATATTTATATTATTTATATTTTTTATTCCAAATTCACCAATATTTATATTATTTTATCAGAATTCACTAATATTTATATTATTTATATTTTTATTCCAAATTCACCAATATTTATATTATTTTATCAGAATTCACCAATATTTATATTATTTTATCAGAATTCACTAATATTTATATTATTTATATTTTTATTCCAAATTCACCAATATTTATATTATTTTATCAGAATTCACCAATATTTATATTATTTTATCAGAATTCACCAATATTTATATTATTTATATTTTTTATTCCAAATTCACCAATATTTATATTATTTTATCAGAATTCACCAATATTTATATTATTTTATCAGAATTCACCAATATTTATATTATTTATATTTTTTATTCCAAATTCACCAATATTTATATTATTTTATCAGAATTCACCAATATTTATATTATTTTATCAGAATTCACCAATTTATAATTATTTATATTTTTTATTCCAAATTCACCAATATTTATATTATTTTATCAGAATTCACCAATATTTATATTATTTTATCAGAATTCACCAATATTTATATTATTTATATTTTACCAGAATTCATCCATATTTATATTATTTTATCAGAATTCACCAATATTTATATTATTTATATTTTACCAGAATTCATCCATATTTATTTTATTTATATTATTTTATCAGAATGCACCAATATTTATGCTATTTATATTAAATGCTTCCCGTTAGAAAAAAACGCACCTTGCCATTGAAAGCAATAGAAAACCATGTAAAAACCGCGGTTAAAAAAACGCAGCAAAAACACACCGGCGTTACATTTTTTTGGTACCGTAAAAAAAAAAAACGCAACAAAGAAAACTGCCATATTGCGTTCTTTATTTCTGCGTTTTTGTACCGAGCCTTCGAATTCTATTCTTGAACAGACACGAGCTCTGGATTCTTAGGCTACTTTACACCCTGAAAACGCTGTAAAAAAAAAAACGCATGTGCGCTTTGGCCGCGATTTTATTGCGGATTGGGGTGCAAACTGAGTGCGATTCCGGACGGGCGCTACCCCTGGGGTACTGTGCCTTTCCCCCGTGTTTCTCGGGGTGGAGTTGTCCTTGAAGTCCCTTTTCCTTCTCCAGGGAGAACAGAACAAGCGCCACTTCCTGTTCCGGGACGCCGTGATTGGAGGACGGCCCGGCCGCGCTCTGCGCCGCTGTAAATAACAACGAAATCGGGCGGCAATAAAGGGGCGGCGTCGGCGCACAGTGGGGTCTGTTTATATCCGCGATTCAATTTCCAGCGCTGACGTCGGCGGAGATCTGGAGGAGTTATAATTGGATTCTGGGAGAGATTCGAGTTCCCAGCCCGCCGCCGGGTCTTCCCCTGGAGCTCTGGCACCGCGGCCCTCAGGAGGGGGAGGGGGAGGGGAGCCAGGGAGTGCGGTATTATGGGCCACCCCTGAGAACACGGATACTTAAAGGGGCTCCCTATCCCAGGTTCCCGAGCACAGCCCCTAGAACAAGAGGCTACAGTCCTGTTCAGAGGCACTGTGAGAGGCCTGCTGAATGTGACTGCAGTGGGCTAAGTGGCCAATCAAATTCCGACTTCTAATGGATTCAAACAGCGCAATCTACTGAAAACATAAGACCCGGGCACACCCCGTTCACCCCGGGCATCCAATGTACAGATCCTCGGGGAGAGCAGCCTGGGGCCACCATTGTGAGCAGCGGGCAGACATGTGCATTTCGTTTCGTTCCGAATTCGGACAAATTTTTCGTGGTTCGGAAATTCGGATGCATCCGAATTTCCGAATGACAAAATTAACGAATTTAAAGAAATTCGAAAAAAACGCGAACGAAATTCGAATTCGAAAAAATTCTATTCGAACCGAAAACAAATTCGAATGAAAATTGAAAGCAAGTTTGCATCAAAATCTAAAAAAATATAAATCGATTTTCTAAAAAAGAATACAATAAAATAGAATATAAAATAATAAAACAATAGAATGAAAATCAAAGAACAGTAAAGAACAGAATAGAATTGAATAGAATCAAATCCGGTAGAAATAATTTCCAATCCGGTTGAAATATCATCGAATTTGGTTGAAATATTAACGATAACGGATGAAATATTGTTGAATTCTGTTGAAATATCAAAATATCAAAATATCAAAATTTGATCGAATCCGGTAGAAATCTTTTCGAATTCGACCGTTTTTCGAATTCGGTTGAAAACGATCGAATTCCGAAAACGAATTTAACAAATTTAACGAAATTAATTAAATAACGAATAAAAACGAAACAAAACAAATTTTTTCCTTTTGCACATGTCTAGCAGCGGGCATACTGATCACCCCCCCCCTTCTCTCTCTCACCCCCCCCCCCCCCACTCTCCTCTCCCATCCCCCCTCACAATTATTTCTCACCCTCCTCTCTCTCCCCTTCTCTCTCTCTCCCCTTATCTCTATTTCACCCCCTCTTTCGCTTCCTCTCTCACCCCCTCTCTCTAACACCCTATCTCTCTCCTCTCTCACCACCCACTCTCCTGTCTCTCTCCCCTTCTCTCTCACCCCCTCCCCCACTCTCCTCTCTCTTCCCTTCTCTCTCACCCCCCACCCTCCTCTCTCTCCTCTTCTCTCTCACCCCCCACCCTCCTCTCTCTCCTCTTCTCTCTCACCCCCCACCCTCCTCTCTCTTCCCTTCTCTCTCTCCCCCCACCCTTCTCTCTCTTCCCTTCTCTCTCTCCCCCCCACCCTTCTCTCTCTTCCCTTCTCTCTCACCCCCCACCCACCATTCTCTCTCTCCACTTCTCTCTCACCCCCACCCACCATTCTCTCTCTTCCCTTCTCTCTCACCCCCTCCCCCACTCTCCTCTCTCTTCCCTTCTCTCTCACCCCCTCCCCCACCCTCCTCTCTCTTCCCTTCTCTCTCACCCCCCACCCTCCTCTCTCTCCTCTTCTCTCTCACCCCCCACCCTCCTCTCTCTTCCCTCTCTCCCCCCACCCTCTCTCCCCCCCTCTCTCCCCCCCACCCTTCTCTCTCTTCCCTTCTCTCTCTCTCCCCCCCACCCTTCTCTCTCTTCCCTTCTCTCTCACCCCCACCCACCCTTCTCTCTCTCCACTTCTCTCTCACCTCCACCCTCCTCTCTCTTCCCTTCTCTCTCACCCCCCCCCACCCTCCTCTCTCTTCCCTTCTCTCTCACCCCCCACCCTCCTCTCTCTTCCCTTCTCTCTCACCCCCACCCACCATTCTCTCTCTCTCCACTTCTCTCTCTCACCCCCACCCTCCTCTCCTCCTCCCTTCTCTCTCTCCACCCCCCCACCCTCCTCTCTCTTCCCTTCTCTCTCACCCCCACCCTCCTCTCTCTTCCCTTCTCTCATCACCCCCCACCCACCATTCTCTCTCTCCTCTCTCCACTTCTCTCTCACCCCCACCCTCCTCTCTCTTCCCTTCTCTCTCACCCCCACCCACCATTCTCTCTCTTCCCTTCTCTCTCACACCCCACCCTCCTCTCTCTCCTCTTCTCTCTCACCCCCCACCCTCCTCTCTCTCCTCTTCTCTCTCACCCCCCACCCTCCTCTCTCTTCCCTCCTCTCTCTCCCCCCACCCTTCTCTCTCTCCCTTCTCTCTCTCCCCCCCCACCCTTCTCTCTCTTCCCTTCTCTCTCACCCCCACCCACCATTCTCTCTCTCCACTTCTCCTCTCACCCCCACCCACCATTCTCTCTCTTTCCTTCTCTCTCACCCCCCTCCCCCACCCTCCTCTCTCTTCCCTTCTCTCTCACCCCCCACCCTCCTCTCTCTTCCCTTCTCTCTCACCCCCCCCCCCCCCACCCTCCTCTCTCTCCTCTTCTCTCTCACCCCCCCACCCTCCTCTCTCTTCCTTCTCTCTCTCCCCCCCACCCTTCTCTCTCTTCCCTTCTCTCTCTCTCCCCCCCACCCTTCTCTCTCTTCCCTTCTCTCTCACCCCCCACCCACCCTTCTCTCTCTCCACTTCTCTCTCACCTCCACCCTCCTCTCTCTTCCCCTTCTCTCTCACCCCCCCACCCTCCTCTCTCTTCCCTCACCCCCCACCCTCTCTCTCTTCCCTTC
>CM056060.1:2107981-2170481 GCA_029574335.1 Rana kukunoris | reverse complement strand
AGATTAGAGAGAGAGAGAGATGGAGAGAGAGAGAGAGAGATGGAGAGAGAGAGAGGAGAGAGAGGAGAGAAGGAGAGAGAGAGAGAGATGGAGAGAGAGAGAGAGAGAGAGAGAGAGAGAGATGGAGAGAGAGGAGAGAGAGAGAGAGAGAGATGGAGAGAGAGAGAGATGGAGAGAGAGGAGAGAGAGATGGAGAGAGAGAGAGAGATGGAGAGAGAGGAGAGAGAGATGGAGAGAGAGATGGAGAGAGAGATGGAGCACAGAGCTGACCAATCATCTGCCTCTACAAAGGGATAAAGGGGCTCCAGAAAGGATCGTCACTGCGCCAACCCTGGTATAGAGCGCCATCAACATGCCAAAGGTACCCATTTCTATTTCTGTGTTCTATCTTGGTATTGGACCTTCACCTGTGGATCAGGATGGATTGTGGGTGAGCTTTGTACCAGGTAGGAGTAGAAAAGCCTATGATAAGGACTTCCAGGTGTCAGGATGACATCACTTTGAGGAATTGTCCGTCTTTGAAAGTTTTTTTTGCAAACGATGGTATTGTCTCCATCGATTGGGGGGGCACAAACAAACATAAATTGTGCCCATCAAGCCCAGCCACTGTACCCATCAAACGCAGCCACTGTGCCCATCAATTGGCGCTACTGTGCCTATCAATTACTGCCAGTGTGCAGAATTATCGGGAACTCCGGGTACAAAGTGAGAAGTAATATTTGCACATCTTCCCACCGAGGACACAGAGAGGCTCCGCCTTTGTTTGGTAAGAGATTTGTGTTTGAGGAAGCCGATGAATCAACATTTGGTTTCTTCTTATGTGAGGTTTAGTGGGCTTTGTTTCTTAAAGGGCAACTCCACTGATCTGGGGAGAAATTCAAGTTTTAGATCACATTTTATTTGTCTGGGACCCCCAAGTGTCGGTGTGTCATTGTTCTGGGTCCCCCAAGTGTCAGTGTTTTCTGGGGCCCCCAAGTGTCAGTGATTTCTGGACCCCCAAGTGTCAGTGTGTTCTGGGGCCCCCAAGTGTCAGTGTGTTCTGGGGCCCCCAAGTGTCAGTGTGTTCTGGGGCCCCCAAGTGTCAGTGTGTTCTGGGCCCCCCAAGTGTCAGTGTGTTCTGGGCCCCCCAAGTGTCAGTGTGTTCTGCGCCCCCAAGTGTCAGTGTGTTCTGGACCCCCAAGTGTCAGTGTTTTCTGGGGCCCCCAAGTGTCAGTGTGTTCTGAGCCCCCCAAGTGTCAGTGTGTTCTGGGGCCCCCAAGTGTCAGTGTGTTCTGGGGCCCCCAAGTGTCAGTGTGTTCTGGGGCCCCCAAGTGTCAGTGTGTTCTGAGCCCCCCAAGTGTCAGTGTGTTCTGGGGCCCCCAAGTGTCAGTGTGTTCTGAGCCTCCAAGTGTCAGTGTGTTCTGGGGCCCCCAAGTGTCAGTGTGTTCTGGGGCCCCCAAGTGTCAGTGTGTTCTGAGCCTCCAAGTGTCAGTGTGTTCTGGGGCCCCCAAGTGTCAGTGTGTTCTGGGGCCCCCAAGTGTCAGTGTGGGGCCCCCAAGTTCTGGGGCCCCCAGTGTGTTCTGAGTGTCAGTGTGTTCTGGGGCCCCCAAGTGTCAGTGTGTTCTGAGTGTTAGTGTTTCCCCCAATTGTGTGTTCACCCCCAATGTGTGTTCTGGGCCCCCAAGTGTCAGTGTGTCCCCAAGTGTCAGTGTGTTCTGGGGCCCCCAAGTGTTGTGTTCTGGCCCAGTGTGTTCTGGGGCCCCAGCAGTGTGTTCTGGGGCCCAAGTGTCTGGGCCCCAGTGTGTTCTGGAAGTGTCATGTTTCTGGGGCCCAAGTGTTAGTGTGTTCAGCCCCCAAGTGTGTTCTGGACCCCCAAGCCCCCAAGTGTCAGTGTGTTCTGGGCCCCCAAGTGTCAGTGTGTTCTGGCCCCCAAGGCCCCCAAGTGTCAGTGTGTTCTGGGGCCCCCAAGTGTCAGTGTGTTCTGGCCCCCCAAGGCCCCAAGTGTCAGTGTGTTCCCCCAAGTGGGGCTGGGGCCCCAAGTGTCAGTGTGTTCTGACCCCCAAGGGTGTGTTCCCCCAAGTGTCAGTGTGTTCTGGGGCCCCCAGCCCCCAAGTGTCAGTGTGAGCCCCCAAGTTCTGGGGCCCCCAAGTGTTGTGTTCTGGGCCCCCAGTGTGTTCTGAGCCCCCAAGTGTGTGTTCTGGGCCCCAGTGTGTTCTGGCCCCCAAGTGTCCCCCAAGTGTCAGTGTGTTCTGGACCCCCAAGTGTCAGTGTGTTCTGGGCCCCCAAGTGTCAGTGTGTTCTGGGCCCCCAAGTGTCAGTGTGTTCTGGGCCCCCAAGTGTCAGTGTGTTCTGAGCCCCCAAGTGTCAGTGTGTTCTGAGCCCCAAGTGTCAGTGTGTTCTGGGGCCCCCAAGTGTCAGTGTGTTCTGAGCCCCCAAGTGTCAGTGTGTTCTGAGCCCCCAAGTGTCAGTGTGTTATGGGCTGTCAGTGTGTTCCCCCAAGTGTCAGTGTGTTCTGAGCCCCCAAGTGTCAGTGTGTTCTGAGCCCCCAAGTGTCAGTGTGTTCTGGGCCCCCAAGTGTCAGTGTGTTCTGAGCCCCCAAGTGTCAGTGTGTTCTGAGCCCCCAAGTGTCAGTGTGTTCTGAGCCCCCAAGTGTCAGTGTGTTCTGGGGCCCCCAAGTGTCAGTGTGGTTCACCCCCAAGTGTGTTCTGACCCCCAAGCCCCCAAGTGTCAGTGTGTTCTGGGCCCCCAAGTGTCAGTGTGTTCTGAGCCCCCAAGTGTCAGTGTGTTCTGAGCCCCAAGTGTCAGTGTTCTCTGAGCCCCATTCTGGTTCTGGGCCCCCAAGTGTCAGTGTGTTCCCCAAGTGTCATTGTGTTCTGAGCCCCCAAGTGTCAGTGTGTTCCCCCAAGTGAGCCCCAAGTGTCAGTGTGTTCTGAGCCCCCAAGTGTCAGTGTGTTCTGAGCCCCCAAGTGTCAGTGTGTTCTGGGCCCCCAAGTGTCAGTGTGTTCTGAGCCCCCAAGTGTCAGTGTGAGCCCCCAAGTTCTGTGTTCTGGGCCCCCAAGTGTCAGTGTGTTCTGAGCCCCCAAGTGTCAGTGTGTTCTGAGCCCCCAAGTGTCAGTGTGTTCTGGGCCCCCAAGTGTCAGTGTGTTCTGAGCCCCCAAGTGTCAGTGTGTTCTGAGCCCAAGTGTCAGTGTGTTCACCCCCAGTGTCAGTGAGCCCCAAGTGTTCTGGGCCCCCAAGCCCCCAAGTGTTTGTTCTGAGCCCCCAAGTGTGTTTTGGGCCCCCAAGTGAGTGTGTTCCCCCAAGTGTCAGTGTGTTCTGAGTGTGTTCCCCCAAGTGTCAGTGTGTTCTGGCCCCCAAGGCCCCCAAGTGTCAGTGTGTTCTGGCCCCCAAGGCAGTGTGTTCCCCAAGTGTCAGTGTGTTCTGGGGCCCCCAGTGTCAGTGTGTTCCCCCAAGTGTCAGTGTGTTCTGGGGCCCCCAAGTGTCAGTGTGTTCTGGGGCCCCCAAGTGTCAGTGTGTTCTGAGCCCCCAAGTGTCAGTGTGTTCTGGGGCCCCCAAGTGTCAGTGTGTTCTGGGGCCCCCAAGTGTTGTTTCTGACCCCCAAGTGTGTTCTGGGGCCCCCAGCCCCAAGTGTCACCCCCAATGTGTGTTCTGGGGCCCCCAAGTGTCAGTGTGTTCTGGGGCCCCCAAGTGTCAGTGTGTTCTGGGGCCCTTGTTGCTCATTATCCCCATTTTTCGGATTCTCTCTCAGGTCGCCTCGGATTGGAGGAATATTTAGCGGCGCCGCGTCTCACAGCGCCTCAGAGTTGCGGTCGGTCAGTCACCTGCACTCCGGAGATTTAACCCTTTATTGCCTCACTCGTCTTTGTTGCAGGTCCCCTCCCCCCCCCTCCGCATCCAATGCATGACCCGCCCATACATTACAATTCTTCTTTCACTTACAACATGCTTGCCGGGAATGACAGGGACTCTTGGAAGCCTCACATTCCATGATACCCCTGCGATTGTATTATTTGGTTTTGTCTCGGCGGCCGGATAATCCCACCGGAGGGCGGAGGGGAGATCCAACAACTGTCACCTCCAATTATAATGAGGTAATGGCATCCGGCCAATCAGCAGCCAGGGATTAGGGTGGCTGGGGGAATGTATAGATAATCTCCGGTAATTGCCCATATGTCACCTTCCCCCGTACCCCCCCTCCCCCCCCCCCATCCCCCACCCTGATCCGATCCCTATTCCTCGCGCTCCTCCTTCTAGGGATGCCAAAGATAATCTATTACTAGAGACCCCGTCCCCTGAATCCGAGGATTTCCCTTCCAGAAGGAGGCCGTCCTTTAAATTTCCACCATTTCCATCTCCAATGGAGAGGTGTAAATACTTCTGATTTTGTCTGTGACCCCATTCCGTAGATTGTCATTCACTTCCTGTCTCGGTGACACCCAGAAAATAAATAAGGGTGGCAGGTGTCACCAGAACAGGAAGGCACAGACAGCAGTCCAACCACTGCCATGTGTTTTATTCCTTCCCTATTGTACTATAATGTGTCTTTGTCTCTGGCTGTCCCCCCATTGTAGAGGTTCTTCCCTCACTTCCTGTCATGACAGGAAGTGATGGAAAATCTCCCCAATGGGGACACAGACAGAAATCAGAACCTGACGGAGCCTCTAACCCTTCTCAACTCTATCCAAAATTGAGGTAAAAAGTTTTGGCCGTTGGTCACAAGAGTCACAGGAGGGTCCAATCATGGAAATCCCAGTATTGGCCGGAGTTGGACTTTATGTGGGGGGAGTCAAAGGAGGGTCCAATCATGTTGTAGATCCTAGTTTTGGCCAGATTTGGACTTGGGATCACTGGAGGGTCCAATCGTGGAAAACCTCAGTATTGGCCGGAGTTGGACTTTATGTGAGGGAGTCAAAGGTGGGTCCAATCATGTTGTAGATCCTAGTTTTGGCCAGATTTTGACTATTTTCATAATTGGACCCTCTTGTGACCCCAATACATAAAGTCCAAATCTGATTTTCATGATTGGACCCTCCTGTGACTCCCTCTCAAATCCCAGTATTGGCCGGAGTTGGGCTTTATGTAGGGGGGTCACATGAGGGTCCAATCATGTTGTAGATCCTAGTTTTGGCCAGTTTTGGACTTGGGGTCACTGGAGGGTCCAATCATGGGAATCCCAGTATTGGGTGGAGTTGGGCTTTATTTAGGGGGGGTCAAAGGAAGGTCCAATCCTGTAGATCCTAGTTTTTGGCCACATTTGGACTTTATGTAGTGGGGCCCCTGGAGGGTCCAATCATGAAAATCCTAGTTTTGGCCAGATATGAGTTATTTCCATAATTGGACCTTCCTGTGACCCCCCTACATAAAGTCCAACTCCACTCAATATTGGGATTCCCACGATTGGACCCTCCCGTGACCCCCTATTAGTAGGGGGGTCACAGGAAGGTCCAATCATGGAAATCCTAGTATTGGCCAAGGTTGGACTTTATGTAGGGGGGTCACAGTAAGGGTCCAATCATGGAAATCCCAGTATTAGCCGGTGTTGGGCTTTATGTAGGGCAGTCAAAGGAGGGTCCAATCATGTTGTAGATCCTAGTTTTGGCCAGTTTTGGACTTGGGGTCACTGGAGGGTCCAATCATGGAAAACCTCAGTATTGGGTGGAGTTGGGCTTTATGTAGGGGGGTCCAATCATGTAGATCCTAGTTTTGGCCAGATTTGGACTTCATGTAGGGGTCCAATCATGAAAATCCCAGTATTGGGGTCCAATCATGGAAATCCCAGTATTGGGTGGAGTTGGGCTTTATGTAGGGGGGTCACAGGAGGGTCCAATCATGGAAATCCCAGTATTGGGTGGAGTTGGGCTTTATGTAGGGGGGTCACAGGAGGGTCCAATCATGGAAATCCCAGTATTGAGTGGAGTTGGGCTTTATGTAGGGGGGTCACAGGAGGGTCCAATCATGGAAATCCCAGTATTGGGTGGAGTTGGGCTTTATGTAGGGGGGTCACAGGAGGGTCCAATCATGGAAATCCCAGTATTGGGTGGAGTTGGACATTATGTGGGGGAGTCAAAGGAGGGGCCAATCATGTAGATCTTAGTTTTGGCCAGATTTTGACTATTTTCATAATTGGACCCTCCTGTGACCCCCCTACATAAAGTCCAAATCTGGCCAAAAACTAGGATCTCCATGATTGGCCCCTCCTTTGACTCCCCCACATAATGTCCAACTCCACCCAATACTGGGATTTCCATGATTGGACCCTCCTGTGACCCCCCTACATAAAGCCCAGTATTGGCCAGAGTTGGGCTTTATGTAGGGGGGGTCACATGAGGGTCCAATCATGGAAATCCCAGTATTGGGTGGAGTTGGGCTTTATGTAGGGGGGTCACATGAGGGTCCAATCATGGAAATCCCAGTATTGGGTGGAGTTGGACATTATGTAGGTGAGTCACAGGAGGGTCCAATCATGTAGATCCTAGTTTTGGCCAGATTTGGACTTTATGTAGGGGGGTCACAGGAGGGTCCAATCATGGAAAATCCCAGTATTGGCCGGTGTTGGACTTTATGTGGGGGAGTCAAAAAAGGGTCCAATTATGTTGTAGATCCTAGTTTTGTCCGGAGTTGGGGGGAGTCACAGGAAGGGTCCAATCATGGAAATCCCGCTTTTGGGGGCCGCCATTGATGTGACAACAGAGAGTTGTAGTTCTGAGGTTGTCGGTGACTTTCTCTTTTCTCTTCTCTTGCAGTGAAGTTTTCCCGCCAGAAGACACCTGGATGGAAGCTCGGCGGGCTCTGTGGTCTGGGCCTTCCCCCCGGAGGATTGAAGGAGGGCTGCCTTTCCTGCACAGAGGCCTCCACTTCTCATCACATCCCCCCGGGACCCCGCTGGGGAGAATCGTGTTTACTTCTCGGTTGACAGATGTCCAGACAACTCCCCCACCTTTCCCCCTCCACTGCTGGAAAGTGATGTGCCGCCTGCAGTGCAGGTACGTCTACACCATCAATATATATTGGATCCAGATCCTTGGATAATAGTTATAAAGGTCTTTAAGCCGGATGGCCGAGGTTCGGCAAGATTTCTAACCAATCTTTGGTTCCCCCAGGGGTGGTGGGGTGGGCTGTGCCCCTAGATTACACTAGCACCCCCCACTGCCCTGTTAACCTCTTGTGCATTCTTTTGTGGACCCCCCCCCCATATGTTGTCCTGCTGATCCCCTGTACACTGCCCTGCAGACCCCATTTACATTGCCCTGTAGCCCCCCTTTACATTGCCCTGCTGCCCCCTGTTCATTGCCCTGATGCCCCCCTATACTCTGTCCTGTTGCTGCCATGTACACTGTTATGCTGCCCCCCTGTACACTGCCCTGCTGCCCCCCTGTAGATCGTCTTGCTACCCCCCCTGTACACTGCCCCATTGAACCCCTGTACACTGCCCCACTGCACCCTGGGCACTACCTTGCTGACCCCCCTGGACACTGCCCTACTGAACCCCTGTACACTGCCCTACTGAACCCATGTACACTGTCCCGTTGTCCCCCTGCTCCCCTGTACACTGCCCCCCTGTACACTGCCCCGCTCCCCCTTGTAGACTGGCTTGCTGACCCCCCGTAGACTGCCCCGCCCCCTCCCTCTGTATACTGCCGCTGCCCCCCCTGTAGACTGCCTTGTTAACCCCCTGTAGATTGCCTTGCTGACCCCTTTGTACACTGCCCCACTTAACCCCTGTACACTGCCCCACTGAATCCATGTACATTGCCCTGTTGCCCCCCCTGCTTCCCTGTACACTGCCCCGCTGACCCCCTGTACACTGCCCTGTTGACCCCTATAGACTGGCTTGTTGACCCCCCCCCCCTCCTTGTAGACTGCCTCGCTGCCCCCTGTAGACTGCTTTGTTGACCCCCTGTAGAGTGGCTTGCTAACCCCCCCTTTAGATTGTCCCACTGAACCCCTGAACACTGCCCTGCTGACCCCCTGTACACTGTCCCACTGAACACTGCCCTACTGACCCCCTGAACACTGCCCTGCTGACCCTATACACTGCCCTGCTGACCCCATACACTGCCCTGCTGACTCCCTGTACACTGCCCTGCTGACTCCCTGTACACTGCCCTGCTGACCCTATACACTGCCCTGCTGACCCCATACACTGCCCTGCTGACTCCCTGTACACTGCCCTGCTGACCCTATACACTGCCCTGCTGACTCCCTGTACACTGCCCTGCTGACCCTATACACTGCCCTGCTGACCCTATACACTGCCCTGCTGACCCTATACACTGCCCTGCTGACTCCCTGTACACTGCCCTGCTGACCCTATTCACTGCCCTGCTGACTCCCTGTACACTGCCCTGCTGACCCTATACACTGCCCTGCTGACCCTGTACACTGCCCTGCTGACCCTGTACACTGCCCTGCTGACTCCCTGTACACTGCCCTGCTGACTCCCTGTACACTGCCCTGCTGACTCCCTGTACACTGCCCTGCTGACTCTATACACTGCCCTGCTGACCCTTTACACTGTCTTGCTGACCCTATACACTGCCCTGCTGACCCTTTACACTGTCTTGCTGACCCTTTACACTGTCTTGCTGACCCTTTACACTGCCCTGCTGACCCTATACACTGCCCTGCTGACCCTATACACTGCCCTGCTGACTCCCTGTACACTGCCCTGCTGACCCTATACACTGCCCTGCTGACCCTATACACTGCCCTGCTGACTCCCTGTACACTGCCCTGCTGACCCTATACACTGCCCTGCTGACCCTATACACTGCCCTGCTGACTCCCTGTACACTGCCCTGCTGACCCTATACACTGCCCTGCTGACTCCCTGTACACTGCCCTGCTGACCCTATACACTGCCCTGCTGACCCTATACACTGCCCTGCTGACCCTATACACTGCCCTGCTGACTCCCTGTACACTGCCCTGCTGACCCTATACACTGCCCTGCTGACTCCCTGTACACTGCCCTGCTGACCCTCTACACTGCCCTGCTGACCCTATACACTGCCCTGCTGACTCCCTGTACACTGCCCTGCTGACCCTATACACTGCACTGCTGACCCTGTACACTGCCCTGCTGACTCCCTGTACACTGCCCTGCTGACTCCCTGTACACTGCCCTGCTGACCCTGTACACTGCCCTGCTGACTCTATACACTGCCCTGCTGACTCTATACACTGCCCTGCTGACCCTTTACACTGCCCTGCTGACCCTATACACTGCCCTGCTGACCCTATACACTGCCCTGCTGACTCCCTGTACACTGCCCTGCTGACCCTATTCACTGCCCTGCTGACTCCCTGTACACTGCCCTGCTGACCCTATACACTGCCCTGCTGACCCTGTACACTGCCCTGCTGACCCTGTACACTGCCCTGCTGACTCCCTGTACACTGCCCTGCTGACTCCCTGTACACTGCCCTGCTGACTCCCTGTACACTGCCCTGCTGACTCTATACACTGCCCTGCTGACCCTTTACACTGTCTTGCTGACCCTATACACTGCCCTGCTGACCCTTTACACTGTCTTGCTGACCCTTTACACTGTCTTGCTGACCCTTTACACTGCCCTGCTGACCCTATACACTGCCCTGCTGACCCTATACACTGCCCTGCTGACTCCCTGTACACTGCCCTGCTGACCCTATACACTGCCCTGCTGACCCTATACACTGCCCTGCTGACTCCCTGTACACTGCCCTGCTGACCCTATACACTGCCCTGCTGACCCTATACACTGCCCTGCTGACTCCCTGTACACTGCCCTGCTGACCCTATACACTGCCCTGCTGACTCCCTGTACACTGCCCTGCTGACCCTATACACTGCCCTGCTGACCCTATACACTGCCCTGCTGACCCTATACACTGCCCTGCTGACTCCCTGTACACTGCCCTGCTGACCCTATACACTGCCCTGCTGACTCCCTGTACACTGCCCTGCTGACCCTGTACACTGCCCTGCTGACCCTATACACTGCCCTGCTGACTCCCTGTACACTGCCCTGCTGACCCTATACACTGCACTGCTGACCCTGTACACTGCCCTGCTGACTCCCTGTACACTGCCCTGCTGACCCTGTACACTGCCCTGCTGACTCTATACACTGCCCTGCTGACTCTATACACTGCCCTGCTGACCCTTTACACTGCCCTGCTGACCCTATACACTGCCCTGCTGACCCTATACACTGCCCTGCTGACTCCCTGTACACTGCCCTTCTGACTCTATACACTGCCCTGCTGACCCTATACACTGCCCTGCTGACCCTTTACACTGTCTTGCTGCCCCTGTACACATTGCCCTGCTGCCCCTTTGTATACTACCTTGCTGACCCCCCTGTACACTGCCCCACTGAACCCATGTACACTGCCCTGCTGCCCCCCTCTCTCTATACTGGCTTGCTGACCCCGCTTGCTCTGCCCCCCTGCTCCCCTGTACACTGCCTTTCTGACCCCCCTGTAGATTGCCTTGCTGACCCCCCTGTACACTGCCCCACTGAACCCCCATGTACACTGCCCCGCTGCCCCCTTCTCTCTATACTGGCTTGCTGACCCCCCTTCCTCTGCCCCCCTGACATTTTTTACTGGTTAGAATTATCCCTGGGACTAAAGGTACATCTGTCAAAATCGGACACAAATTCAGTGAGAAGAGCCCTGATGAAAAAAGGATGCTTTGACCCCCAAAACGCGTCGGCTGCCTATAGTTTTTTTCCTTTTGCCCACTGCGGAACAAATACAATCTTCATGTGTCTTTGGCAAGAAAGAAAACAATGTAAGATTTTATCGGGGGCTATTTGCAGACATCCGCTAGAGGGGGGGGAGGGGGGGGAGGGGACATCTGCATTGGCAATATAGTAAGGGAAATATGGTACAGCAAGGATGTAGAAATTGTGAAAAATAAAAATTGTGAGGTAAGCATTGCAGGTTTTCTATGTTTGTCAAGGTCACCGATGTTCTGGCAGGTGGTTCCTCCGCTTTGAAGGCGAAGCCGGCGTGAATTGATCAGCCATTGTTGGCCGAGGCCGAGAGTCAAGTCCCAACTTGCCCCGGTAACGGCCGTCCGCCCGGCTCCCTTTCTATAGGCCATCGCTCATCCTGTGTGTACAGATAAAGTTTATATTGAGGGAGGGGCAAAACCACCACTTGGCTTAACCCTCGCCCTGCCGCCCGGCCAACCCCATTGTTGTCACAACAGCGAGTAGAAAGGAATGTTCTGCGGGGTTTATAACATACTTGTCATTTAAAGGGACGGCGTCTGTTTTTTTTTTGTTTGTTTTTTTACATTCTGCAGGAAAGGGTTAAAATGTTCGGCTTCGGGCCGCAGCTAATTTAATTTCTTGACTTTTTCGCCTGTGTGCTGTTCCATATTTTAGTTACTGCAAAGGCAACTTTTAGTAACCTCCCCCAGGCAGTGCAATTGGCATCTTTGCTTGACACTTTTTTTTTTTAAGATGCTTATGCCCCTCCCCCCCTCATCAATAGGCTACTGACATTATAAAATGACGCCTTTCCCCTTTAATTACGTACCCCGTATTTTAGAAGCTGTGACATCATCGCTGGGTACTCTCTACACTTCTCTATACGATGCAGGCAGATAATGGCTGGTGGGAGGGGCCAGCAGGTTGCTTGCTATATATACAGTGAGGGGGGGGGAGTATTTGAGTTAAAAATCTTTATTTGTGAGGAGAATCTAATTTCAAGCCAACATGGTTCGAGGGGTAAGGCCTATTATTCCAGCCTTAATTTTAGGCTACCTGTAGCCTTTTATCCAGGTGGTATCGCCAATCATTGTCCAAGCCCTGAAGAAGTGGAGTCATTTCTCGAAACCTGTTAGTAAAATTGGTTTACAACCTTTATCTGTTAGGAACATCAAATACAGCCAACCTGGTTCGGAATGGGGGGTGGAGGGAGGACTTATATTTAGGGCTCAGGGTGCTTTCACCCAGCCTCAATTTTAGGCTGTCTATAGATTTTCATCCTGATGGTATCACCAATCATTGTCCAAGCCCCGAAGAAGGGGAGTCATTTCTCGAAACCTGTTAGTAAAAATGTTTTCAAACCTTTATCTGTTAGGAACGTTAAATACATCCAACCTGGTTCGGGATGGTTGGGGCTCCTATCTTCAGGGATCAGGGTGCTTTCACCCAGCCTCAATTTCAGGCTGTCTATAGATTTTCATCCTGATGGTATCACCAATCATTGTCCAAGCCCCTAAGAAGGGGAGTCATTTCTCGAAACCTGTTAGTAAAAATGTTTTCAAACCTTTATCTGTTAGGAACATTAAATACATCCAACCTGGTTCGGGATGGTTGGGGCTCCTATCTTCAGGGATCAGGGTGCTTTCACCCAGCCTCAATTTCATCCTGATGGTATCACCAATCATTGTCTAAGCCCTGAAGAAGAGGAGTCTTTTCTTAAAACGCGTTGGGTAAATGAGTTAAAAATCTTTATTTATGAGGAAAATCCAATTTAAAGCCAACATGGTTCGAGGGGAAAGGCCTATTTTTCCAGCCTAAATTTTAGGCTATCTATAGCCTTTCATCCTGATAATATCACCAATCATTGTCCAAGCCCTGAAGAAGGGGAGTCATTTCTCGAAACCTGTTAGTAAAATTAGTTTAAAACCTTTATCTGTTAGGAACATCAAATACAGCCAATCTGGTTCAGGATGGGGCGGAACGACTCCCATCTTTAGGGCTCAGGGTGCTTTCATCCAGCCTCAATTTCAGGCTTTCTACAGCATTTCATTCTGATAGTATCGCCAATCATTGTCCAAGCCCTGAAGAAGGGGAGTCGTTTCTTGAAACCTGTTAGTAAAATTGGTTTAAAACCTCTGTTTAGGAACATCAAATACAGCCAACTTGGTTCGAGGGGAAAGGCCTATTTTTCCAGCCTCAATTTTAGACTATAGCATTTCATCCAGGTGGTATCACCGATCATTGTCCAAGCCCTGAAGAAGGGGAGTCTTTTCCTCGAAACCTGTTAGTAAAATTGTTTTAATTTTTTTATCTGTTAGGAACATTAAATAGATCCAACCTGGTTCGGAATGGGGGAGGCTCCCATCTTCAGGGCTCAGGCAGGTTCCATCCAGCCTCAATTTCAGGCTTTCTATAGCTTTTCATCCTGGTGGTATCACCAATCATTGTCCAAGCCCTGAAGAAGTGGAGTCATTTCTCGAAACCTGTTAGTAAAATTGGTTTAAAACCTTCATCTGTTAGAAACATCAAATACATCCAACCTGGTTCAGGATGGGGCGGAACGACTTCCATCTTTAGGGATCAGGAAGCTTTCATCCAGCCTCAATTTTAGACTATAGCATTTTATCCAGGTGGTATCACCAATCATTGTCCAGCCCCTGAAGAAGAGGAGTCTTTTTTTAAAACACGTTGACCAAATTCGTTAAAAATCTTTATTTGGTGAGGAAAATCTAATTTAAAGCCAACGTGGTTCAAGGGGAAAGGTCTCCCATCTATTTTTCCAGACTCAATTTCTGTAGCATTTCATCCTGGTGGTATCGCCAATCCTTGTCCAAGCACAGAAGAAGGAGAGTCATTTCTTGAAACCTGTTAGTAAAATGTATCTGTTAGGGACATCAAATACAGCCTACCTGGTTCGGAATGGGGGGTGGGGTGGGACTCCCATCTTCTGGGCTCAGGGTACTTTCATCCAACCTCAATTTTAGACTATAGCATTTCATCCAGGTGGTATCACCAATCCTTGTCCAAGCCCTGAAGAAGGGGAGTCATTTCTTGAAACCTGTTAGTAAAATGTATCTGTTAGGAACATCAAATACATTAAACCTGGTTCGGAATGGGGGGTGGGGGGACTACCATCTTCTGGGCTCAGGCAGCTTTCATCCAGCCTCAATTTTTAGGCTGCCTATAGCTTTTCATCCCGGTGGTATCACCATTGTCCAAGCCCTGAAGAAGCAAGCCCTTTTTCCGAAACACGTTGGCTGTACCTAATGTTTTTTTACAAATGAGGATTGTAAACTTCGAGATAGAAGTTTGCACTTGGTGTGCCTAGCCGCCCACCGAGAAGTTGTTCATCTGTTGGGTGAATTGACGATCGCGATCAGAGATCCGGGGGGAGCCTAGGACCAGAGCCAGGTCCTCCTCACCATCATCTCATCTCTGGTGGGGAAAATGCGCTTTATCTTTTACTCATTGAAGTTCACCTCTACCCAGCAGCACTATCACACACCTACCAGACGAGGAACATGCTCATCCGTGCCAATCAGATGTTGGCCAGTGTGCCCCCCCCCTCCCCTCCCCTATGTAGCTGAAGGGGTTAAAGGCGTGGGGGGGGGCGGCGATGAGCCAGCAGGGTTCTTCTCCTCCAGCTATCTGGTTGCTGCAGCTCTCCGAGCCCCATAGCCAAATGTGGATGTGAGGGGCAGGGCAGTACACGGGGCTGGCAGGGGACCAGAACTTCGGCTGCCGTGCCCCACAAGCGCTGCGCATTCGCTGGCAGCCGGCGCGCTTATTGTTGAGCTCACTGTTTCCACAGCCCCCGAGCTTGTCAGCCTATTAACACTTCACCTCCCGGTGGGCTTCTGCCTTCCTGGCCCCCCCCCCCACCCCCACCTGGCCGACAAATGTTCCAGTTTCTGACATTTGTGCTGCGCACGTCGTTGTCTGCACCGCTCCTCCTAATCCTCAATGCAATGCTACAAGTCGGGTCTGACTGGTGGACAACAGTGGAGCTTTTTGGACCCTCGCAGCTCCCTAGATAGTTCCTTGTGGGATAATTACTTCTCCGCAGTCTTCTGCTCCACAACAGCATCCAGAGAATCAATAAAAAAAAACAGCTGAGGTCCCCCCATGATGTCTGAGGTCCTCCCATACCATCAGGGGTCCCACTATTACATCAGAGGTCCCCCTATCATGTCAGAGGTCCTCCCATAATATCAGAGCCCCCCTTTACATCAGAGGTCCCCCTTTACATCAGAGCCCCCCATTAGATCAGAGGTCCCCATTAGATCAGAGGTCCCCATTACATCAGAGGTCCCCATTACATCAGAGGTCCCCATTACATCAGAGGTCCCCCTTAACATCAGAGCCCCCCATTAGATCAGAGGTCCCCATTAGATCAGAGGTCCCCATTAGATCAGAGGTCCCCATTAGATCAGAGATCCCCATTAGATCAGAGGTCCCCATTACATCAGAGGTCCCCCTTAACATCAGAGGTCCCCCTTAACATCAGAGGTCCCCCTTAACATCAGAGGTCCCCATTAAGATCAGAGGTCCCCCCATTAGATCAGAGGTCCCCCCATTAGATCAGAGGTCCCCCCATTAGATCAGAGGTCCCCCCATTAGATCAGAGGTCCCCCCATCACATCAGAGGTCCCCCCATCACATCAGAGGTCCCCCCATCACATCAGAGGTCCCCCTTAACATCAGAGGTCCTCCTTAATATCAGAGCCCTCATTACATCAGAGCTCCCCCATTACATCAGAAGGCCCCCCCCCTCACATTAGAGCCCCCCATTACATCAGAGGTCCGCCTCATCAGAGCCCCATTACATTAGAGCCCCCCATTACATTAGAGCCCCCATTACATTAGAGCCCCCATTACATCAGAGATCCCCCTTTCACATCAGAGCAGTCAGTCACCCTTTCATCTCAGAGTCTCCTCTGTACAAAAGAGCCCCCCTCTACATGACAGCCCCCCATCACATCACAGTCTCCCCATCATATAGCCCCTCCCCACACCACACAATCCCCAGATCACAGGGCCCCCCAGTCACACAGTCCCCCATTACAGAGCCCCCCAGTCACATTGTTCCCCATCACAGAGCCCCCAGTCACACAGTTCCCCATCCCAGAGCCCCCCAGTCATGCTGTCCTCCCCATCACAGAGCCCCTCAGTCACACAGTCCCCCATCGCATAGCCCCCCCCATCATACCATCCTCCCATCACATAGCCCCACAGAGCCCCCCATCACAGAGCCCCCCAGTCACAAAGTCCTCCATCACCGGTCCATTTATTTTTTATTTTTTGGGGAAAGGGTACAGGGACTTTTCGTCCCTCAGTCCACCAAGCTCCACCCATAACTAAAAATATTACTTTCGGGTGGAGAACACCTTTAAACAAAAAAAAAAAGGAGAACTAATGCAGCCGTCATTGAAGAATTGTATCTCTGTGCTCCTCCCCCGCCCTCCGTCCTTTTGACTCAATGTCAACTTTTTGAACACAGGAAATAAGCCCACTTGCTTCATTGACGTATGCAAAGTTCAGCGTATGTAAATCGGGGGGGGGGACAATGGTGCGTGTGTGTCACCTCTGCAGACAGGCCGCTGGTTGCCGGGCAGGGAAAATCTTTTAAAACATCTGCTGCAAGCCTCCCTTTGCATGCCGTGTGTGCCGCCATATACATCATGCAGAAGAGGGGGCCGTTTTCCTGCAGCCTCAATTTCGGGCTCTCTATAGCCTTTCATCCTGATGACATCACAGTAGCTTTTCATCCTGATGGTATCACCATCATAATCCTTGTCCAAGCCTTGAAGAAGGGGGAGTCCTTTCCCTGAAACACGTTGGATTAAAATGATTTTACTCTTTATTTGTTAGGAATATAAATCACATCCAACACCTTTTCGGGGGGAAAGGACTCCCTTCTTCAGGGCCTGGACAGTTTTTCTCCAGACTTAATTTCAGGCCCTCAATAGCTTTTCATCCTGATGGCATTACCACCATCATCATTGTCCGAGCCCTGAAGAAGGGGGAGTCCTTTCCCTGAAACGCTTTGGATAAAAATGGTTTTACATCTTTATTTGTTAGGAATATAAAATACATCCAACATGTTTCGGGGGTAAGGAGTCTCTTCTTCAGGGCTTGGACAGATTTCATCCATCTTTCAGGCGTTCTACAGCCTTTTCATTTTGATGATATCACAAATCATTGTCCAAGCCCTGACAATAGAATGTGCTTTCCCTAAAACACTTTGGATGAAATCAAGCCAACACGTTTCGGGGGTAAAGACTCCCTTCTTCAGGGCTTGGACTGTTTTTATCCAGCCTCAGTTTCAGGCTATCAATAGCTTTTCATCCTGATGGTATCACCAGTAGCTTTTCATCCTGATGGTATCACCACCATCATCATTGTCCAAGCCCTAAAGAAGGGGGAGTCCTTTCCCTGAAACACTTTGGATAAAAATGGTTTTACATCTTTATTTGTTAGGAATAGCAAATACATCCAACATGTTTCGGTGAAAAGGACTCTCTTCTTCAGGGCTTGGACAGATTTCATCCATCTTTCAGGCATTCTACAGCCTTTTCATTCTGATGGTATTACCACCATCATCATTGTCCAAGCCCTGAAGATAGGAAGTTCTTTCCCTAAAACCCTTTGGATGAAATCAAGCCAACAGGTTTTGGGGATAAAGGAATCCCTTCTTCAGGGCTTGGGCTGTTTTTATCCAGCCTCAATTTTAGGCTATCGATAGCCTTTCATCCTGATGGTATCACCAGTAGCTTTTCATCCTGACGGTATCACCACCACCATCATCATTGTCCAAGCCCTAAAGAAGGGGGAGTCCTTTCCCTGAAACACTTTGGATAAAAATGGTTTTACATCTTTATTATAATATAAAATACAGCCAACTAGTTTCGGGGTAAAGGACTCCCTACTTCAGGGCTTGGACAGATTTCATCCATCTTTCAGGCATTCTACAGCTTTTCATTCTGATGGTATCACCAGTAGCTTTTCATCCTGACGGTATCACCAGCTGTAGAATGCCTGAAAGATGGATGAAATCTGTCCAAGCCCTGAAGTAGGGAGTCCTTTCCCCCGAAACTAGTTGGCTGTATTTTATATTCTTAACAAATAAAGATGTAAAACCATTTTTATCCAAAGTGTGATTCACCACCATCATAATTGTCCAAGCCCTAAAGAAGGGGGAGTCCTTTCCCTGAAACACTATTTGTTAGGAGTATCAAATACAGCCAATGGGTTTCGGGGGGAAAGGACTCCCTTCTTCAGGGCTTGGACAGTTTTTCTCCAGCCTCGGTTTCAGGCTCTCTATAGCTTTTCATCCTGATGATCACCATCATAATCCTTGTCCAAGCCTTGAAGTAGGGGGAGTCTTTTCCCTGAAACACTTTGGATAAAATTGGTTGAAAATCTTGTAAGGCATATCAAATACAGCTAATGCATTTCGGGGGGAAAGGGCTCCCTTCTTCAGGTTTTTTCCCATGCATTGCAGCATTCGCACTGATGTATGAATAGCACCATTGATGGACAAAGGTGGGGGCCCTTCACTGTTTAGGGTCCTCCTCCTCCTATACCGTTTCCCTCTAGGGGTATGTCCGGTATGGGGCCCCACCGCTCCGCCGTCCTGTCAGATCTCACCCGGAGGTGTGAACGGTGACCCCGCTCTCAGGATTGTAGCGCCGTGATTAAAAAAATGCCAAACATCTCGCCGTCCTCTCATAGAGCCAACGGTGGAATGACATCATCCCCTCTGTGCAAATTCCCTTCCGCATGTCGGCGTTAAAGTCAAACTCTGCGTAGAACGGGTGGTGTGGGCCCGCCGCGATCAGCTTCTCGGGGGGGGGGGGTTAGTGATCTCAACTGATCTCAACTTTTTTATTTAAATCTGGAGAACCCCCCCCCCCCCCCCCCTGGTCTAAAATGTAAAGTTACACGGCCCCTCTATCATAGGCCCCCCCCCCATCACAGAACCCTCCAATCCCACAGTTCCACCATCATAGGGCCCCACTAGGTCTTTCACTTTCTCTGTGGCCCCCTGCTTGTCCATGAGAGGGGCCATGGGGTGGGTTATGAAGGCAAAGCTCTCACTTTCTCTGTGGCCCCCAGCTTGTTTGGTAGTGGCCATGAGGTGGATTATGAAGGCAAAGCTCTTACTTTCTCTGTGGCCCCCAGCTTGTTCGATGGGGCCATGGGGTGGGTTATGAAGGCAGGGCTTTCACTTTCTCTCTGGCCCCCTGCTTGTCCATGGGAGGGGCCATGGGGTGGGTTATGAAGGCAAAGCTCTCACTTTCTCTGTGGCCCCCAGCTTGTTCGGTGGGGGCCATGGGGTGGGTTATGAAGGCAGGGCTTTTACTTTCTCTGTGGCCCCTTGCTTGTCCGAGGGAGGGGCCATGGGGTGAGTTATGAAGGCAAATCTCTCACTTTCTCTGTGGCCCCTTGGTTGTCCGGTGGGGGCCGTGGGGTAGGTTATGAAGGCAGGGCTTTCATATTCTCTGTGGTCCCCTGCTTGTCCGGTGGGGACCATGGAGTGGGTTATGAAGGCAGGGCTTTCACTTTTTCTGTGGTTCCCTGCTTGTCTGAGGGGGCCATAGAGTGGGTTATAAGGGCAGCAGGGTTTTCACTTTCTCTGTGGCCCCTTGCTTGTCTTAGGGGCCATGGGGTAGGTTATGAAGGCACGGCTTTCACCTTCTCTATGACCCCTTGCTTGTCAAAGGGGACATAGGGTGGGCTATGAAGGCACCAGGGCTTTCTTTTTCTCTGTGGGCCCCCTGCTTGTCCAAGGGGCCATGGGGTGGGTTATGAAGGCAGCAGGGCTTTCACTTTCTCTGTGGCCCCCTGCTTGTCCAATGGGGGCCATGAAGAAGTTCTCAGAGGGTACAGCGATGATTGAGGATGAAGTTATCAGCAGCTAGGACAGGAATTAGCCAGGAGGAGATCTGAGGGATGGGCCCAGATGATAAGAAAATGTGTGGCTCATAGATAGAAGGCGACAACTCAGCAGACAGCCAGCCCCGGGGCCCCTTACTCAGCAAGTTTCACTTTACTTTCTGCCTGCTGATTGACCACCGTCCCCCCCTCCCCCCTGTACATTGTGAGGAATACACATAGCTCAGTCTCATTGCTCATGCACACCTCCTAGGGCTCACTCTTTAGTTCTTGCATGCCCTCTAGGGCTCACTCTCACTGCTCATGCCCTCCAGGGCTTACTCTTTCTGCTTGTGTATGCCCTTTAGGGCTCACGCTTGATGCTTGTGCACACCTTCTAGTGTGCACAGCTATGACACCAATGATGGGACACATTTCCTCCCAATGGCACCAATGATAGGGCGCAATTCTTCTTCAATTAAACCACCAATGGGGCTCAATGACACCAATGATGGGGCACAATTATTCTTCAATGACACCACCAATGGGGCCCAATTTTAACTTTAGCTTTTTTTATTTTAACTTTAAGATTTTATGTGTGCATTCTGACTCAGGTCTTCGTGAAGTCAAGGTAGCTCGTTGGGTAGCAAGGACCTTGGAGGAGGTCATTCTGGTCACAATGGGAAATGGGTAGAGATCCATCTTCGGTAAGGAGTTATGGCCGCCCCTTATTACATATAGTTGAGTGCCATTGTATTAATGGTGTGACTGTGTTCTTCAGTAATTATGCCTGTGACAGGAGTCATGTTGGGTGTGGGGGGGGGGGGGGGGTGTGCAACTCAGCTTAGCTTGGAGAGCTCGGGAGGCTCCTTGTCCAGCTTCCCTGGAACCTCTTATGTGTAGATCACCCTGTGTCTCTAATAGGGGCACAGGGTGAATGAGAACCCCACTATGATATGTGCTAGTCAGACTCAATGTTGTATATATGTATATATTGTGTGTTGTCTCGTGCTGTTGGGGACTCTTTGCTGTGATGGTTTGGGGTGTGACTGTATTCTGTTGCTCTATTGTAGCTGTCTGCCTCAAATAATATGGGATGTGTAAGTTTGTTTGCTGTGAGGAAAGAGGGAGGGGGACTCCTCCAGCAGCCCCACCTGCTAAGACTGTTTACTGATGAGAAGTTTGAACACACCTGACCTGTGTGTCTATTGTCATTGGACAGTTTATCCCACCCTGTTTTCCAAGGGTAGAGGGGAAGAGTCTATAAGTTATTTTATCTGTTGTGTCCATGTGTGATAATAAATCACTTGCCACTCTACACTGTGTTGCAGCTGGTGACTGGGGGTGCCGTTGTCTCCAAGTCAGTGGAGCCGTTGGAGTGCCGTTGTCTCCAAGTCAGTGGAGCCGTTGGAGTGCCGTTGTCTCCAAGTCAGTGGAGCCGTTGGAGTGCCGTTGTCTCCAAGTCAGTGGAGCCATTGGAGTGCTGTTGTCTCCAAGTCAGTGGAGCCGTTGGAGTGCCGTTGTCTCCAAGTCAGTGGAGCCGTTGGAGTGCCGTTGTCTCCAAGTCAGTGGAGCCATTGGAGTGCTGTTGTCTCCAAGTCAGTGGAGCCGTTGGAGTGCCGTTGTCTCCAAGTCAGTGGAGCCGTTGGAGTGCCGTTGTCTCCAAGTCAGTGGAGCCGTTGGAGTGCCGTTGTCTCCAAGTCAGTGGAGCCGTTGGAGTGCCGTTGTCTCCAAGTCAGTGGAGCCGTTGGAGTGCCGTTGTCTCCAAGTCAGTGGAGCCGTTGGAGTGCCGTTGTCTCCAAGTCAGTGGAGCCGTTGGAGTGCCGTTGTCTCCAAGTCAGTGGAGCCGTTGGAGTGCCGTTGTCTCCAAGTCAGTGGAGCCGTTGGAGTGCCGTTGTCTCCAAGTCAGTGGAGCCGTTGGAGTGCCGTTGTCTCCAAGTCAGTGGAGCCGTTGGAGTGCCGTTGTCTCCAAGTCAGTGGAGCCGTTGGAGTGCCATTGTCTCCAAGTCAGTGGAGCCGTTGGAGTGCTGTTGTCCCCAAGTCAGTGGAGCCGTTGGAGTGCCGTTGTCTCCAAGTCAGTGGAGCCGTTTGAGTCCTGTTGTCTCCAAGTCATCTGAAGGCCTATCTTACGGTTTAGGCAGATACTTATGTTTTAGATAAAGTGCCTTCAGAAGACCTTGGGCTCCATTCTTATTGTACTCTGTTATTTATTGTTATGCTTGTGGATCGAAGTCCGTTATGGTCGTTAAACTCTAATTTGTGTGCGGTGTTGGTTATTTACGGTAATTGATTGGTAGAGGAGTGGTGGTCATTGGTCACGCAGTCAATGAGATGGGTCATCTTTGATACCCCAGTCATGAGTAACGTCCTTGGCTTTGTGTAGTTTTGGAAATGTATTTTGTGAAGTCGGTGTCTCTTTGATGTAAAGTTGGCTCTGTATTTTTTGGTTGTCCTGTTCTTTTTTTTATTGGAAGGCCCAGGCTGAAGATGTCCTCCATATCTTGCCTAGTAAGATTTAAGGCCCTCCGGTCCTCCCCTTGCATTCCTCAGGACACCACGTTGGCTGGCCAAGCGGCAGAATTAAAGGCTTAATTTATGTTTTGTGTGGAAGAAATGATCCTTGATTGGCTCGTTGATTCATGGGAGGATGAGATACGACTCGGTGTTCACTCCACACAATTTAGGAGGCCAGTAAATGCGACGTCACCACGTGTAGGTAGAAGAATCTCCTAATCCCATTCCAGTAGATAAATGTTCCCGGAGGAACGCCGCAGGTTCAGAATGGCATGAATTTAGTGGTGGAGCACCAAAGGGAACGTTGTTGGCCTTACCAGCTTATGGAATGAATAGAGGGGAACATTGACAGATTTATCGACGACACTCTATTACGTACTTAGCAGGCCGGGGACATATTACAGAAGAATGTGGGCAACCTGGGGCCCGGGGGTTAAAGTGGTTAGAGACTCAATTCCCGTATAACCTTCACCATAACAATACCCTTTAAAAGTCATTCTCAGTCTTTTTTGACAGCTTTGATAAAATAAACTATCTCTGGTGATCCCGCCATGATAAACAACTTCCTGTTAGAGGGTCACAATGGCCTCCGACAGGGAAATACAAGTGGCCCCTTTTTATCACACGTTGCTCAGGCTTGGAAAACCGCTGTCACCTTCAGACAACCCACCCTAAAAAATGCCATGCAGCTATTGCTGGGGTGAGGGTAGAGAGGGAAAGGCTACAAAGCGGCTGCAGGAGATCAGCAGGGAGTTGTATCACAGGGTAAAAAATCATTGGTTTTATTTTTTAAAGTGGCAATTGTTTATGATACACAGCAGTGGTGTCACCAGGGGTCTCCTGTATCTTCTCCCCCCACCATTAGGGCTCTCTCTCTACTGTCTACTGATAACCACCCAACCCCCCCCTCCCCCGCCTACCATTAGGGCGCTCTCTCTCCTGTCTACCCATAACCACCCAACCCTCCCACCCCCATTAGGGTTCTCTCCTGTAGAGCCCCCCCCCTACCATTAGGGCTCTCTCCTATATACCCACCAACACCCAACCTTCCCACCCCCATTAGGGTTCTCTCCTGTATAGACCCCACCCCCCATTAGGGCTCTCTCCTATCTACCCACGAAAGCCCAACCCCCTCATGCACATTGGGGCTCTCTCCTATCTACCCACCAACACCCTCATCCCCATTGGGGCTCTCTCCTGTCTACCCACCACCCAGCCCCCATTAGGGCTCTCTCCTTTATCCCCCCTGCCACCACCATTAGAGCTCTCTCTCTCCTGTCTACATATAACAACCCAGCCCTCCTACCCGCATTAAGTCTCTCTCCTGTATACCCCCCATTGGGACTCTCTCCTATCTACCCACCACCACCCAACCCACCCAACTCCCATTAGGGCTTTCTGCTGTATCTCCCCCTTCACCATTAGGGCTCTCTCTCCTGTCTACCCATAACCACCCAACCCTCCATCCCCATTTGTGCTCTCTCCTTTATACCCACCACCCACCCATAACCACCCAACCCTCCCACCCCCATTAGAGCTCTTTGCTGTACCCCCTGCCACCATTATGGCTCTCTCTCTCCTGTCTACCCATAACCACTCAACCCCCATTCCCATTTGGGCTCTTTCCTGTATACCTCCCCCCCATTGTGGCACTCTCCTATCTACCCACCACCACCACCACCCGACCCCCATTAGGGCTCTTTCCTGTATCTCCCCCCCCCCACCATTAGGGTGCTCTTCTGTACCCCCCACCATTAGGGCTCTCTCTCTCCTGCCTACCCATAACCACCCAACCCTCCCACCGCGGTTAAGGCTCTCTTTTTTATACCCCCCTTGCAATAGAACTCTCTCCTATCTACCTACCACCACCCAACCCCCTTGCCCTATTAGGGCTCTCTCCTGTATACCCCCCCAATAATGATTCTCTCCTATCTACCCACCGAGCTCCTCACAAGGTAATTGGGAGTGTCCCTCTAGGAGCCGGCGCCCTGTGTTGTCATCTGAACCATGTAACCGTTTTGTTGAGTATCTGCTGGACTATAATTGTGGGTCTTGTGGTGCGTTTTACCTGCTCAGCAGGTGGCTTTAATCCATCCCAGTTAATTATTACCAGACTGAGCTCTCCCAAGTGGGACAAGGTGGGGGATGGGGGACACGTTGTATGGAGAAGACACTGCCGGAGCAAATCCCTTCATTCAGGGTGTGGAGGAGCAAGTCATTGTACCCCGGGGTCAGGGAACACCATATGGGCACCTAATACATGACCCTCTGCTGGATCCTGTCTGAAATGAACAATCTTTATCAACTATTTCACCCCAGAGGAACCCATAGAAAAAGGTTCAGGTCACGGGGACCATCTGCTAAAACCGATTCATTGGTGATCAGTGGGAAGAATGTCCCTTACATTGGTGATCAGTGGGAAGAATGTCCCTTACATTGGTGATCAGTGAGAAGAATGTCCCTTACATTGGTGATCAGTGAGAAGAATGTCCCTTACATTGGTGATCAGTGAGAAGAATGTCCCTTACATTGGTGATCAGTGAGAAGAATGTTCCTTACATTGGTGATCAGTGGGAAGAATGTCCCTTACATTGGTGATCAGTGAGAAGAATGTCCCTTACATTGGTGATCAGTGGGAAGAATGTCCCTTACATTGGTGATCAGTGAGAAGAATGTCCCTTACATTGGTGATCAGTGAGAAGAATGTCCCTTACATTGGTGATCAGTGAGAAGAATGTCCCTTACATTGGTGATCAGTGGGAAGAATGTCCCTTACATTGGTGATCAGTGAGAAGAATGTTCCTTACATTGGTGATCAGTGGGAAGAATGTCCCTTACATTGGTGATCAGTGAGAAGAATGTCCCTTACATTGGTGATCAGTGAGAAGAATGCTCCTTACATTGGTGATCAGTGAGAAGAATGTCCCTTACATTGGTGATCAGTGAGAAGAATGTCCCTTACATTGGTGATCAGTGGGAAGAATGTCCCTTACATTGGTGATCAGTGAGAAGAATGTCCCTTACATTGGTGATCAGTGGGAAGAATGTCCCTTACATTGGTGATCAGTGAGAAGAATGTCCCTTACATTGGTGATCAGTGAGAAGAATGTCCCTTACATTGGTGATCAGTGAGAAGAATGTCCCTTACATTGGTGATCAGTGAGAAGAATGTCCATTACATTGGTGATCAGTGAGAAGAATGTCCCTTACATTGGTGATCAGTGAGAAGAATGTCCCTTACATTGGTGATCAGTGAGAAGAATGTCCCTTACATTGGTGATCAGTGAGAAGAATGTCCCTTACATTGGTGATCAGTGAGAAGAATGTCCCTTACATTGGTGATCAGTGGGAAGAATGGCGCACCCAATGTGAGGGTATTGGCACCTGATTGGTGGCCTTCCTTCCTATATGATTTCCCCCCTCTGTACGTTTCGTCCCGGGGGGGGAGGGGGGTGATACCGGAGAGAACTCGCCCCTCTCACAATGCCCATATATATCCATCCCTTGGCTACATAAATCCCATAAAATGAAATCTCCATAATTCCCCCTAATTTGTGTCCCGGATTAGAGAGATGACGGGTCGGTCCCCCCGCGGTCTCTGTTTAGTTTCGCCGTATTGGCGACTCCTGTAAACTCTTTCCTCTCCCTGATCCCTGAACATACGGCGAGGACTTAGCGAGCCGGCGTCTGTTTACAAGCGCCGTGTTCCAGGCCCGGATTCCTCCGTCCCTTTAAATCCCGCGTTAACCCCTCGCGTGGGAAATCTCGCTGTCGGGGGGCCCTAATTGTTCTCAGGCAGGCCAAACATGGAGAAAAGTCTGCCGAGTGCCGGGGACGGCGGAGGAAACGATGTCCAGAGCTGCCTAATTCATCCCGAGATTACCGCCGAACCGTAGAACCGCCGCCAAATCTGCAATAATTCCGTTTAATCCTTTTATGTGATCACTGAAGGGAGCTGGGGAAACTCCAGGCAAATTTTATTTTATTTTTTCTGTTTTTGCTCATATTGGGAAGAGCTGGAAAATATTAGAACATGTTATAGACCAATGATGGGACACTATTCCTCCCACTGACACCAATGATGGGACACTATTCCTCCCACTGATACCAATGATGGGACACTATTCCTCCCACTGACACCAATAATGGGACACTATTCCTCCCACTGACACCAATGATGGGACACTATTCCTCCCACTGATACCAATGATGGGACACTATTCCTCCCACTGACACCAATGATGGGTCACTATTCCTCCCACTGACACCAATGATGGGACACTATTCCTCCCATTGATACCAATGATGGGACACTATTCCTCCCACTGATACCAATGATGGGACACTATTCCTCCCACTGATACCAATGATGGGACACTATTCCTCCCACTGACACCAATGATGGGACACTATTCCTCCCACTGACACCAATGATGGGACACTATTCCTCCCACTGACACCAATGATGGGACACTATTCCCCCCACTGACACCAATGATGGGACACTATTCCTCCCACTGACACCAATGATGGGACACTATTCCTCCCACTGACACCAATGATGGGACACTATTCCTCCCACTGACACCAATGATGGGACACTATTCCCCCCACTGACACCAATGATGGGACACTATTCCTCCCACTGACACCAATGATGGGACACTATTCCTCCCACTGACACCAATGATGGGACACTATTCCTCCCACTGACACCAATGATGATGTCTGTTGTTTATATTCAATACAAAGTTGAGTATTTTATGAAGTATAAAATATTTGTTATTTTTCTTGTATTCATGTACAATAAATATAATTTTGTGTGTTTATCACTGACAAATTTTATGGCAGTAATAATATGGAAATAATTGTGTGTGAATATTTTCAGTATTGATTTTTTTTTTGCCTTTCTATAATCTTAGAAGGGTGGCATGTCTGTCGTTTATATCCAGTACAAAGCTATGCATTTTATTAGATATAATATATATTTTTTAATAACATTTTTATATATATATACACATCCACTATATATAATATATATTTAAAAATATTATTTATTAAATATATATATATATATATATATATATATATATATATATATATATATATATATATATATATATATATATATATATAGCTTTAAAATTGTATTTTTTTTTGCCTTTCTTGTATTCATGTACAATATTATTATTTTTATGGAGAATTGATTGTGTGTTTATCACTGACAAATTTTATTGTGGTATTTATATTCGTATCATTTTTTTAATTTATTTTTTGTCCCTCTATAATCTTAGGAAGTTGGAATGTCTGTTGTTTATATCCAATACAAAGTTTATGAGGTATAAAATATTTTTTTATTTTTGTTTTTCTTGTATTCATGTACAATATTATTATTTTTTAATGCAGAATTGATTGTGTGTTTCTTTATCACCGACAAACTGTGGTATTAATATGACAAATAATTTTGTGTGAATATTATCAGTATTGATATTTTTTTTTTGCTCTTCTATAATCTTAGAAGGATGGAATGTCTGTTGTTTATATACAGTACAAAGTCATGCATTTTGGTGTTTTTTTTTTTTTATAACATTTTTATATATATATATATATATATATATATATATATATATATATATATATATATATATATATATATATATATATATACACACATTCACTATATATACACACATTCACTATATATAATATATATTTAAAAAAAATTAAATATATACGTGGCTTTAAAAAAAATGTTGTTTGTTTTTTGTTTTCTTGTATTCATGTACAATTTTATTATTTATGCAGAATTGATTGTGTGTTTATCACTGACAAATTATATTTGAGGATTTTAATATTCAAATAATTTTGTGTGAATATTATCAGTATTGATTTTTTTTGCCCTTCTATAATCTTAAAAAGTTGGAATGTCTTTTGTTTATATCCAATACAAAGTTAAGTATTTTATGAGGTATAAAATATTTTAGATTTTTCTATTTTAATAAATACTTTTTATATATATATATATATGTGGCTTTAAAATGTGTGCGTTTTTTTTTTTTTTTTTTGTGCTTTTCTTGTATCTTGTATTTCTTGTTTTTTTTTTAATGCATAATTGATTGTGTGTTTCTTTATCACTGGCAAATTTATATTGTGGTAGAAATTTTATTGTGGTATTTATATTCGTATAATTTTTCTATCTATTTTTTGTCCCTCTATAATCTTAGGAAGTTGGAATGTCTGTTGTTTATATCCAATACAAAGTTATGTATTTTATGAGGTATAAAAAATGTATTTTTCTTTTTTTCTTTTATTCATGTACAATATTATTATTTTTTAATGCAAATTGATTGTGTGTTTCTTTATCACCGACAAACTGTGGTATTAATATTACAAATAATTTTGTGTGAATATTATCAGTATTGATTTTTTTTTTTTGCTCTTCTATAATCTTAGAAGGATGGAATGTCTGTTGTTTATATACAGTACAAAGTCATGCATTTTGGTGTTTTTTTTTTTTTATAACATTTATATATATATATATATATATATATATATATATATATATATATATATATATATATATAATATATATATATATATATATATATATACACACACATTCACTATATATACACACATTCACTATATATAATATATATTTAAAAAAAATTAAATATATACGTGGCTTTAAAAAAAATGTTGTTTGTTTTTTGTTTTCTTGTATTCATGTACAATTTTATTATTTATGCAGAATTGATTGTGTGTTTATCACTGACAAATTATATTTGAGGATTTTAATATTCAAATAATTTTGTGTGAATATTATCAGTATTGATTTTTTTTGCCCTTCTATAATATTAGAAAGTTGGAATGTCTTTTGTTTATATCCAATACAAAGTTAAGTATTTTATGAGGTATAAAATATTTTTTATTTTTCTATTTTAATAAACACTTTTTATATATATATATGTGGCTTTAAAATGTGTGCGTTTTTTTTCTTGTATCTTGTATTTCTTGTTTTTTTTTAATGCAGAATTGATTGTGTGTTTCTTTACCACTGGTAAATAGTATTGTGGTATTAATTTTGTGGTACAAATTTTATTGTGGTATTTATATTCTTATCATTTTTTATTGATTTTTTTGTCCCTCTATAATATTAGAAAGTTGGAATGTCTTTTGTTTATATCCAATACAAAATTATGTATTTTTTGAGGTATAAAATATTTTTTTTCTATTTTAATAAATACTAATATATAAATACTAAATATATATATATAGGAGGTTCCGCCCTTCTGCTCATATTACTCTAACAATACACCTGTAACCAGAACCATAAATGAACATGAGCTAATTAACTACCGTATTTATCGGCGTATACCGCACGCCGGCGTATAACGCGCACCCCAAGCTTAGAAGGGAAGTTTAAGGAAAACACGTACATTTTGGATGCTCGTCGGTGCAGCCTTGTCCGTGTCCGGCCTCTATCAGTGGCCTTGTCTGGCGTCCGTCTGCGGCCTTGCGCGGGGTCCGTCCAGCCTTGTGGGTGTCCATCTCCGGCTTTGAAGGTGTCCATCCGCACCTTGCCTGGGGTTGCAGCGTTGTGTGTTTTTGGGTTTGGCGCCTCGGCCGAGCGGTGCAGAGCCGAATTTCCTGTGTGTTTAGCTCCTCTCGCGTGGCTGCGGGCAGAGCCGAGCGTGGCCGTGCCTAGCCGAGTGCGCAGTACGCTCGGCTCGGAAAGACAGCGGGGATCGGCGTATAACGCACACCCACCCCTGGTTTTAAGGGGAAAAAAGTGCACGTTATACACCGATAAATACGGTAATCCCTTAAAGCAGCCAATGTGACTCCGTGCCCTCCTGGGCATTGTTATGATTGATCAGGATCTCACTACAGGTCAGACTTGTTGTCACCGAGCTTCACACAGTAGATTGTACACGATCATAAGTATAAACACAGGACACCTTCTCACAATAGCAGGAGTTTCAGCAGGAGTCGGCCCGTCTCCTACGTTGTACAGAGGCCAATGTGGTCAGCTCACCTAACATGTTAAGTTCAGAATCAATTGAACCAGGAATAGTCTTTACATATATCCTGGGAGATATATTTTTACTTAATCCAAGATATATTTTCTCAGTCACCCCGTGCCAGGATGGACACAGGGTGACTAAGACATAAGAGGTGCATGGGGAGCTGAAACGATGGTTTCCAAACCTTTCCAAGGGATTCTGTGTTCATTGGGCCCCCCACCCAAAGCGACTCCCGTCACAGATGTCTTCTCAATTAAGCAGCTATACCAGTCTTAGGTTAGCTTTATTAACTGTCGGTGGTTTTGTACCTGAAATACGAGAACGAGCACTTCTGTCTCTGAACATGTGTGGTACTTCAGAGGGTAAGAACTCTGACTGGTCTGCTGGTGACCTGAGTTTGAATGCCCCAGAGAGAAAGCCATGTGTGTCCTGGTTGTTGTGCAGCACCTGAATCCACTTGTGGTGGGACAGGGTAGTAGGCAATTTTTCTGATCTTCTAGCTTGTCCCAGCATGGGGGCTACAGGTGCTGTATATATGGGGGGGGGGGGGGCGGCTGAGGTCAAGAAAAACCTAAGTCCCACTTTCTGATGATGTAGCAGGGTAGTGGGAAATGTTCCTCTACCTTGTGTCATCAGCATGGGGTTTAGGTGCTGCAGAGTGCAGTGCTTTATGGCTCAGGTAGTTGGTGCATGTGTGATTGAATCCTGGTGCTGGCAGTTATTTATTGCCCTTGTATTGTGTAGGACAGTTCATAACTATCCGAACCAAGCAGGTGCACCAACCTGGTGGGTACCTCTGAGGGTTAGTAGCCAGCGACCCAATTTAGATTTTTTTAGAGCTGCAGGTTCAAGGCTTGGAGTATCTTTATTTATTTGTAGCAGGTTGATACTTGAACTAGGAGAAGGAACACCTTGGGGTCTGAGTGCAGGTGATGGCTCACAGGGTAAGGACTCGGCCTTGTCTGGTGGAGTTCATGAGTTCAAATCCCTCTGATGGAGGTTTGTGTGTCTCCTGGGTGGCGTGCAGTACCTGAACCCCTCTGTTGGTGGTGGAGCAGAGTAGTGGGGAATGTTTGATGTCCTCTCTATCCTGTTCCACTAGTAGAGGATTCAGGTACTGCGGGTGAGGCAAAAAAAAACTTGAAGTCCCTGCTTTTGGGATAGGCTGCTCTATCACAATACCACGCTTGTATTCACTGAGCTCCAGAGAGTGACCCATTCTTCTACAAATGATTCTCCTCTATTCTGGATGGTGGGATTTCGAAGATTCTCCTCTATTCTAAACTAGTATCTCTCTCTTTAGTTTGGATGATGGGACTTGGAATATTTTTGGTATTTCGGCTTGTCCCTGATGTATAGGAAATAGAAGGACGAGAGCATTTGCTGGTAGATCCCGGGTGGTTGGCAGCTCATTATTTCTCTTTGTATTGTACAATGTGGGTGATGACACTGAGAACTATCTGAGTCAGACCATTCATCCAGCTTTGGTAGGTGGCTCTGAGTGTTAGAAACCAGCCAGTGACCCCCACAGAGGTTTTAGAGTCGCAGGTTCAAGGCTTGGTGTCTCTTTATATTTGCTTGCAGTAGATTAATACCTGAAATATTAGAACGAACAGCTTGGTGTTATGAGTGCAGGTGATGGCTCAGAGAGTAAGGACTCAGACTGGTGAGATAAAGGCTGTGGGTTCAAATCCCTCTGGTGGAGGTTGGTGAGTTCCAGGTGCAGTGCCTGATACCCTGTTGGTGGAAGAGGGTAGTGGGGAATGTTTCAAGCCCATTACTAAGTCCCACCAGTAGGGGGTTCAGGTATTGTGTAGTACCTGGAGTGGCCCATATATTAGGGAATGGTTGGCTAATAAAATTGAAAATTTTTGCTAAGTACAAGAGTTTGGAATGGGCTGCCCCGGTAAGACAGCCCATTCTATTTATATATGTTGCAGTGATGTCACAGATGATGGACGGAAGAAGCAGGGGGTGTCCACAACCTAATGTGATGCCCACACATGTTACAGGCCTGTGGGGGCCTGGGACTGGAGCAGACTGGTGGGTTGTCCATGGCCTCCAGACTTTCACTCAGAGGTTTGAGCTCGGGATCTGCTGTGCATCCAGGAAATCATCTTGGGGGTCTACAGCGCTTCCCTTATTTTGCACTCAGAGACTACAGCGCTTTTGTGGATTTGCACACAGTGCTCTTTCAGAATTGAACTTGGGGGGTCTACAGCACTTTTGAGGATTTGAACTTGGGTCTACAGCGCCATGGGTCAACACTCTAATCCTCTGAGCTACTTGCCTCTGCTCAAGAGCTGATGTGTTCGTTCTCCTACTTCAGGAGGTAAAGTCATCACAAACTGAAAAAGCTGAATCTGGATTCGAACCTGCAACTCCAAAATCTCTGCTGGTTTGCGAGTAGGTTCTCAAACCCCCTGAGCCAACCAGACCCATGGTGATGAGAGCCCTACATCAAGGCCTAGTATCTCGAATGAGATCTACATTCGAACATGTAACTCCAAAATCTCTAGATTCGAACCTGCAACTTCAAAATCTCTGCTGGCTTACGAGTAGGTTCTTAAACCCCTGAGCCAACCAGATCCAAGGTGATGAGAGCCCTACATCAAGGCCTAGAATCTTTAATGTGATCACACTTTACTACATATTTAAATGTATGGCTTTAAATGTCCTTCGAAATGCCAAACTATGATTTGAACCTGTGGCTTGAAAATCTAAGCTCGTCTGAAGGCCAATCGCTAAACCCCTGAGCTAAAGCCCAGCACTAGGCTAAGGGATTTCAGAGGCAGTCCTTTGAACATCATCAATATTTAACCATTCAAATAAAGGAACCAAAATTTGAACCTGCAACTCGGAGACCACCATTGGAGACCACCATTGGGTTCACAGCTCTGGGTTGGGTTTTAGCAGCCGGCCTCCTTGAAGATCAAAACTTAGTAAGTCAGAAGACTTAGTCATATTAAAATGACCCAAAATCTAGGTTGGTGAAATGAAGGACTTAGGCCCCTTTCACATTGAGGCGTTTTTCATGCGGTACAGCGCTAAAAATAGCGCTGCTATACCGCATGAAAAATCATGCCCTGTAGTGTTCAATGTGAAAGCCCGAAGGCTTTCACACTGAAGCGGTGCGCTAGCAGGAACGCTCCAAAAGTCCTGCTAGCCGCATCTTTACCGCGGTATAGGAGCGGTGTGTTCACCGCTCCTATAGCGCGCCTTCCCATTGGAAACAATGGGAAACCGCGGCAATAGCGCGGTAATACCGCCCGCAACGCGGGCGGTATTAACCCTTTTTCGGCCGCTAGCGGGGGTTAAAACCTCACCGCTAGCGCCCGAATATCGCGGTAAACACGACGGTATAGCGGCGCTACAAATAGCGCGGCTATACCGTCACCGCGGCTCCACGCCTCAATGTGAAAGGGGCCTTAGAGTATTTTTCTTCTTATTTAGGCTCTGGGGTTTAGCAGCCAACCCTTTGCACATTAAGACTCAATGTATCAAAATGAAGTAAATAAAATGTGATCACCCATAATAGTGCTCCAGTCATTGCGCTCATTTATGGCGTTATTTACCTCCTCTCCTTAATTGATC
Organism: Rana kukunoris; assembly: GCA_029574335.1. Classification (NCBI taxonomy): domain Eukaryota; kingdom Metazoa; phylum Chordata; class Amphibia; order Anura; family Ranidae; genus Rana; species Rana kukunoris. Next base: position 2,136,784 of record CM056060.1, on the reverse strand, counting down.
ATCCAACCCTTTCTGAAGCTGAGAATCAATTGATTGATCCATCCATTCTGCAGCCACCACCAGGACTCAAACCCAGGTCTCCAAAAGTATGGAAGTTGGTTGTCTAAGTCATTGAGCCACAAGCCTGACTTGCTGCTGAAGTCTGAAGGCCATTATTTTTTCAGAAGGTCATAAGTGATGGATGATATTTGTGAAGTACAGCTAATTAGGTTTGGAAATTAAACTTTATTAATAAACAGAAAACTGTTGGTTTTGTGAAGGGCCGGCCTCTGAACCCTACTAATAGCTGTCATTTTTCCCATTTGTGTTGTAGAGAGTCAGTGGAGACATTAAGAATTGAGTATTTTATTTCTGGAAAAGAAAGGTGAGATCTTCTTGGGTTGAGGTGTTGATTTGAGTCTCGCTTTCAAACACTTCCGATTGATGACCTTGGCCTTGGTTGGATGTCCCAAGGATGAAGGCATGGGGAGCTTGTCAAACTTAGTCTTTCACATTGACCACACATAAAGCACTCTTTACCCTCATACACACCATCAGACTTTTCTGTGGATTTTGGTCCGAAGGGCGTTGGCCATGAACTTGGTATGCTTACACACGGCACAACATTTTCAGCCAACATTCACCAAACCAACGGGAATATCCGATCGTGTGTACGGGCCTTAAGGTGACACTAATGGTTCGAATTATAAAAAAAATAACAAACATGTCACACTTACCTCAGCTGTGCATCTAATTTTTGCACAGATTGACCCGCCCTTTGCAGCTATAACTCTTCTGGGAAGGCCGTCCATAAGGTTTAGGAGGGTGCCTATGGGAACGTTTGACCATTCTTCCAGAAGAGCATTTGTGAGGTCAGGCACTGATGTTTGATGAGAAGACCTGGCTCGCAGTCTCCACTCCAATTCATCCCAAAAGGTGTTCTACTGGGTTGAGGTCAGGACTTTGTACAGGCCAGTCAAGTTCCTCCACCCCAAACTCGCTCATCCGTGTCTTTATGGACCTTGCTTTGTGCACTGGTCCAAATCATTTGGTGGAGGGGGGATTATGGTGTGGGGTTGTTTTTCAGGGGGTTAGGCTTGGCCCCTTCGTTCCAGTGAAGGGAACTCTTAAGGCGTCAGCATACCAAGACAATTTCATGCTCCCAACTTTGTGGGAAGAGTTTGGGGACGGCCTCTTCCTGTTCCAACATGACTGCGCACCAGTGCACAAAGCAAGGTCCATAAAGACATGGATGAGCGAGTTTGGGGTGGAGGAACTTGACTGGCCTGCATAGAGTCTTGACCTCAACCCGATAGAACACCTTTGGAATGAATTAGAGTGGAGACTCCAAACCAGACCTTCTCATCCAACATCAGTGCCTAACCTTGTGGACGGCCTTCCCAGAAGAGGGGCGGGACCAACTCAATATTGAACCCTACAGACTAAGACTGGGATGCCATTCATGTTCATGTGCGTGTAAATGCAGGTGTCCCAATACTTTTGGCAATATAGTGTCACCTCCTCTCGGATGATCATTCTCATCTTTCTAAAGAACCTATGAAACAAAACGATGCACCTCCAGGCTATGGAACCCTCAACCCACATCAATGGACATCCAAGGTCAATAGAAGGCATGGATGAATGGGCTTGGGGGTGGAGGAACTTGATTTTATGAAGGTTTATACCCTTAAGCTCAAAGGATGGGATGTTGGGCTTATGGTGACACCAGCTCAATTACAAGAAAAAGCCAAAAACGTACAGCCCATATATCTCAACTATTCATTGAGGGCAAAACACAAAAGTGGTCACATCAAAAGGCTTTGGGGAGGGGCGGCGGGTAATCATACGGGACCCCTATCTTAAGGGGATAATGGCAGTATTTGGCCCCCTTGCTATGGTTTTAAGAAAGAAGTCTCCTTTGGCCCTAAAACTCGTAGATTTCATGTCAAGAAATCTGAACCTCTACTTCATCCGTAATCGTATCTTTTTTTGGATGTACTGTAAAGCCTACTTCTAGATAGAGAGTAGAGGGATCAGAAGCTGAGTGCTTTTCTTGGTCTGTCCCTATGGAGGATGATGGGTGTTGGACTGTAAAAGGATATCATGTGGCGTGGCGTAAAAAAAAGTGGGGGGGGAAACAGTCAACTAAATGCCCAATTCCAGGTACAAAGCCTCACCAGATTTAAAACCAGTCTACATTCCTTTGGCCTCCAAAGGCAACCCTTTATCGCCAATGTATTCAGTCTCACAATATCTTTCACTGCTCAAAACGCCCCACCCCATGGGGATAGACCGAAAAATTCGAAGGTTCTGTCCTTTCTACTCTTCATTTTGACTTGGACTTCAAATTTTTCTAAACCCATACATTTTTAATCCTCAATAAAGAGTGGAGAAGAAGAGCAGTTTCCCCTAAAAGGAGATCCATCTTCTCCACTTGACCATCGTCCACCGGGACCAAGAGGTGAGGATGATCCTAAATTTTAAGTTGTCACCAAAACAGGAACAGTAAATTGCCTGTGATACAACAGGAAGCGAGAGGGGAAAGGAAAAGGTCTCCCCAACTGGGCACATGGTAAAAATATATTATGTTGAAAAAAGGAGAAGGAAGGGAGAAGGAAAAAAAAAGGAAGGAGGGGAAAGGAAAAAAGAAAAAAAAAAAAGAAAAAAAAAAAAAAAAGGGAGGAAAAAAAATAAATTAAGGAAAAATAAAAAAGGAGGAAAATGGAGGAGGAGGAGGAGGAGGAGGAGGAGGAGGAGGAGGAGGAGGAGGAGGTGGACGACGACGACGTGGAAAATGAAGGACGACGAGGAGGAAAATGGAGGAGGACGAGGACAACGAGGAGGAAAAAAAATGGAGGACGAGGAGGAAAATGGACAAGGAAAATGGACGAGGATGAGGACGACGAGGAGGAAAATGGACGAGGATGAGGACGACGAGGAGGAAAATGGAGGACGACGAGGACGAGGAGGAAAATGGAGGACGAGGAGGAAAATGTACGAGGACGACGAGGAGGAAAATGTACGAGGACGACGAGGAGGAAAATGGACGAGGACGACGAGGAGGAAAATGGACGAGGACGACGAGGAGGAAAATGTACGAGGACGACGAGGAGGAAAATGGACGAGGACGACAATGGACGAGGAGGAGGAGGAGGAAAATGGACGAGGACGAGGAGGAAAAAAAAAAAAGTCAACAGACCAACCAATCACCAATAACATTAATTCTATATTGGCGCCCAACAGACTACTTACTTACTTTCTTGCATAGGGCTACGTAAATCAATCCATATATTACAATGAACAACATTAACCCACAATCACACAAACACGAAAATTCTCAAGTAAATTAACTTTATTTTTATTTTTTTAACTTTTCATAATACAATTTTTTCTTCAAGTCATAGTTGAGAACAAAATGACTTCTAGGAAGTATAAAAATAACAAAACAAAAAAATTGGTTTGTGTTAACATTATTGAATATGTCAAAAAAGGAAGACCGATTGGACCGCATTTAAAGGGCACGGGGCAAACAGGTTACCCATCATGTTTGCCCAAGGTAATCCTGGGGTAAAATGTTGCACTGTGCGGTCTGAAGAGCGTTGGCGAAGCCCATGACCCATAACACAGAGGGCCGGTGACCTCCATTTTGTCAGTTTAGACTAGCAACATCACCGCGGCTCAAATAACTCTGCCATTTTGGTGAAGACCAGTTGCTGTGAAAGCTCACCAGACATCTAGGACAGCGCCCGACTTCCTGGAAGGTCGGCTGGCCTTCACTTAGGCACGCACTAGAGCAGCGATGACAAACCTTGGCACCCCAGATGTTTGGTACTACATCACTGCACTAGTGGCTCCCCAATCCTACATATTTAGAAGAAAAAAAAATGGGGGGGGGGGGGGACAAAGTAGGATCAGAATTTTTTTTAAACTTGTGCACTCGGGGCTGTTGTAGGCATGATTGACCATTCCAGCCAAAGCAGGCTGGGTTGTGCCATGGCCATGTCCTGATTTAGTGACCTTCTTGGTCAGGAATGGCCTGAACATAGTACTGCCTGTTCTCCAGAAACCAATCAACCATAGCGATTCTAACCCAATTTAGGAGGCAGAAAGAAGATTTGGGGGGCACTGAGAGATTGGCCTTCAGGCACTAAGTAGATGACATAAGGCGCATTAACATGAATGCTTGACTCCATCACACAAAATGGCAGATGGGCTCAGCCTTAGCGACCTCCCCGCTTTAGAGACAACTGATGACTTCTCACCAAAAACATAAGCAACCACAATTCAGCCAACGTTATTCTACATATTGGATAGGCACACCAAGACCAGCAGCCCATGTCAACCAGATTTCAGTTTTTTTTCCCAAAGACAATTTTTGGTGGGTCACTATGGGTTTTTGAGTCTTCCGTTAGGCCAGGGGGTCTTTAAGCTATGGACCTCCAGCTGTTGCGGAACTGCAAGCCCCACCAAGCATTACAAGACTGACATGACCTCCAGAGGCATGATGGGACTTAAATCTCCTCAACAGCTAGATGGCCCTGCTTTAGGAGATCTCAAAAATAAAAGTTAGGAGAAAGGATCTCTGTAGGAAACCTCAGATGGAAGTTTCTGCTGGGTGCCCATCTTTGTTCAGCGCCACTGCACCGCATTTAGTACAGTATGTATTGTAGGATTCTTTTCGTTTGTGCCCTTTGCCGTATCAACTGCTGAAGTTGGCCAAATGCTTGCCAACAGCAGGTCAATTTTAAGCTGCTATTATGGTAGCATAAGGATTAAGGAGTGCAATAAAAATCTTTTCAGTCTACTAGCATTATTTTTTTTTCTAGGTTTAGGCATAGTATTGGGTTCGGAGTGTGGCCAGCCGATCGGGCTTGACATTTACCAGACTTGCCTTTATAAAAGGAACAAAAAAGGGACCAGCAGGAGCTCACAGACTTTGTGGAAGTTAAAATGTGGTCACAGCTATAACATGATGTAGATCAGGGGGTCTCCAAACTTTCTAAACAAAAAAGGGGCCAATTTACTGTCCCTCAGACTTTGGAGGGGCCACACTGAGGCCATTGGGAATAGAAAATGTCCCAACATCATTTGGCGTAAACAATGCTTCATCATTGGTGTCATCTGGTCCCATTGTTGGGGTCATTTGGAGGAACTGCGACACCCATTGTTGGGGGTCATTGGGAGGAACCATGCCCCTTTGTTGCCATCAGTGGAAAGGAATGTGAAAGTGCCCCAAGGGCCGGATAAAAGCAAGCAAAAGGCCATATCTGGACCCTGTTCCGCAGTTGGAGACCACTGATTTAGCTAATCTTAATTGTACTTGAGGGCTTAGTCCAGGGGTAGGCAACCTTGGCCCTCCAGCTGTGGTAAAACTATAAGTCCCATGGGACATTTCAAGACCCGGACAATCACAGGCATGACTCCTAGAGGCTGAGGCATGGTGGGATTTGTAGTCTCACCACAGCTGTAGTGCCGAGGTTGCCTACCCTTGGCTTAGTCAATCCAGAGAAGTGCTTACTACACACCGATAAGGCCATGCAGCACCTCTTCAGTACAAGTAGGGTTCAAACACTGGGCCAAAATTTGCAAAGACTGGGCAGGGGACAGAGTTGGCGGAAGGGGCCCCCCCGAGACTAGTCAAGGAACCCAAAAGGATCACTTTAGTAGTTTATATAGGCTTGCGAGCTACAGCAAGGAAGCCAACCTACAAGGATTGCTTGGATATGATTAGCATCCACTTTTCTACAGCGGCCCTTAATGAGGCTACCAATGCCCTTTGGTTTTGGCTACTATGGAGGCCCATCATTTTACTTTGTACCCATTCTTCCCCAAATTCAAGACATCCAACTGGTCTACTTGCTAGTAAAAATCACAGACACTTGCTGGTTCCAAACATCTCCAGAAGACTCTGGAACAGCGATGGAGAACTTTGGCGCCCCAGATGTTTTGGAACTACATTACCCCCCCCCATGATGCTCATGTACTCTGCAGTCTAGTAGAGCATCATGGGAAGTCTAGTAGAGCATCATGGGAAGTCTAGTAGAGCATCATGGGAAGTCTAGTAGAGCATCATGGGAAGTCTAGTAGAGCATCATGGGAAGTCTAGTAGAGCATCATGGGAAGTCTAGTAGAGCATCATGGGAAGTCTAGTAGAGCATCATGGGAAGTCTAGTTCCAAAACATCTGGGGTGCCAAGGTTCACCATCACTGGTCTAGGATATAGGTGTCAAACACAAGGCCTGTGGGCTGAATCCGGCCCTCCAGGCCATTTCATGTCACACCTCTCCAGCAGCTGAAAGAGAGCTCCAGCCCTCCTCTGGTCCTTCTCCAGACCCTTACTTTCTGCTTTTTTTTCTGCAATGCATCCAGCTTCTTTCCAGCAGCAGCATAAGGAAAGGGGGTGCACTGATGTTAAGGGAGAGTGGAGGAGGACTCACCTTAGATGTCAAGAGCCACCCCACCATCAGAAGTTAAGGGGAAGGGGGATGTGCTGGACATCTAATCTTACAGATACATCCGGCCCCTTTTTGAGAGCAGTCAATGCTGATGCGGCCCACAATGAAATGGGAGTTTGTCACCCCTGCTCTAGGAGGCCCCTCTCCCACCAGAATCCATTAACCTGCTCAACTGCAAGAGAGCCAAAAGCCTGGATGACCTCCAATCCGATCTAGCCATTGCATGGTGAGAAACCTTTTGTGCTCTGGGATATAAAAATTGGAATTTAACATTTTAATGGAGTGACTCGGCATTCTTACACAGAAAAAATAAAAAAAATATAAAAAAATAAAAAAAAGGAGTGAACATTCAGATCCCTAGGGAATAGTTAAGTTGGAGGTTCGGAAAAGCCCATTGGTAAGAACTTTCATCTAGAAGCCACAAGAGATACCAATCAACAAATTAAGTATGTTGAAAAAAAAAAATATATATAATATATATCCTCAAAGTTGTAACAACACTTAAGAAGATACAGTTGCATAGTTAGGAAATGGCCAGTTTATCAAGATCAGCTCCGCCCCAAAAACGGCTTCGTACATTTTGGAAGAAGGGCAGTTGAGGGTGCGGAAGGTTCTAGTTGTCTAGAGTGCCTGATTGTGAAGTACATCTGTTGATTGCTTTTTAAATCCCCAGGGCTTCAGTCAAAAAGGGAGCCATTGTGTTGGTAGGCAGAGTAGAGGTTGGGGTGCGGTTGGTGGGGGGCAAACGCCCACTTTTTAAGATTCATAGCAGAGCCCAAGGGTCAAGTATGAATTCCTCATTACCAGATGCACCAATCCACCCCATACCCAAAAACAAAAAATTGGGACAATAGGTTGGAGGCTTCCGGGCTGCTCTGTAATAATGTCAGGTTTGGCATTGCCCGTTCCTCCATTTGTTGACCTTCTTGATGAATTTTTTTTTTTCCGTAGATTCCCAAGCCAACCATTTGGCTTATTTTTGGCTGAAATCAAATCTAAGCAACGGCCTCCCCGATTCAGTGGAGGTAGGAAATACGAAGACCGAGTGAAAAAAAAAAAAAAAAAAAATATTAACAAAAAATTAAATTATTAAAAAATTAAATAAAAAAAGGGGCCTTCTTGGCATCATGCCTCCTAGCAAAGCAAAAAATATAAATAAAATAAAAAACAGGTAGGCTGGAGTTATCAAATACTGGTTCCAATTATTTGCTTCCACTGTGTCCAACAAAACCGGGAGGATTTTTTCTTCCTGACCCAAATAAAAAAGGCAAAATTTTGAATAGGTTCACAAAACAAAAAAAAAAAAAAATGTTGCCTATGCCAATTCACTACAGCAGCATCTTGACCTTTACACCAACATAAGCAAAAACCAGTTTTGTAAATCTGGTCCACCCATTTTTGTGCCTTGTTACCATGTGTGCATCTATTAAGACCTCATTTAAAATTCACTGGAAAAAAAAAAAAAAAAAAAAAATTTATATATATATATATATATATATATATATATATATATATATATATTATATATATTCCCCAGTCACAGAATTTTGAAGTGACCATTGCTGTCCTTCATACAACAACAATCCTGATCTTGTGTTTACAGTTGCCAAAAAAAAAATCACCACCCTTCCCCATAGGTGGGTGGGGGGTCTGGTTTGTGACATCTACAGTTTTTTTTTTTCCCCCCAGAAAAAAAAATAAAAAAAGAAGGGGGAATTATCACATATGCACAGAAAACAGTAAATAAAAAAAATAGTGGAAAGGGCTTGTTTTCTGTAGATATATAAAAAAAATAATAAAAAAAAAAAGAAATAAAGGTTTTTGCATTTATACGTACATCCTACTAAAAATCACTTTAGTTTTTTGTTGCCTTAACTACACCATAAAAAACTGCATTATGTCTTTATATTGCAGCAATAACACGACCCTTAGCAGTTTAAACAATGTGATTTTTTTTTTTTTTTGTCCTTATATATTTACACAATACAATAAAACATTACAGTGCCGCGACTATGGGAGGTCCTTCCCTGCTTTTGCTCTTCTCTCGTGTCAAATAAGAGAAGCCAAGTCCAAAAACTCCTCCGTTTGCATATTGAAATAGCCAGCAAGTATCGAAAATAATAATTTAGCAAAAAAAAAAAAGGCGACTAGGCTGTCCACCCTTCATTTAGCGATTCACAGCTCAGGTGAACATAAAAAAAAAAAAAAACACAAGTTATGTAATAAATATTCAAAAACAGTTACTTCTATAAGGCATCGCTGAGTGTTTAGTTTTTTTTTTTAGACACTGTTCATAGAAGAAACTTTTTTTTTTTTTGCCATTTATTAAGTGATCTTCATTTGAGACGTGTTCTTTTTAAACTGCTGAAAAAGACAGGATGGGCAAAAAAATAAAAAAAAATTCCCAATCAATGTCATCATCTTGTAATATTATCCCTTTTTTTTTTTTCCAGCAAGAACACCAAAAACTCTTCTCAGGACGCCCAAAAAGCTTTAAACTTCCAACACAACTGAAATTTTAGGGCACAGCTTTTGAATCTTATGCGTTTTAGGTGTTAATTATTTTTTTTTTTTTTTTTTTTTTTTTTACTTTTTATGTTTGGCTGTGCTGACGCCATCTCCTTTCTCGGATAAAAAAAAAAAAAAAAACCCCAAAAGAATGTTACTGAACTTTAGTGTTCTGATCTCACTGGATGCGGTCCGCTTGGAGTTGTGTTGGTTGGTACTGGATGTACGCAGTAGGAGGTGCTCCGCCGGCTGTGGCGGACATGGGTTGCTGGACAGTGGTGTAGCCGTAGCCGACGTAACCGGCGGCAGGCGATGCTGCGTAGGGATACTGTTCATAGGCAGCGGTGGTGTAATGCGTGTAGCCTTGCGTAGCAGCGTTGTACTCAATGTATGGAGAAGGGAGCGACTGGATCGGCGATGGGATAACCACGTTGGGTTGGATGAGGGCAGGCGGGTAGATGTATTGCGGCGTCAGCCTGGGAAAAAAAAAAAAATTTGATTATATACACATTTTTTAAAAGTCAGTAAATAGCAAAAATGTATTACAATATTTTTTTTTTAAATAAAAACAACACAAAAAATATATAAAAAAAAAGTTCCAGAACATGTTTGAGCTATAGGCGTTTCGGAGTGGAGATGTGAACCATCTCCATAGAGAATAAATTGACCCCCCTCCAGAGTTTTGTAGCTTCAAGCTACAAAACGCTCAGATGTGAATGGGGACTAAAAGTGTATGGGGTCAGTAGGGAAGAGCATGGGGTCAGAGGACGTAGGGCAGAGCATGGGGGTGGGCGGTGTTGAGGACATAGGGCACAGGATGGTCAGTAGGGCAGGGCATTGAGTCAAGGACAAGATGGTCAGTAGGGCAGAGATCAAAGGTCATAGGGCACAGGACTGGGTCAGTAGGGCAGGGCATTGAGTCAAGGACAAGATGGTCAGTAGGGCAGAGATCAAAGGTCATAGGGCACAGGACTGGGTCAGTAGGGCAGGGCATTGAGTCAAGGACAAGATGGTCAGTAGGGCAGAGATCAAAGGTCATAGGGCACAGGACTGGGTCAGTAGGGCAGGGCATTGAGTCAAGGACATAAAGGCACAGGATAGGGTCAGTAGGGCAGAGGACGTAGGGCACAGGACGGGATCAGAGGACGTAGGGCACAGGACGGGATCAGAGGACGTAGGGCACAGGACGGGATCAGAGGACGTAGGGCACAGGACGGGATCAGAGGACGTAGGGCACAGGACGGGATCAGAGGACGTAGGGCACAGGATGGGATCAGAGGACGTAGGGCACAGGACGGGATCAGAGGACGTAGGGCACAGGAAGGGATCAGAGGATGTAGGGCACAGAAAGGGATCAGAGGATGTAGGGCACAGAAAGGGATCAGAGGATGTAGGGCACAGAAAGGGATCAGAGGACGTAGGGCACAGGAAGGGATCAGCAGGGCAGAGATCGGGGTCAGAGGATGTAGGGAACAGGACTGGGTCAGTAGGGCAGGGCATTGAGTCGAGGACGTAGGACGCAGGATAGGGTCAGTAGGCCAGAGGACGGGGTCAGAGGATGTAGGACAGAGGACGGGGTCAGAGGACGGGGTCAGAGGACGGGGTCAGAGGACGGGGTCAGAGGACGGGGTCAGAGGACGGGGTCAGAGGACGGGGTCAGAGGACGGGGTCAGAGGACGGGGTCAGAGGACGGGGTCAGAGGACGGGGTCAGAGGACGGGGTCAGAGGACGGGGTCAGAGGACGGGGTCAGAGGACGGGGTCAGAGGACGTAGGGTACAGGACGGAGTCAATAGGGCAGAGCATGGGGGGGGGGGTTGGTTGAGGACGTAGTGCACAGGATGGGTTTAGTAGTGCAGAGATCTGGGTCAGAGGACATAGGGCACAGGACATAGGGCAGATCATGGGGGGGGGCGGTCGAGGATGTAGTGCACAGGACGGCGTCAGTAGGGCAGAGCATGGGGGGGGGGGGCGGTCGAGGATGTAGTGCACAGTATGGGGTCAGTAGGGCAGAGATCGGGGTTAGAGGATGTAGGGCACAGGACTGGGTCAGTAGGGCAGAGCATGGGGTCAAGGATGTAGGGCAGAGGACGGGGTCAGTAGGGCACTGAAGCATAGAAAAAACAGCCCGTTAGGTGTGCAGACCCGGGAACTCAGCGCAAAGATCTCACCAACAGAGGCCCACAAGGGATCAAATAGACTTCCAAGGGCGTTTTATGCTCCAGCATTCAATGAAGACTGACAGATCAGGTGTTGGGTGTACACCAGACTGCAGAGCAATCCGGCATGGTTTTCCGCCCCCCCCCCCCCCATATCTCTGCTGGGAAAGGTTTGTCCGCTTCTTTTTGACTAACCTCCCCATAACCTCTCCGGTTATCCCCTTCACAAAAAGAAAGCCAACACAGGTTGTGGCTCTCCGGGTGTCTTAATCCGTGTTGGTGCCCCTCCCCCCCCCACATCTGTCACCTTCTGCCGGATCGGAGCTTGTCACAATAAAAAGGCTGTTGTCTATTCTCTGAAAGATTCAGGCCAACAATCTGTTGGGTTGTCAAGTTGTGGGAGGGAACCCCCCCCCCCCCCCTACTCTGGTTCAAATTCCAATACAAAGAACTCACGGCTTAAATAAAAAAAAAAAAAAGAAGGCCAAAATTAAGTATAAAATTATACACACCATTTTTCTTCTTCTTTTGCTTTATTTTATATACACAATATGTAGATTATTTTTCTTTCTATTTATTTTATACACAGTAGTCATAATGCAGGAAGACGGCAACAAACGGGGCTCGCGGTCAGGCCACCATGGTAACATACGGAACACGCGGAAAAGAAAACACAGCGCCTCCCTGGGCGGGACCCGACTGATCGGCTGAAGGAACAATGTATCTACTTTGTTTTTTGTTTTTTTAACCCATCCTTTAAAATAAATGTTTGTAGAACAAAAGCGGACGATGGGTCGTTCCTCTGCGATATCGGACACAAGAGGACAAACCTGACCTACGAGGAAAAAAGGGAGGACCGAGTGGGCCAACAAGTGGGCCAACCCCCAACAATACACAGGCCATTAATGGGTCAATCACACAAATACATGGGCAACAAGTGGGCCAACCCCCAACAATACACAGGCAGCCAATGGGTCGATCACACAAACACATGGGCAACAAGTGGGCCAACAATACACAGGCCATCAATGGGTCAATCACACAAATACATGGGCAACAAGTGGGCCAACCCCCAACAATACACAGGCAGCCAATGGGTCGATCACACAAACACATGGGCAACAAGTGGGCCAACAATACACAGGCCATCAATGGGTCAATCACACAAATACATGGGCAACAAGTGGGCCAACCCCCAACAATACACAGGCAGCCAATGGGTCGATCACACAAACACATGGGCAACAAGTGGGCCAACAATACACAGGCCATCAATGGGTCAATCACACAAATACATGGGCAACAAGTGGGCCAACCCCCAACAATGGGTCAATGGGTCGATCACACAAACACATGGGCAACAAGTGGGCCAACAATACACAGGCCGCCAATGGGTCAATCACACAAATACATGGGCAACAAGTGGGCCAACAATACACAGGCCATCAATCGGTCAATCACACAAATACATGGGCAACAAGTGGGCCAACCCCCAACAATACACAGGCCATCAATGGGCTAATCTCAACAAATACAAGGGCAACAAGCGTGCCAAAGGCACAAATAAGCGGGCAGCAAAAAGGGCCAATCCCAACAATACACAGGCAGCCAATGGGTCAATCACACAAATACAGGGGCATCAAGTGGGCCAAAGGCACCAATTAAAAAAAAAAAAAGTGCCAATCCCAACAATACATGGGCAGCCAATGGGTCAACTGCTCAAATACATGGGCAAAAAGTGGGCCAAAGGCACCAATAAAAGGGCAACAAAAGGGGCCAATCCCAACAATACATGGGCAGCCAATGGGTCAACGCACAATGGACAACAGGTGGGCTAATCTAACAAAACATGGGCAGCCAATGTGTCAATTGCACAACTACATGGAGCAACAAGCACATTAAAAAAGGCACTAATAGATGGGCAACGAGCGGGTTAAAAGACACCAATAGATGGGAAGCCAATGGGTCAACTGCTCAAATACATGGGCAACAAATGGGCCAAAAGGCACCAATGTGAGGGCAACTAAAAAAAAAAAAAAAAAAAAAAAAAAAAAAAAAAAGGGACAATACCAACAATACACGGCTAGCAGGCCAAAAAGGCTCTAGGCATGCTAATCGGCAGATGGGCAGGAGGGATCTCTTATTGATTAGCCCCGATACTTTGTGATTAGTTGGAGTCTTTAGGCCAATTCTGAAAAATGTTCAGGTCTTCACCTAGACAGACAGGTTTTCTCACTTAGATGGAGGGCGTTGATCTTTAGGCCTACCCTGATGGCCTTTTGGCTAGGAGGACCATGAGTGCCACCTTTGGCCATCTCAGGAGCCAAGCAAACCCTGGGGGGGGGGGGGGAGGGGGTCAGGAAATGGTCCTACGTCTTCGGGAGGTGGACTGGAGACATTGGGGTAAATCTCTGCAGGACAGACTGGTGTAACCAAGGGGTTTTAAAATTTTCTACCACAGGAAAAGGGTTTGGACCATCAACTGCTGATGAACTACGTGTCTCGGCAAGCTCTGCCAGTAACGGAGCCGCCTTCCACAGGCTTCTGGGTTCACAAGAGAACTACAGAATCCCCACCCACATGTACAACTATCTGCAGCTACATTCCCCGAGAAGCAGATTTTACTAGTTAAACCAACATCCCTAATGATATTATCCGCTGCCTTTTCCCATGCCGGGGACACAACGAGGAGGAGAAGCCATTACCACATTAGGAAAAGTCTGTCCCCCCCCGCCCAGAGGGGCAACTGTAAAATCTTTCAGAGAGCGAGGATTTATGATAAACCAGAGATATGGAGCCGCAACGCGATATAAAAGAGAATCCACAAAGTGGTAAAGATCCGTTAATAGTCATCCCGTACTCCCAAAACATATCTGACTCATGTGGAAAGTTTATTAGACTCGTGGGAGATTTTATTAGAGTCCTCGATTTATTGATGAAAATTTTAACAACGTAGGTAAATATTTAGCTGGAACATTAAAAAAAAAAAAAAAAACCCACACAAAGATGGGGTCCCTGGAGGGCGGTGAACCTATAGCTAGAGTGCTGCAAGCGTACTTGAGACTTGGAGGGCAGGTTGTTGAAGAACAAGGGAAAAAAGACCCCCCCCCAAAAAAAAGACCCACTTCCCAGGATAGTGACCATTGGGAGAGGGAAGGAGATGTGGAACCCCCAACCCCCCCTTGCTCCCCTGGGACAGCAAAGGAGAGAAAAATCCTGCCTTCAAGATAGCAAAAGGAGAAGAGGCAATAATAGCCTTGCCGCCTCCCCCTGGGACGGAATAGAGAGAGGCAATAGCCTTGCCGCCTCCCCCTGGGGCGGAAAAGAGAGGGGCAATAGCCTTGCCGCCTCCCCCTGGAACGGAATAGAGGGGCAATAGCCTTGCCCCCTTCCCCCTGGAACAGAATAGAGGGGCAATAGCCTTGCCGCCTCCCCCTGGAACAGAATAGAGGGGCAATAGCCTTGCCGCCTCCCCCTGGAACAGAATAGAGGGGCAATAGCCTTGCCGCCTCCCCCTGGGACGGAATAGAGAAGGGCAATAGCCTTGCCGCCTCCCCCTGGCACGGAATAGAGAGAGGCAATAGCCTTGCCGCCTCCCCCTGGAACAGAATAGAGGGGCAATAGCCTTGCCGCCTCCCCCTGGAACAGAATAGAGGGGCAATAGCCTTGCCGCCTCCCCCTGGAACAGAATAGAGGGGCAATAGCCTTGCCGCCTCCCCCTGGAACAGAATAGAGGGGCAATAGCCTTGCCGCCTCCCCCTGGAACAGAATAGAGGGGCAATAGCCTTGCCCCCTTCCCCCTGGAACAGAATAGAGGGGCAATAGCCTTGCCCCCTTCCCCCTGGAACAGAATAGAGGGGCAATAGCCTTGCCGCCTCCCCCTGGAACAGAATAGAGGGGCAATAGCCTTGCCGCCTCCCCCTGGAACAGAATAGAATGGCAATAGCCTTGACGCCTCCCCCTGGAACAGAAAAGAGGGGCAATAGCCTTGACGCCTCCCCCCTCCCCGCCGCCCCCATGACAGGACAGAGGCAGAACTCCCAATGACAATGGCAACGAGGCAGATACACAAAACAAGGAGAGTGCCCCTATAGAACAGGTTGCCAGGAAAATGCCCCCCCCCCTCCAAGTCAGCAGACGCTAAAACTGTGGAGACAAAATGCCTTTTCTGCCCATCCCAATCCCATTACTGTCACCGTCACAGGACTCTCGTGTTGGGCAACTCTACTGGCTCTCTATGGTCCAAAAAAGCCAGCTCTCTACCACGGAAACCCAAAAAGATACACGCCCCTAAGTGTCGGTATGCGCTGACCTCCACCAGCGGGGAGTTAACAAAAAAAAAAAAAAGTTAACTTTTCATGTCTTCATATTTATAACAAAAGCGGAATATTTATACCAGACGGGGAGTGAGATGACATGTTTATAGCTGGAAATCAGACACATTCTCTGTGATTTTTCCTTTATATATTACATACAACGCTCATTACCATAAGAGGGTATATTTATAATTATTCAAAACTCTCAACTGGACACTTTTTACATCTCCAAATTCTTTTCTAAAAGTGCATTTTATTACTTAATTTTTTTACCCCTTTAGTGTCTAAATAATTAGCAAAATGCAGCACAGAGTTTGCCCGTTTTAGGATTTTTTTTTTTAAACAGACCCAACCCCCGAGGAGCACTGCGGAAGGGAAAAGCAATCCCTTCCTTGCAGCTATGACCATGGGTGAGGGGGGGGTTCTGCATTTGTACTGAACACTCTCTGCAATTTTCTTTCCTGCCTGTCCGTGGCTTTCAATGCCTTATAGGACTTGTAGTTCTGCAACAGCTGGAGGGTTACAGGTTGAGCACCCATGGGGCAGAGTTTGCCCGTTTTCTTTTCTTTTTTTAAGACCCAACCCCCGAGGAGCGCTGTGAAAAGGAGAATCAGTTGCTTCCTAGCAGCTATGACCATGGGGGAGGGTGTTCTGTATACTGCATTTGTATTTAACACTCCCACCAATTTTATTTCCTACCTGTGTGATTGGCTCCCTGCTTTTCCCAGAATCCTGCACCGGGATACCAATGACAAGCATCCCCCGCTGCAGGAAGTTTAACAACGATACAACACAGCAACATTCCTCCAAACACAGGAGTTAGCTCCAGTGGTGATAATTAAGCTAGTAGGTAGACCATGGGTGCTCAACCTGTGGGCCTCCAGCTGTTGTAGAACTACAAGTCCCATCATGCCTCTGCCTTTGGAAGTCATGCTTGCAACTGGCAGCCCTACAAAGCCTCAGGGGACTTTTAGTTCCAAAACAGCTGGGAGGGCCACAGGTTGAGCGCCCGTGGGGGCAGAGTTTGCCTGTTTTAGCCATTTAAAGGCCCAACCCCCAAGGAGCGCTGTGAAAATGAGAATCAGTTGCTTCCTTGAAGCTATGACCATGAGGGGGGGGGTCCCCATGCACTATTAGCTTCATTATCACAACTGGAGCCAACTCTGTTTTGGAGGAATGTTGCTGGGTCGTATCGTTGTAGACTTCCTGCAGCGGGGGAAGCTGGTCATTGGTATCCCATTGGTATTCTGGGAAAAGCAGGGAGCCAATCACACAGGGAGGAAATAAAAATAGCTGGGGAGACTTCAATACAAATGCAATATACAGAAAAACCCTTCCCCCATGGTAATAGCTGCAAGGAAGCAACTGCTTCGCCTTTCGCAGCACTTCTCGGGGGTTGGGTCTTAAAAATGTATTTATTTATTAAACAGGAAAACTCTGCCCCATGGGTGCTCAGCCTGTGGCCCTCTAGCTGTTGCAAAACTACAAGTCCCATAAGGCATTGCAAGCCATGGATAGGCAGGAAATACAATTCCAGAGAGTGTTCAGTACAAATGCAGTATACAGGGGGAAAAAAAAACCCCATGGTCATAGCTACAAGGAAGCAACTGCTTCTCCTTTCGCAGCGCTCCTCGGGGGTTGGGTCTTGATTTTTTTTTTTTAAATGGCTAAAAAACAGGCAAACTCTGCCCCATGTGTGCTCAACCTGTTGCGAAACTACAAGTCCCATAATGCATTGCAAGCCACGGACAGGTACAAGCATGGCTCCTAAAGGGCAGAGGCGTGATGGGACTTGTAGTTCCACAACAGCTGGGAGGGCCACAAGTCTCATCACGCCTCTGCCTTTTAGGAGCCATGCTTGTACCTGTCCGTGGCTTGCAATGCCTTATAGGACTTGTAGTCCTGCAACAGCTGGGAGGGCCACAGATCTAGCACCCATGAGCTAGGACCCTCCCCAGAAAGGACCTGGTGAAAGCAAGCAAACGGCTTTGATTTCCTAGGCTGCACTCTCCGATTGGCTGCCACATTAACTTAACCCCTCCCCTGAGGAACTACAAATCCTGCCATGCTGGGAATATTTGCTTAAAAAGGTGAGCCAGGCGGCAATAATCTTAAAATACGACAGTAGTCGGATACGCAGCGAGTCAATTTCATCGCAGCCATAAAGCATGCCACTAAAATTGCAAAGGAGACGTCCACCCCAAGGCATCAGAGACAGGGTTGTGCTGAATCTGGGTGCTGCCGGTTTTATGTACAAGATGGAATGCATGCGTTTTATTACCATCGCACTGCAGCCCTGTGGTGTATGTGGGCGCCAACAAATCAACTGCTGCTAAACAGCAGCCGGAAAATAAAAACAGTTATTGAAATGTACTTTTCTTACCGAGGGCCATGAACTGTCACTGTCCTATAAAACAGCGGTGGTAAGGAAGAAGACATCGTCAGAGGAGCAAAAAAAAAAAAGGAGGGGGGGGCCCCCCGAGATGACACAGGAAGGGAGGGTCGGTGCAAGAAGCGCCCTTTTGGGGAAGAGACCCGACACTTCTCAGACAACAAGACAGACTACAAGTGTGCCCGAGAGGACTTCCTCCGCCGCACCGCGCAATGACACCCCCCGTCCAATCACACGGCACGGGGCCAACGCCGAGCACAGGGAGGGATTATTATAAGTGTTCTATAGATCTGACATATACTATAGAGCTGTACAGAGGACACAGAGCCAGTCACATAAGTCTCTGTACCAGAGGAGCTTACACTCTAATGTGACCCCCCCCCCCCCACAGTCACGTCAGTCTCTGTACCAGAGGAACTTACACTGTAATGTTCCCCCCCCCCCCCCACAGTCACATCAGTCTCTGTACAGAGGAGCTTACACTGTAATGTCCCCCCCACAGTCACATCAGTCTCTGTACAGAGGAGCTTACACTGTAATGTCCCCCCCCCCCCACACAGTCACATCAGTCTCTGTACAGAGGAGCTTACACTGTAATGTCCCCCCCCCCCCCACACAGTCACATCAGTCTCTGTACAGAGGAGCTTACAGTGTAATGTCCCCCCCCCCCCCCCACAGTCACGTCAGTCTCTGTACCAGAGGAGCTTACACTGTAATGTCCCCTCCCCCCCCCACACACACAGTCACATCAGTCTCTGTACAGAGGAGCTTACACTCTAATGTCCCCTCCTCTCTGGTTGGCCTGGCTCTCTTCTCGGCCCCCTTGGACAGGTTGGGATTCCTGGTAATACATTGAGCTCGGAGGGGTGGTGATAAAACACGGGCGTATGGGACACGGAGGATTTGCGTCGCTCGCTATTACGCTAATCACGGGGCGATATACGATTTGTTTAAACAATAAAAAAAGATTCCTTCCCAGCCAACCCCGTACATCAACTTTATTATCTGCATTCCCAGCCCCGGGGCCCCACCGCTTCCATGTGGCGGGAGGAGGATCCGCGCCGAATGATCGCCACCGCTTCTGCTATGACAACCGGCCTGGGCTGAGGGGAGGGAAGGAGGTGAAGGGAAAATTCCTTTAAAGTCGCACTTAGAGGCACTGAAGGTCCACAGTTATAAACAGAGGGGCCATCCGACAGGTTCTATCCCCGACTTGTGCAATGCAAAACCAGACTGAGGTGCCAACTGTTCCGTGCATCTAAAACTAGATCCAGCAGGGGGTTCTAACCCTCTCTCCACGTCAACCAAACCCAACCCAGGAGGGTCCAACACTTACCCACCCCAACCCAAAACCCAACCCAGGAGGGTCCAACACTTACCCACCCCAACCCAAAACCCAACCCAGGAGGGTCCAACACTTAGCCAACCCCATCCTTACCCAACCCGGGAGGGTCCAACACTTACCCAACCCGGGAGGGTCCAACACTTACCCAACCCATCCAAACCCAACCCGGGAGGGTCTAACACTTACCCACCCCATCCAAACCCAACCCGGGAGGGTCTAACACTTACCCACCCCATCCAAACCCAACCCGGGAGGGTCCAACACTTACCCACCCCATTCAAACCCAGCCTGGGAGGGTCTAACACATACCCACCCCATTCAAACCCAACCTGGGAGGGTCTAATACATACCCACCCCATCCAAAACCAGAGGTTCTAATCCTTCACCATGCCATCCAAAACTAAACCACAAAAGAGTTTCTATCTAACCCTTACACATACAAAACCAGTCCAGAGGCTCCAATCCTTCCCCCATTCTATAGAACACAAATCCCGACAGGGGTTCTAACTCTTCCCCATGCCACCCAAAAGGTTCTAACCCCCTTTTCAAATTTCATATACAATACCAGAAGGTCCAACTCATCCCCATGCCAACCAAAACAAAACCTGACGGAGGCTTCAACCCACCCTAACACCATTCAAAACCAGTCCAACAGAGGTGCTAACCCTTCCCCAAACAATTCAAAACTAAACCCATCAGAGGTTCTTAACCTCCCCCACAGAAATTCTAACCATTCCCCAGTCTATAGAACACAAAACCTGACAGAGGTTCTAACTCTTTCCCATACCATCCAAAACCTCCACAGGAGGTTCCAACCCTTCACCCCCCCCCCCCATTCTATAAAATAGAAAACACAGAGATTCTAACCCTTCTCTTATATAATCTGTAGCTTTATGCTTTCCACAGAGCCTAAAAAGAGACTGCCAGAGCCGATATTCTCAGGATGTGATCGGGTGTAAGGTGGCGGCAGAGTGATCCGGCGGCGGGGGAGAGGGTATGGCGGCGGCAGAGTGAGCCAGAGGCGGGGGAGAGGGTATGGCGGCGGCAGAGTGAGCCAGAGGCGGGGGAGAGGGTATGGCGGCGGCAGAGTGAGCCAGAGGCGGGGGAGAGGGTATGGCGGCGGCAGAGTGAGCCAGAGGCGGGGGAGAGGGTATGGCGGCGGTAGAGTGAGCCGGAGGCGGAAGGGTATGGCGGCGGTAGAGTGAGCCGGAGGCGGAAGGGTATGGCGGCGGCAGAGTGAGCCGCGGCGGGGGAGAGGGTATGGCGGCGGTAGAGTGAGCCGGAGGCGGAAGGGTATGGCGGCGGCAGAGTGAGCCGGCGGCGGGGGAGAGGGTATGGCGGCGGCAGAGAGGGTATGGCGGCGGCAGAGTGAGCCGGAGGCGGAAGGGTATGGTGGCGGCAGAGTGAGCCGGCGGTGGGGGAGAGGGTATGGCGGCGGCAGAGTGAGCCGGAGGCGGAAGGGTATGGCGGCGGAAGAGTGAGCCGGCGGCGGGGGAGAGGGTATGGCGGCGGCAGAGTGAGCCGGCGGCGGGGGAGAGGGTATGGCGGCGGAAGAGTGAGCCGGAAGGGTATGGCGGCGGCAGAGTGAGCCGGCGGCGGGGGAGAGGGTATGGCGGCGGCAGAGAGGGTATGGCGGCGGCAGAGTGAGCCGGAGGCGGAAGGGTATGGCGGCGGCAGAGTGAGCCGGCGGCGGGGGAGAGGGTATGGCGGCGGCAGAGTGAGCCGGAGTCGGAAGGGTATGGCGGCGGCAGAGTGACCCGGCGGCGGGGGAGAGGGTATGGCGGCGGCAGAGAGGGTATGGCGGCGGCAGAGTGAGCCGAAAGCGGAAGGGTATGGCGGCGGCAGAGTGAGCCGGCGGCGGGGGAGAGGGTATGGCGGCGGCAGAGTGAGCCGGAGGCGGAAGGGTATGGCGGCGGCAGAGTGAGCCGGCGGCGGGGGAGAGGGTATGGCGGCGGCAGAGTGAGCCGGAGGCGGAAGGGTATGGCGGCGGCAGAGTGAGCCGGAGGCGGGGGAGAGGGTATGGCGGCGGCAGAGTGAGCTGGCGGCGGAAGGGTATGGCGGCGGCAGAGTGAGCCGGCGGGGGAGAGGTATGGCGGCGGCAGAGTGAGCCGGAGGCGGAAGGGTATGGCGGCGGCAGAGTGAGCCGGCAGCGGGGGAGAGGGTATGGCGGCGGCAGAGTGAGCCGGAGGCGGAAGGGTATGGCGGCGGCAGAGTGAGCCGGAGGCGGGGGAGAGGGTATGGCGGCGGCAGAGTGAGCCGGAGGCGGAAGGGTATGGCGGCGGCAGAGTGAGCCGGAGGCGGGGGAGAGGGTATGGCGGCGGCAGAGTGAGCCGGAGGCGGAAGGGTATGGCGGCGGCAGAGTGAGCCGGGGGAGAGGGTATGGCGGCGGCAGAGTGAGCCGGCGCCGGCACATTGTTATACAGAGAATGGAGATGGAGACGGGTCATGTTAACGATCGATTCACTTTAAGTCACAGATTAAATAAAATGTAACAATTTGGTAATATTATTATTATTATTATTAGAGAAGTTCTTCTTAGGGGGGTTCAAGCTAAAATTCCCGAAGGATTAAAGTTGGGGTCGTCGGGCCAGATCCCACTTCCACAGGGCGGGCGGGGAGGGGGGGAGGGGGTGACCCGGGATGTATTATCCCCTTTCTATAAAGCGCGGATCTCCAGCCATAAAAAAATGGTGGGGGGGGGGGGGGGGGGGGGGTTATTGGGAGGACAGCTGGGATGGGCGCTCAGCGACATGCGCAGGAAGCCGGCTACAGGGAGGCCACCAAGGGGTGAAGCGGGGGCATTGTGTCGCCTCCATTGTTCCCCCGGATTGCTCGCGTTTTCCAGAACAGCTGCCGTGCCCAATTAGCGGAATATTCTAGCGTGCGAGGAAAGAGAAACAAAAAAGTGGCGGACGAGCCACTGAAAAGGGGCCAGACAATAGGGGAGTTGGGGACAGAGGGCAAAACATCTGTCCAGGGGGGGGGGCTACACCAACGGCTCGGGGGGCACGCTCAACGTACGCCCATCCCCCCCCCTCCTCCTTGCAGAACGTCACAACAGTAGGAGGACCTGTGGCCGGATCTCACATGTAAAGTAGCGAATGTGACATTCATCGCAGGTCGATCTTCCAGCTCCATGCGTTTTTAAACTGAAAGCGATCGATTCACCACCAGAGTGTCAGCTCCTCTGATACAGAGACTGACATGACTGGCTCAGCGTTCTCCATACAGCGCTGCCATATTTGTTAGATCCACAGTATGTGACAAAAGAAAGTACACCCTCACATTTCTTGTATCTTTTCATGTGACAACACTGAAGAAATTACACTTTGTATCTCCAATGTTGTGTAGTGAGTGTACATGGGGGGGAGGGGTGTACACAGGGGGGGGGGGGTTTGTAGTGAGTGTACAGCTTGTATAACAAATAAGTCAACACACAGCCATTAATGTCTAAGCCGCTGGCAACAAAAGTCAGTACACCCCCAAGTGAAAATGTCCAGATTGGGTGCCCATGTAGCCATTTTCTCCCCCCCCCCCCCAGTGTCATTTGACTCGTTAGTGTTACAAGGTCTCAGGTGTGAATGGGGAGCAGGTGTTAAAATTTGGTGTTATCGCTCTCACTCTCTCATACTGGTCACTGGAAGGACAACATGGCGCCTCATGGCAAAGAACTCTAGTCATTTGGAGATCCCTCACTACACCATCGGTCATCTGATTGGCAGGCTAGCTCGTTCCCCCCCATTGCTTCAAAAAGTCCAAATATATTTATATATATATATTTATATATATATATATATATATAATATATATATATATATAATCTGGGAGCGCCACACATTATTGAAGGCATCTTTATTGATATCATGTGTAGCAGATTAAATCTAATACACTAGTCGTTTCATGTTCTAGATAACAGGAAAAGCCACCAACGCGTTTCACACCTTATGAAGGTGCTTAATCATAGTTTAAGATTAAGCACCTCCATAGGGTGTGAAACGCGTCAGCAGCTTTCCCCCATTTTCTAGAGCAGTGATGGAGAACCTCGGCACCCCAGATGTTTTGGAACTACATTTCCCATGATGCTCCACTACACTGCAGAGTGCATGAGCATCATGGGAAATGTAGTTCCAAAACATCTGGGGTGCCAAGGTTCTCCATCACTGTTCTAGAGCAGGAGTCTCCAAACTATGGCCCTCCAGGTGTTCAGGAACTACAATTCCCCATCATGCCTAGTCATGTCTACGAATGTCAGAGTTTTACAATGCCTCATGGGAAGTGTAGTTCTACAGCAGCTGGAGGGCCGTAGTTTGGAGATCCCTGTTCTAGAGCGTGA
Source organism: Rana kukunoris (assembly GCA_029574335.1). NCBI lineage: Eukaryota > Metazoa > Chordata > Amphibia > Anura > Ranidae > Rana > Rana kukunoris. Next base: position 2,113,299 of record CM056060.1, on the reverse strand, counting down.
AGTGACTGTATTGGATTTCACCTGCCAAACAAGATAAGGAAACAGCCCGAGTGGCTGACCCGTCCGTTCCATCACACTGATCAAATCTGTGCCTGCACCGGGCTCAATCCTGGCCAAATCGAATTCAATGGAAAGAAAATAAAAAATCCTGGGGAGGGCCACACGTTATTGAAGGCATCTTGATTGATATCTTGTGTAGCAGATTAAATCTAATACACTAGTCGCTTCATGTTCTAGAAAATGCCACCGGCGCGTTTCACACCATATGAAGGTGCTTAATCATAGGATTAAGCACCTCCATACGGTGTGAAAGGCGTCAGCTTCTCCTGTAACATGAAGTGACTGTATTGGATTTCATCTGCTACACAAGAGATCAATAAAAGATGCCTTCAGCGGTGTGGGGCCGTCCCAGGATTTTTTTTCTTCCTTCCTAGTTCGTTGCAGAGCCGGCACCTGCAAGTTCCTAAAAGGGCGTGTGCTGTAGGGGACTGGGGGTTAGAGCGGCAATCCTTCCCAATCTGATCCAATCCCAGAGAGATTATGAAAAAAAAAAAAAAAAAATAATGTTTATATAAATATTTTTTTTATTAATGATAAAATAAAAAAAAGTTTATATTTATATAAAAATAAAAAATGATTATTAATAAAAAAAAGGGGGGGGGCAGCGATATGTTTAACGCTGAACTTCACAAGATGGTCTTAAACCTCACCTCCAGCATCAGTCCAGGATGTGAAAATAAAACCCTCCCCCCAAAAAAAAAAAAACAGTATGTGGCTCCTCCCCTTTAGCATTTGGATCACCGGAAGAATAGGAGGGGCCTAAAGTCCATTTATATAAATCAAATCAGCTTTCCTTTGTGCGCTTCAAGAGACAAACCCGATAATACAGTAGAGGTGCAAAGACACAAAATGCCCCCCCCCCTCCCATTACTGACCCCCAAAATACAAAATTTGGGGCTCGGCCGATGTCCATATTCCTAGCCCCTCCCACACATTTGCCAACATTTCAAGATCCATACGGTTGCGGAACTCACCCAATGGGTCGCTGGAGGAAGGCCGGGTGTAATTGTTGAACTCCGATGGTGAATCCTGGGAAAAACCAAGAACAAAAACGCGTTAGGTGGAATGATGGGACAGGATGGGGTTAAAAGCAGCATGGGTCTACGCTGATCAACCCAAGAAAGATTTGGGGCATCAATCAGCCTTTTTCTCCCGTTATAAGGGGGGGGGGAGCGCAGACTCACCCCCTGGCTTCTTATAACTCTGGGGGTAAGGGCTCTACATTGCCAACTCTGCCTAGCCAAGGCAGTCAGGACCCCGAGCCCCGAGCCCTGGCTGATATTTTTCATATTGGGGGGGGGGATTCATCAGGAGCAGGGCCGTTGTTAATGTGGGGGCAAAAGGAGCAGCTGCCCCGGGCCCAAAGCAGCTGCCCCTTGAGCCCGCAAATAGCGTACATGCTCCTTTTTGCCTTTGTGGTCCCGGAATCGCAGCGTTGGGCTCACTAGTGCTGCTGTACACGATGATCTGACGGGCAACTGCGGTGGAACCTCTGTGGCTTTTCTGGCGGCAGCAGGAGTACACTCTGTATTGGAGGGGGGGGGTCACTAGTGTCGATGAGCAGCTGTGCTACCCAGGTGCATCTGTGCCGGACAGCCACGGGCTTCAGTACAAAAGCCCAGTTATTATACTGAAGCCGATGCATCCCCTGGAACAGATGCACTTACAGGGTCCCTGATCCACTGCATACCGGAAGATACCAGAGGTGAAGAGAGGATTGGGGGGCATGAATAATAGTGACCCAGGTTCTGTGTGTTCCCCCCCTGTGTACTAACGTCGCCACCAGAGAAGCCACAGTAGCCTCAGACATGGTATGTGGCCACGGGGTATTAAACATGTTACAAAAGGTGTGTACTGGGGTACAGGGTGTGCGCAGATGTAAACTGGGGGGTATGGAGACGTTCTAGGAGGTACAGAGACATGCAGAGGGTATGGAGGGGTACAGAGATGTGCTGGGTGAATACATAGATGTAACTGGGGCGTTGGAGGGAGAGGCATTCCGAGGTTACAGGTGTGTTGGGGTGCAGATATGTGCTGGGGGACTACATAGATGTACTGGGGGGTAGAGGGAGAGGCATTCCGAGGTTACAGAGATGTGCTGGGGGGACTACATGGATGTACTGGGGGGGGGGTGGCGGCAGTGTGAGAGGCATGCCAAGAGTACAGAGATGTGCTGGGGGAACTACATGGATGTACTGGGGGGGGGCCAAAGGGAGAGGCATTCCGAGGTTACAGAGATGTGCTGGGGGACTACGTGGATGTACTGGGGGGGGGGCAGAAGGAGAGGCATTCCGAGGTTACAGAGATGTGCTTGGGGGACTACATGGATGTACTGCGGGGTAGAGAGAGAGACATTCCGAGGTTAGAGATGTGCATGGGGGACTACATTGATGTACTGGGGGGGGGGGGGCAGAGGGAGAGGCATTCCGAGGGTACAGAGATGTGCTGGGGGACTACATTGATGTACTGGGGGGGGGGGGGGGGGGCAGAGGCATTCCGAGGTTACAGAGATGTGCTTGGGGGACTACGTGGATGTGGGGGAGGGCGCAGAGGGAGAGGCATTCCGAGGTTACAGAGATGTGCTGGGGGACTACATGGATGTAGTGGGGGGGAGGGCGCAGAGGGAGAGGCATTCCGAGGTTACAGAGATGTGCTGGGGGACTACATGGATGTACTGGGGGGGGGGGGCAGAGGGAGAGGCATTCCGAGGGTACAGAGATGTGCTGGGGGACTACATTGATGTACTGGGGGAGGGGCAAAGGGAGAGGCATTCCGAGGTTACAGAGATTTGTGCTGGGGGAATACATAGGTTGTTATTGGGGGGGGGGGGGGGGGGGGCAGAGGGAGAGGCATTCCGAGGCAAATATGTACGGGGTGCGTGTGTGTAGGGAGCGGCAACCATTTGGGGGTGCAGAGATGTGCTGGGGGACTACATGAATGTAGGGGGGGGGGGGGGGGGGAGCGGATTACAAAAAAGGTGTGCTAGGGCTTACAGGGGATGTTGGAGGTGCAAATGTGTCGATAGATGTGCTGGGGGGGGGTGCAGAAGTCTTCTAGAGGTTGGGAGGTGTACAGAGTCGTGTTGGGGGGGGGGGGGGTACAGAGTTATGCTTGAGATGGAGATTGCAAGGGGTCTTACCACTCTGGAGGTTGCGAGGCTTGGCTCCCAGGTAGGCGAGGTTAACGTTGGCCTTCCGCCCATCAATGATGGGATTGGGGTCTTTACAGGCTCGGTCGGCAGCCCCCCGGTCAGACATCGTAACCTGTAAGAGAAGAACAATGGCCGTTTAGGGCAGGAGGACACTACATGGGTTATTATTATTAGGTACACCTGTTCAATTGCTCGGTAACACAAATTGCTAATTGGCCAATCACATGGCAGGAACATTTAGGCGCGGTGAAGCTGGAGGTTCAAACGGAGCATCAGAATGTCAGCTAAGAACGGGAAACTGAGGCTACAATTGGCGCAGGATCACCAAAACCGGACAATGGAAGATTGGGAAAACTTTGCTGGGTCTGAAGATTATAGCTGCGACATTCAGATGGGGGGGGGGTCAGAATTTGGCACACCCCTAAACCCTGTGTACATAGGGCCACCCTGAACTCTTCACACAGCGCACCCCTGAACCCTGTACGAAGCACACCCCAGCTACAACCGGACCTTTGAGGGCAACTATACTACCGATGTGACACCTGACCTAGACCAAGACGCTGACTGATGCTCAAGGGCGGCAATGATAAAAAGGAAAAGCTTTTGGATATAGTCCCCGTATATTCTGGACAATTTAGGACCCTATGCAGACTTGTAAAGTCACTAATAAGGTCAGATTTAGGATCAATTATTGGCCCGAGAGTTCCATCAGACCACAGGAGAGGATATGGTGCGACGCTCAAGAAAAACGGCCACAATGAGGACCACAGGGACCTTCTCCCCCTTCATTCCATAGGCCACCCAAAGACCCCCATCAGTCCTGAATGCTTCCCACTCAGAGGGATTTTATACGGCGTGTAATACTATAGGCTCTAGTTACAGTTTGGGGGATTTCCAGCTCATGGGGAAATTTTCCTTTAATGGCTGACATTAGTATGGAAACGCAACAAGGAGCTGTAAGAGATTTACAAACATCCCCAAGAAAAAAGGAACCGATTTTCATTAAAGTGCAGCTTCAAAGCGCCCCCTCTCACCTAGAGTCCCATGGACCCCTAGGGTTCCTCCAGAAGGTTCATAGGGGTTCCATGAGCGAGGAGAAATTTCTGCTTCTTAGATAAGTTCCCATTGACACTAATGATCTTTTTAAGATATCTTTTTTGTAAGGAGGAGGGGGCCCATCTGTCCCCCACTGGCCACCAACTCAAGGGCGCCACACCCCCCCCCCCAGCCACCAACGCAAGGGGGGCCGTCCTCCTTTCTACACTGGCCATCAACGCAGGGGAGGTCATCCTTCCCCCCACTGGCCACCAACTCAAGGGCGCCCCCAGCCACCAACGCAAGGGGGGCCGTCCTCCTTTCTACACTGGCCATCAACGCAGGGGAGGTCACCCTTCCCCCCACTGGCCAACAATGCAAGGTGGGCCCCCATCCTCCCCCCCCTTCCCACCGACACAAGGGGGGCCCCCCATTCTCCCTCCTCCCACTGGCCACCAATGCAAGGGGGCCATCCTTCCCCATTGACCAATAGACTGTAAAGATTTAGGCCTCATTCATGCCTGAGCAGAGCGATTTTCACTTGAAAGTTTTGCAAGCGTATTAGGAATATTTTAGAAACGAATAACGTGTATTCAAGAATCATAGGGGTTCCATGAGTGAGGAGAAATTTATGCTTCTCAGATAAAAAAAAAAGAAGAAGATCATTGGTGTCAACGGGAACTTATGACATTAGTGAGGAGGACCATATGTCGTCGCCCTGGCCCCCACCCAACCCCAGCCACCAACGCAAGGAGGCCTCCAACCCAAGGGGGAACACCCTTCCCCCACTGGCCACCGACCCAAAGGGGAACACCCTTCCCCCACTGGCCACCGACCCAAAGGGGAACACCCTTCCCCCACTGGCCACCGACCCAAAGGGGAACACCCTTCCCCCACTGGCCACCGACCCAAAGGGGAACCACCCTTCCCCCACTGGCCACCGACCCAAAGGGGAACACCCTTCCCCCACTGGCCACCGACCCAAAGGGGAACACCCTTCCCCCACTGGCCACCGACCCAAAGGGGAACCCAAGGAGGTCATCCTTCCTCCACTGGCCACCGACCCAAGAGG
>CM056060.1:1835888-2107881 GCA_029574335.1 Rana kukunoris | reverse complement strand
ATCCCCGGGGGCCCGGCGAGGAGCAGGTATGAACGTGGGTGGGGCGCTCCGTTATACTGAGCAGTTACCTGGATCTCAGGAGAGGAGAGTTATAGAGGAAGGAGCAGAGTCCTCCAGCAGTGCAGAGTATTTCAGGAGAGGAGAGTTATAGAGGAAGGAGCAGAGTCCTCCAGCAGTGCAGAGTATTTCAGGAGAGCAGAGTTATAGAGGAAGGAGCAGAGTCCTCCAGCAGAGTATATCAGGAGAGGAGAGTTATAGAGGAAGGAGCAGAGTCCTCCAGCAGTGCAGAGTATTTCAGGAGAGCAGAGTTATAGAGGAAGGAGCAGAGTCCTCCAGCAGAGTATATCAGGAGAGGAGAGTTATAGAGGAAGGAGCAGAGTCCTCCAGCAGAGTATATCAGGAGAGGAGAGTTATAGAGGAAGGAGCAGAGTCCTCCAGCAGAGTATATCAGGAGAGAAGAGTTATAGAGGAAGGAGCAGAGTCCTCCGGCAGAGTATATCAGGAGAGAAGAGTTATAGAGGAAGGAGCAGAGTCCTCCAGCAGAGTATATCAGGAGAGGAGAGTTATAGAGGAAGGAGCAGAGTCCTCCAGCAGAGTATATCAGGAGAGAAGAGTTATAGAGGAAGGAGCAGAGTCCTCCAGCAGAGTATATCAGGAGAGGAGAGTTATAGAGGAAGGAGCAGAGTCCTCCAGCAGAGTATATCAGGAGAAGAGAGTTATAGAGGGAGGAGCAGAGTCCTCTAGCAGTGCAGAGTATTTCAGGAGAGGAGAGTTATAGAGGAAGGAGCAGAGTCCTCCAGCAGTGCAGAGTATTTCAGGAGAGGAGAGTTATAGAGGAAGGAGCAGAGTCCTCCAGCAGTGCAGAGTATATCAGGAGAGGAGAGTTATAGAGGAAGGAGCAGAGTCCTCCAGCAGAGTATATCAGGAGAGGAGAGTTATAGAGGAAGGAGCAGAGTCCTCCAGCAGAGTATATCAGGAGAGGAGAGTTATAGAGGAAGGAGCAGAGTCCTCCAGCAGAGTATATCAGGAGAGAAGAGTTATAGAGGAAGGAGCAGAGTCCTCCGGCAGAGTATATCAGGAGAAGAGAGTTATAGAGGGAGGAGCAGAGTCCTCTAGCAGTGCAGAGTATTTCAGGAGAGGAGAGTTATAGAGGAAGGAGCAGAGTCCTCCAGCAGTGCAGAGTATTTCAGGAGAGGAGAGTTATAGAGGAAGGAGCAGAGTCCTCCAGCAGTGCAGAGTATTTCAGAAGAGGAGAGTTATAGAGGAAGGAGCAGAGTCCTCCAGCAGTGCAGAGTATTTCAGAAGAGGAGAGTTATAGAGGAAGGAGCAGGAAAGCAAGAAAGTAGGAGTGACTGACGTAAAATAATAATACAGTGGAAACTTGGATTACGATTATAATTTATTCCAGGAGAATGCTTGTAATCCAAAGCACTTGCATATCAAAGCGAGTTTCCCCATAGAAGTCCATGGAAACGTTGATAATTCGTTCCGCATTGACTTCTATTGCATGCAATACTGCATGTGGCCAAAGGTGAGGGGAGGGCGCTGGAGAGCCTTGGAAATACTCAGGGACAGCTCGGCTGAACTCGGAAACCCTCGGAAAGGCTCAGAAACACTTGGGAATGGAGTATTTCCGAGAGTTTCTAAATATTTCCTAATGGCACACCCCATTGGCTTGAATTCTGATCATTTTGCGAGACAATACTCGCACAACCGAGTCAGAATAAAAAAAAAGTTGCTTGTCTTTCAAAACGCTCGTTAACCACGTTACTCGTTAACCAAGGTTCCACTGTGTCGCAATTCATGGACGTACGTTGGAGGAACCGAATTGCGGTTCAGAGACAGGTCATTGCGCTTCAGGGGGTGGAGCTGGGACTCCCCATGGGGACATAACAGGTCATTGTGCTTCAGGGGGTGGAGCTGGCACTCCCCAGAGGGACATAACAGGTCATTGTGCTTCAGGGGGTGGAGCTGGCACTCCCCAGAGGGACATAACAGGTCATTGTGCTTCAGGGGGTGGAGCTGGGACTCCCCATGGGGACATAACAGGTCATTGTGTTTCAGGGGTGGAGCTGGGACTCCCCAGAGGGACATAACAGGTCATTGTGCTTCAGGGGGTGGAGCTGGGACTCCCCATGGGGACATAACAGGTCATTGTGTTTCAGGGGGTGGAGCTGGCACTCCCCAGAGGGACATAACAGGTCATTGTGCTTCAGGGGGTGGAGCTGGGACTCCCCATGGGACATAACAGGTCATTGTGCTTCAGTGGGTGGAGCTGGGACTCCCCATGGGGACATAACAGGTCATTGTGTTTCAGGGGGTGGAGCTGGGACTCCCCATGGGGACATAACAGGTCATTGTGCTTCAGGGGGTGGAGCTGGGACTCCCCATGGGGACATAACAGGTCATTGTGCTTCAGGGGTGGAGCTGGACTCCTTATTCCCTCAGAGAATGGGAGTCACACTAATCATGGAAAAAGCATTCATAAGTCATAGAAAATGTGTGTTTTTTGTGTGACTGGGGTCTCCCTTAACGTAAAGGTGGTCATCTTTCAGGCACAGATATGCCGTCTCCAACAGAGATCCTAAAGAAGGAGCTGGAGGAAGAGCTGAAGCTAAGCAGTGAGGATTTGAGAAGTCATGCCTGGTACCATGGGCCCCTCTCCCGCCAGGTGAGTACAGCTTAGACTTGCCCTCTAAGGCAGCTTTACTCAACCTTTCCAACATAGAGGAACCCTTGAAATAACTTTCTGGTCTCAGGGAACCCCTGATAATAATGACTACACTCACCGACCGCTTTATTAGGTCCCCCTTGCTAGTAGCGGGTTGGACCCCCTTTATTAGGTCCCCCTTGCTAGTAGCGGGTTGGACCCCCTTTATTAGGTCCCCCTTGCTAGTCCCGGGTTGGACCCCCTTTATTAGGTCCTCCTTTCTAGTAGCAGGTTGGCCCCCCTTTATTAGATCCCCCTTGCTAGTAGCCGGTTGGACCCTCTTTATTAGGTCCTCCTTGGTAGTAGGGGATAGGACCCCCTTTGGCATTCATTCACTTCTCTCCATAGTGACCTGATAACATCACACAGTGGCTGCAGATTTGTCGGCCACATCCCTTTTTCCACCACATCCCAAAACTCTATCATTGGGGTACAGGGACCTCATTGTCCAGTGGTGAGATAATTCGATCTTTGTGACATGGTGACATTATGCTGCTGGGAGGAGCCATCAGATGATGGGGACACAGTAGTCATAAAGGGATGGACATGGTCAGCAACAATACTCAGGTAGGCCGTGGTGATTAAACCATGGGTGGCCCAAAGTGTCCCCATCCCCCACACCATTACACCCCCACCACCAGCCTGAACCGGTGATACAAGGCAGGATAGATCCATGCGCCAAATTCTGACCCCACCATTCCAATTGACTGACTAGTCTAAGCATTCAGGTTCCCTGAAACCTGAAAATGATTGCGGGGTTCCTTTGTGGTAGATAGATTGAGCGATGTTCCTTTGTGGTGGATAGGTTGAGCGAGGGTTCCTTTGTGGTGAATAGGTTGAGCGAGGGTTCCTTTGTGGTGGATAGGTTGAGCGAGGGTTCCTTTGTGGTGAATAAGTTGAGCGAGGGTTCCTTTGTGGTGAATAGGTTGAGCGAGGGTTCCTTTGTGGTGGATAGGTTGAGCGAGGGTTCCTTTGTGGTGAATAAGTTGAGCGAGGGTTCCTTTGTGGTGGATAGGTTGAGCGAGGGTTCCTTTGTGGTGGATAGGTTGAGCGAGGGTTCCTTTGTGGTAGATAGGTTGAGCGAGGGTTCCTTTGTGGTGGATAGGTTGAGCGAGGGTTCCTTTGTGGTAGATAGGTTGAGCGAGGGTTCCTTTGTGGTAGATAGGTTGAGCGGGGGTTCCTTTGTGGTAAATAGGTTGAGCGAGGGTTCCTTTGTGGTAAATAGGTTGAGCGAAGGGTTTCCTTTGTGGTAGATAGGTTGAGCGAAGGGTTCCTTTGTGGTAGATGGGTTGAACGAGGGTTCCTTTGTGGTAGATAGGTTGAGCGAAGGGTTCCATTGTGGTAGATGGGTTGAGCGAGGGTTCCTTTGTGGTAGATAGGTTGAGCGAAGGGTTCCTTTGTGGTAGATAGGCTGAGCGAGGGTTCCTTTGTGGTAGATAGGTTGTGAGAGGGTTCCTTTGCGGTAGATGGGTTGAGCGAGGGTTCCTTTGCGGTAGATGGGTTGAGCGAGGGTTCCTTTGTGGTAGATAGGTTGAGCGAAGGGTTCCTTTGTGGTAGATGGGTTGAACGAGGGTTCCTTTGTGGTAGATGGGTTGAGCGAAGGGTTCCTTTGTGGTAGATAGGTTGAGCGAAGGGTTCCTTTGTGGTAGATAGGTTGAGCGAAGGGTTCCTTTGCGGTAGATGGGTTGAGCGAGGGTTCCTTGTGGTAGATAGGTTGAGCGAGGGTTCCTTTGTGGTAGATAGGTTGAGCGAGGGTTCCTTTGCGGTAGATAGGTTGAGCGAGGGTTCCTTTTTGGTAGATAGGTTGAGTGGGGGTTCCTTTGTGGTAGATAGGTTGTGCGAATTGTTTCTTTGTGGTAGATAGGTTGAGTGAGGGTTCCTTTGTGGTAGATAGGTTAAGCGTGGGTTCCTTTGTGGTAGATAGATTGAGCGGGGGTTCCTTTGTGGTAGATAGGTTGAGCGAGGGTTCCTTTGTGGTAGATAGGTTGAGCGAGGGTTCCTTTGTGGCAGATAGGTTGAGCGAGGGTTCCTTGGTGGTAGATAGGTTGAGCGAGGGTTCCTTTGTGGTAGATAGGTTGAGCGAGGGTTCCTTTGTGGCAGATAGGTTGAGCGAGGGTTCCTTTGTGGTAGAATGGTTGAGCGAGGGTTCCCTTGTGATAGATAGGTTGAGCGAGGGTTCCTTTGTGGTAGATAGGTTGAGCGGGGGTTCCTTTGTGGTAGATAGGTTAAGCGAGGGTTCCTTTGTGGTAGATAGGTTGAGCGAGGGTTCCTTTGTGGTAGAATGGTTGAGCGAGGGTTCCCTTGTGGTAGATAGGTTGAGCGAGGGTTCCTTTGTGGTAGATAGGTTGAGCGGGGGTTCCTTTGTGGTAGATAGGTTAAGCGAGGGTTCCTTTGTGGTAGAATGGTTGAGCGAGGGTTCCCTTGTGGTAGATAGGTTGAGCGAGGGTTCCTTTGTGGTAGAATGGTTGAGCGAGGGTTCCCTTGTGGTAGATAGGTTGAGCGAGGGTTCCTTTGTGGTAGATAGGTTGAGCGAGGGTTCCTTTGTGGTAGAATGGTTGAGCGAGGGTTCCCTTGTGGTAGATAGGTTGAGCGAGGGTTCCTTTGTGGTAGATAGGTTGAGCGGGGGGTTCCTTTGTGGTAGATAGGTTAAGCGAGGGTTCCTTTGTGGTAGAGTGGTTGAGCGAGGGTTCCCTTGTGGTAGATAGGTCGAGCGAGGGTTCCTTAGTGGTAGATAGGTTGAGCGAGGGTTCCTTAGTGGTAGATAGGCTGAGCGGGGTCGTATTACGTGTTGTATTCATCTAATATCTTGATGTTTTACTTTCGCAGGAGGGAGAGAAGCTCTTACAAAAAGATGGCGACTTCTTGATTCGCGACTCCCTTCTCCTCTCCCGGAGACTACGTCTTGAGCTGTGTGAGCGCCAAGCAGGTTCTGCACTTCAAGATCATCGCTGTCCACTTGCGTCCCCGGCGAGGTGTCTCGCGCACTCTCTACCAGCTGGAACAGGACCGCTTTGACAACATTCCCGCCCTTGTTCGGTCCTACGTCGGCGACAGGCGGGCGGTGTCTGAATCCTCAGGGGCCGTCATAGAGAACCCCGTCAACAGGACAGTGCCTCTGAGTGCGGTGGGGGAGAGGCATGAATCCCAGAAGGCAAACAAGGAAAACAGGCGGAGTCTTCATGTGACAGATAACAGCTTGCTCAGGTACAAGCCAATCAAAATTCACTTTCATTTAGAAGTTGGCATTGCAATGGCATGCTGCTGCCAACAAAGCAAACAGAATATTGGCATTAACCACTTCAGCCCCGGACCATTATGCGGGTAAAGGACCTGGCCCCTTTTTGCGATTCGGCACTGCGTCGCTTTAACTGTAAATTGCGCGGTCGTGCGACGCGGCTCCCAAACAAAATTGGCGTCTTTTTTCCCCCACAAATAGAGCTTTCTTTCGGTGGTATTTGATCACCTCTGCGGTTTTTATTTCTTGCGCTATAAACAAAAATAGAGCGAGAATTTATAATAAAAAAAAAAAATATTTTTTACTTTTTGCTATAATAAATATCCCCAATTAAAAAAAAAAAATGTCCTCAGTTTAGGCCGATACATATTCTTCTACATAAGCGTTTATCGATTGGCTTGCGCAAAATTTATAGTGTTTACAAAATAGGGGATAATTTTTTCGCATTTTTATTAATATTATTTTTTTTTTCACTACCAAATGGCGGCGATCAGCGATTTTTTTCGTGACTGCGACATTACGGCGGACACATCGCACAGTTTTGACACATTTTTGGGACCACTGTCCTTTTCACAGCAAAAAAAGTGCTATAAAAATGCACTGATTACTGTGAAAATGACAGTTGCAGTTTGGGAGTTAACCACTAGGGGGCGCTGTAGGTGTTATGTGTGACCTCATATGTGTTTCTAACTGTAGGGGGGGCGGGGCTGGACGTGTGACGTCATTGATCGTCTTTCCCTATGTCAGGGAACGGCCAATCAACGACAGTGCCGCAGTGAAGAACGGGGAAGCTGTGTTTACACTCACCTCTCCTCGTTCTTCAGCTCCGGGGACTGCTCGCGGGACTCCGGCGGCATTCAGGTCCCGGAGCTTCGGACCGGGTCGCGCCCGCGGCTGGGCACTTAATCACGTACAGGTACGTGATTGTGCCCAGCCGTGCGATTCTGCCGACCTATATCGGTGTTAGGCGGTCCTTAAGTGGTTAAGTGTCAGAATCTTCATGGGCGGGCATATCTTAACAGGACACGCCCCCCTAAGTCTTGGCTTTATGAGGACACAGGGAAAACAGACTTCATGTGGCAGATAGAAACTTTCTCAGCTACAAACTCATCAAGACGATTAATTTTCCATTTTTTTCATTTTCATTTTTAGCCGCTGTGCCCTGTAAAATGCTGCCATATTCCCCCCCCCCCCCCCCGAGCCCTCAGGCTCTAATCAGAAAGCCTATCAGACTGGCTCCACTGGCTCTGATAGGCACTTCTAAAGCCAACCAGCTGCCGTTATTTAGATGGTCGGCGCTCACCAGGGGGCCGGCCATCTGAATAGTGGGCGGCAGATTCCCCAACAATACATAGATTCGTGCAATGCATGAATATATTTATTGTATTCAGTGGCAGTGCAGGAGAGAGAGGGGGCGGCGCTCCCGCGCCCTCTATGGACGCACCGCCACTGGATCTTGGCGTGTTCTCGACTATCCCTGCCTGCTTGTGACCCTGACCTTTGGCGTGTTCTCTGTTGTCCTTGTCTGCTAGTCGCCCCGTCCCTTTGGCTTATTTCCTTACTATCCCTTGTTGTCGTGGGCTGCTGCTTCCTCTCCACCCTCCTGTAGCCTACCGTGAGCGCGAGCTGGGAGACCCTGGGGGCCACGACCTGGAGCTAGTTGCAGCGCAGTCCATCCTCACCACTAGAGGCTCTAGTGAACACCTGCTGGCTCTTGGACTCAGAGCCCTGGGGAATCTTATGCTCTAGCTCCCTGTGGGATCTGTGTTGGTGCTCCAGTGGACCTGCCTTCCTGAACCACGCAGAGTTCCATCCGCAGCAGTCAGCCGTAGGGTCCACTACCTTAGCGGCGCACTCCTAACCCCAACGGGGTGCATCTGTCACCTGGCCTCAGGTGATCTGACATCATCCAAAACCTTTGGCATATTCCACCCAAGCCATGTCCCCACAACCTGTAAATTTTTTGGGTCCAAAATACAGGACTGTCCCTCAAAACCTTGTTAGGGTAAGAGGTCAAAGTTTTCTTTAACAATAATACATCCCTGTCATGTTGCCTTCATCATAATTCACCTTTTCCATGAGATTACATTCACAACGTGTCAAGGACTGCCAATGCCAACACTGGCGCACTTCTTTAGCACCACCTTTCACCCACAATGCACTTTGCTCCCATTGGCCTTCCACAATTCATCTTGCTGGCCATTTCCTCCCATTCACTGCACATAGCTGAAAAATTATTCTTAATTAACTGGAGTTTTTTTTTTGTGGTTATATCCACCAGGACCAAAGACAGGTTCGGGAGCCAACCTGGCAATCTAGACATCTTGAAGGAAATACCGTTACAGAGCGCCCAGTCTGACAGCAACCTGTTCTCAGGTAAGTAAAAGACACGTGGATAGTCAAAAAGTCCTTAATCTTAGCAATTATAGCATCACTCCTCTCTAATGAGTTTTTATTAATAAATGAAGATTAATCTAAATATCATTTTTAGCTTTGCCAATACTGGCCTTATTTTTTTCCTTTTTTCTATATACGTCCGATGGATTTCCATACTCTGCTCTCCCCGTCAGCTAAAATGCTTGTTGGGGTGTAAACAATAGGATCGCTTCGCTTCCCCATAACCTCCCTTCTGGTATGGAGGTTGCCACATGCATGGATGCCAATTGTTGCTTTCTAATCATCTGGCAATTTATGGTGGTGCTGCCAACCCTCTCAAGGGGGTGGAACAGGGCTTTTTTTTCAGCAGGAACGCAGGGAAACGCAGGTCCAGCACCTCTAGCTCTGAATGTATGTAATGGCAAGGGGTGCTGGGGTGTACTGGAGGGTCTATTGATGCTGGCTGCTGGGGGATCTGTTGTTGCTGGAGAGGATCTATTTTTTCAGTGGAAGGGTCTATTGTTGCTGAGGAGGTCAGTTGTTGCTGGTGGGGGATCTATTGTTGCTGGGGGGCTCCTATGGTACTGTGAGACAATTGTTGCTGGGAGACACCTACTGTGGAGGGAGGGGTCCATTGCTGCTAGATGTTCAGAGTCTATTGTTGCTGAGGGTGCTCCGTTGTTGCTGGCTACAGGGGATCTATTTTACTTCCTATCATTAACAAATTACATTGATACTTGGTTCTGTATCTATTACTGAGAGGTGGGTAGGGGGTGAAACCAAGGAACGGTGCTCAGAGGTGGGTAGGGGGTGGAACCAAGGAATGGTGCTCGGAAATTGGGTAGGGGGTGAAACCAAGGAATGGTGCTCGGAGGTGGGTAGGGGGTGGAACCACGGAATGGTAATCGGAGGTGGGTAGGGGGTGGGACCACGGAATGGTGCTCGGAGGTTGTAGGGGGGTGGAACCACGGAATGGTGCTCGGAGGTGGGTAGGGGGTGGGACCACAGAATGGTGCTCGGAGGTGGGTAGAGGGTGGAACCACAAAATGGTGCACGGAGGTGTGTAGGGGGTGCACAGAATAGGTGACTCGGAAGGTGGAGGCCATTGCTGCTAGCTGTTCAGAGTCTATTGTTGCTGAGGGTGCTCCGTTGTTGCTGGCTACAGGAGATCTATTTTACTTTCTATCATTAACAAATTACATTGATACTTGGTTCTGTATCTATTACTGAGAGGTGGGTAGGGGATGAAACCAAGGAACAGTGCTCGGAGGTGGGTAGGGGGTGGAACCACAGAATGGTGCTCGGAGGTGGGTAGGGGGTGGAACCACGGAATGGTGCTCGGAGGTGGGTAGGGGGTGGAACCACAAAATGGTGCTCGGAGGTGGGTAGGGGGTGCACAGAATAGGTGACTCGGAAGGTGGAGGCCATTGCTGCTAGCTGTTCAGAGTCTATTGTTGCTGAGGGTGCTCCGTTGTTGCTGGCTACAGGAGATCTATTTTACTTCCTATCATTAACAAATTACATTGATACTTGGTTCTGTATCTATTACTGAGAGGTGGGTAGGGGTGAAACCAAGGAACAGTGCTCTGAGGTGGGTAGGGGGTGGAACCACAGAATGGTGTTTAGAGGTGGGTAGAGGGTGGAATCACAGAATGGTGCTTAGAGGTGGGTAGGGGGTGGAGCCACAGAATGGTGCGCAGAGGTGGGTAGAGGGTGGAACCACAGAATGGTGCTGAGAGGTGGGTAGAGGGTGGAATCACAGAATGGTGCTCAGAGGTGGGTAGAGGGTGGAATCACAGAATGGTGCTCAGAGGTGGGTAGAGGGTGGAACCACAGAATGGTGCTCGGAGGTGGGTAGGGGGTGGAACCACAGAATGGTGTTTAGAGGTGGGTAGAGGGTGGAATCACAGAATGGTGCTCAGAGGTGGGTAGGGGTGGACACAATAGGTGACTCGCAAGGTGGGAGTTTCTGCACCTATTCTCTGAGAAAAAAAGCCCTGGGGTGGAATATCGGGAGGTCCAGAAGGATGGTCAGACATGTAGTTGTCCTGAGAAGGGTTAATATCTCTCTTGGGAAGTTGCTAAACGTCAAAAAAATCCAAAACAGTAATGCCGCGTACACACCCGCTCAGAATTTCTGACAACAAATGTTCGATGGGAGCTTGTTGTCGGAAATTCCGAGTGTGTGTAGGCTCCATCGGACATTTGCTGTCGGAATTTCCAACAACAAAAAATTTGAGAGCTGGTTCTAAACTTTTCCGACAACAAAAGTTGTTGTCGGAAATTCCGAGTGTGTGTAAACAATTTCACGGATGCTCCGAATCAAGCAGAAGAGCCGCACTTGCTGTTGAACTTCATTTTTCTCTGCTCGCCGTAGGTCTTATACGTCACCGCGTTCTTGACGTTCGCAATCTCCGTCAACATTTTTGTGACCGCGTGTATCCAAGACAAGTTTGAGCCAACATCCGTCGGAAAAAAAAATCCACGGTTTTGTTGTCGGAATGTCCGATCGTCTGTACGCGCCATTAGAGGAGCTGTGATGAACTACAGGGGAACCTCGGATTACGAGCATAATCCGTTCCAGGAGAATCCTCGTAATCCAAAGTACTTGCATATCAAAGCGCGTTTCCCCATTGAAGTCAATGAAAACGAAAATAATTTGTTCTGGATTGACTCCAATGGCATGCAATACCGCATGTGGAAAGAGGCGGGGGCGCCGGAGAGCCTCAGAAATGACCGAAAAGGCCAACCTCAGAAAGACTTAGTTCCCGAGATTTGACAAGGTCAGCTGAGCTGTCCTCAGGCCTTTCCGAACGGCGGAGCCGAGCAGAGCTGAACGTCGCCGATCACAGCCGATCGGCGACATTCGGCTCTGCTCCAGCAGGGGGTGCTGGAAAGCCTTGGAAACAGGCCCGAGGACAGCTCGGCTGACCTTGGCAAACCTTGGAAAGGCTCGGGAACGTAGTCTTTCCGAGCATTTCCGAATGGCGCAGATCGGTTCTGGCGCCCCCCCAACTTAGGCCAAACACGGTACTGCACACCGCTTTGGCCTGAATCTTGCTCGTTTTGTGAGACAACACTCGCAAACCGAGTTACGATTTTTAAAAATACAGGGCTCGTATTTGGCGAAACGTTCGTTAACCGTGTTACTCGCAATCCAAGGTTCCACTGTATATAAGAAAACATTGGGGTGGCTTGGCAAATAGTCAGTCTTGTACAGTAAAGTAGAATAGCGCAGGATTTTGGATGCTCGGGAAAGTTGTTACTGAGCTAAACCTCTAAATTTATGGAGTCTAAGCATATAGACTTTCCTCCAAGATGTTTGGTTCCTTCCACCACTGTCTTCATTCCATTTTCTAGTTCCAGTCTAATGCACACTACAACTCTTCACCCAACACTGCCCAATAATGACCAACGTTATTTTTCTTCCAGCTGTTACAGCAGAAACATCGGTGTCTCCAGAGGACACGTCTACCATCCCGTTATCGCCTATTTTCCGAACGGGCAGCGACCCAGTCCTCAGAGCCAAACCTCAAACAATCCAGCCTCTGGACTGCGGCGGTAACAATGCCCTGAGGGGTTCCGACAGCCAGCTACACTCCAAGGCTCCACCCAAGCCCATACGAGCTCCTTCACTGCTGCTTCCAGATCCTCCTGATGGGATGGACACCTATTGGGAGCTGGTCCCTCGTGTCCCAGAGGCACCTCGAAGACTTATGGACACCGTGAAAGTTGAGGAACGGTGGAAGAACCCGCGCCCGAGCTACAGAGACCACCTTTGGTTTCCTGGACTCAGACAAGTCCCCAGATGTGATTCAGTCATCAAAGGGTCATTTTGAATTAGACAACCCTAGAAACTCTAAACCGGTCTACTCCGAAGTTGTCAAAACAAAACTGGTTCATAAAGAGGTGGATAAATCTAGGACAGTCGTTTCTGAAAGCCATAAATACAAACAGGTCCATTCGCCGGAGGAAAGGCCTAAAACAGAACAATCTAGAAGCGAACATCTCAGCCAACAACACCATAAGCCAAGACTTTCCAAGATGGACCATGTAATATTGGAGACTGCCGAAGATGAGGATGGCTTCGTCAGGCCGCAGATTCAGACCACAACATCGTACAATCCGAAAACCTTTCCATCCATCCTGCTGTCGCCGGAGAACAAGCCTCTGGAGCCAAATGCTCTGCGAAAGCTGAAAGAGATCGTTAGTCAACGAGACTGCAAGGAGAGCGCCCTCCATATTCTCTGCGAAAACTGCCAAGTAAGTAAAATCTACGTCCTCTTTCGAGAGATGTCCATGCACCACGTGATGGTTTCCAACTCATAATGGTTTCCAACTTGATCAGCACTGTGGTTTTACTTGAAATTGTGCGAGAACGAGCGAAAATGACTGTTGAGTAAAGATTGCAGCCAGGGCCTGGGGGTCAACTCCGCGTGTCCGGTCCGTGCAAATAACTAAGCCACTGTCCCGTAAGACGCCCGCAATCTTTTCATTTACATTCAGCATGATCCAGTTGAGTTTGCGTTTCATCAAGGCAAGATCTATGATTGGATTTTTCCATACCCGTGGGATATCGGTTTTAGCCGCTAAAAATATAAAGTACCCGTATATACTCGAGGCACCTAATTTTACCACAAAAAAATGGGAAAACGTATTGACTCGAGTATAAGCCTAGGGTGAGATTGCAGCAGCTACTGTAAGTGGAAAAGAGGGTCAACAATGCCCATTGCATGCCTCACTGTGCCCATTGCTTGCCTTACTGTGCCCATTGCATGCCTCACTGTGCCTATTGCATGCCTCACTGTGCCCATTGCATGCCTCACTGTGCCCATTGAAGCCTCTACTGTGCCCATTGCACGCCTCGCTGTGCCCATTGCATGCCTCTACTGTGCCCATTGCATGCCTCTACTGTGCCCATTGCAGCCTCTACTGTGCCCATTGCAGCCTCTACTGTGCCCATTGCATGCCTCTACTGTGCCCATTGCAGCCTCTACTGTGCCCATTGCACGCCTCACTGTGCCCATTGCACGCCTCACTGTGCCCATTGCATGCCTCACTGTGCCCATTGCACGCCTCGCTGTGCCCATTGCATGCCTCTACTGTGCCCATTGCAGCCTCTACTGTGCCCCATGCACGCCTCACTGTGCCCATTGCATGCCTCACTGTGCCCATTGCATGCCTTACTGTGCCCATTGCAGGCCTCACTGTGCCCATTGCAGCCTCACTGTGCCCATTGCACACCTCACTGTGCCCATTGCACACCTCACTGTGCTCATTGCACACCTCTCTGTGCCCATTGCAGCCTCACTGTGTCCATTGCACACCTCCCTGTGCCCATTGCACACCTCACTGTGTCCATTGCACACCTCACTGTGCTCATTGCACACCTTACTGTGCCCATTGCAACCTCACTGTGTCTATTGCACACTTCACTGTGCCCATTGCACACCTCACTGTGCCCATTGCACACCTCACTGTGTCCATTGCAGCCTCTACTGTGCCCAATGCATGTCTCACTGTGCCCATAGCATGCTTCACTGTGCCCATTGCATGCCTCACTGTGTCCATTGCATGCCTCACTGTGTCCATTGCATGCCTCACTGTGCCCATTGCATGCCTCACTGTGCCCATTGCATGCCTCACTGTGCCCATTGCATGCCTCACTGTGCCCACTTCAGCTTCACTGTGTCCATTGCACACTTCACTGTGCCCATTACACACCTCACTGTGTCCATTGCACACCTCACTGTGCCCATTGCACACCTCCCTGTGCTGATCTGCATACCTGATCAGCCTGTGACATGCAGTCAGACAGCGGGCGTCCAGTGTAAAAAAGCCACGCCTCCTCCTCGTCCTCGATAGGCAGAACACTCAGTTTCCCAGCAGAGACTGTGTTCAGTGTTCCACTTATCACAGACGTCCTCGTGGCTGTTACTAGGCAGATCATCCTAATCTGCCACTTCCTCGTCCACGGCGGTCTTCTTTCTCCTCCTCGCGCTGCCTCCTGGGAAATGGGGGAGCTGTGTCTTCTGGGACCTTGTGTGTGTCCCAGGAGACATCCGTCCATTCACATAGCGCCGTTTGGCTAGCGCATGGCGCAGTAGGGAGTTGGGCAGTGAAGCTGCAACGCTTCACTTCCTGATTCCCTCACTGAGGATGGTGGCGGGGCAGCCGAGACCCAAGCGATTGCTCGGCGTCGGCTGATGACATCACGGTCACCCTGGACAGGTAAGGGTCCTTATTAAAGGTCAGCAGCTACAGTGTTTTTTTTTTTTTTGTAAGCCGGACCTCCTCTTTAAAGACCTTTAAGACCCTCCTACTGTTCCTGAAATTTGACTGACCACACCCACTATTTGATGGGATTTGGAGGGTGTGGGTAGTGGGAGGGGTTTTGGGGCATCGTGATTGAGTTCCAGCACCACTTAACGACTTAAGGACCGCCTAACGCCGATATACATTGGCAAAATGGCACGGCTGGGCACATGTACAGGAACGTCGCCTTTAAGTGCCCAGCCGTGGGTCGCCCGCGCATGCGACCCGGTCCGAAGCTTCGTGGCCACGCCCGCGGGACCAGCAGGACCCGATCGCCGCCGGTGTCCCGCGATTGGTCACTGGAGCTGAAGAACAGGGAGAGGTGAGTGTAAACACACCTTCCACGTTCTTCTCTGTGGCAGTGTCAGTGATCGTCTGTTCCCTGTTATACGGAAACACGATCAATGACGTCACACGTCCAGCCCCGCCCCCCTGAAGTTAGAAACACATATGAGGTCACACTTAACCCCTACAGCGCCCCCTAGTGGTTAACTCCTAAACTGCAATTGTCATTTTCACAGTAATCATTTTCGCTGTGAAAATGGTCTGAAAAAATGTGTCAAAAGTGTCCGCTGTGTCCGCCATAATGTCGCAGTCACGGAAAAAAAAAAAACGCTGATCGCCGCCATTAGTAGTAAAATTTCCCCCCCATAAATTTCCCCTAGTGAGGCCACCCCCCATACAGTTAGAACACACCCAGGAACACACTTAACCCCTTCCCCATAGTGTTAACCCCTTCACTGCCAATGGCATTCTTATAGTAATACAATGCATTTTTATAGCACTGATCGCTATAAAAATGCCAATGGTCCCAAAAATGTGTCAAAAGTGTCCGCCATAATGTCGCAGTACTAAAAAGAAAAACGCTGATCGCCGCCATTAGTAGTAAAAAAAAAAAAAATATTAACAAAAATGCCATAAAACTACCCCCTATTTTGTAAACGTTATAACTTTTGCGCAAACCAATCGATAAACGCCTATTGCGATATTTTTTTTACCAAAAATATGTAGAAGAATCTGTATCGGACTAAACTGAGGGGAAAAAATTAGATCTTTTTTGGGGACATTTATTACAGCAAAAAGTAAAATATATTGCATTTTTTTCAAAATTGTCGCTCTATTTTTGTTTAACGGCGCAAAAAAAAAAAAACGCGGAGGCGATCAAATACCACCAAAAGAAATCTCTATTTGCGGGGGAAAAAAGGACGCCGGTTTTGTTTGGGAGCCGCGTCGCACGACCGCGCAATTGTCAGTTAAAGCGACCCCGCGCCGAATCGCAAAAAGGGGCCGGGTCCTTAACCTGCATGATGGTCCGGGGCTGAAGCGGTTAAAGGCCATCCTTTTTATCACAAAAAAAGTAAATAAAAAACCTCCTAAAAAAAGTGAACAAAGAGGTCAATACATAGAGCTGGGAATCTGAAGCACGCTAATAATACTACAATACTAATATGTGAAAGGGGTGGGGCCTCGCCATTGGAAATGTTGTGTTCTCCTCCAATGAACATCTGTTAGTAAAATTGTATTTTTCCCGCTTTCACAGCAAATTCGGATCTGGGGGATGAGCGCGGAGCAGCAGAGGATCATGGGGGTAAAGTCGGGCCTCGAACTGCTGACGTTACCCTACGGCCAGCAGCTGAGACGGGATCTGCTGGAGAGGTCAGTGATACTTCTATGGCAGTGACGGCGAACCTCGGCACCCCAGCTGTTTTGGAACTACATTTCCCATGATGCTCATGCAATCTGCAGGGTAGTGGAGCATCATGGGAAATGTAGTTCCAAAACAGCTGGAGTGCCAAGGTTCCCATCACTGTTCTATGGGGACCAATGAGTCACGCCTTCTCCTCCCTCCAATGGAATGAGGAATGATGGAAATGGGCGGAGACATAGAAAAGAGTCATAGAGGCCTGTTAACCACTTCAGCCCCGGACCATATTGGCTGCCCAATGACCAGAGCACTTTTTGCGATTCGGCGCTGCGTCGCTTTAACTGACAATTGCGCGGTCGTGCGACGTGGCTCCCAAACAAAATTGGCGTCCTTTTTTTCCAACAAATGGAGCTTTCTTTTTGGTGGTATTTGATCGCCTCTGCGGTTTTTATTTTTTGCGCTATAAACAAAAATAGAGCGACAATTTTGAAAAAAAGCAATATTTTTTACATTTTGCTGTAATAAATATCCCCAAAAATATATATAAAATTTTTTTTTTTCATCAGTTTAGGCCGATACGTATTCTTCTACGTATTTTTGGTAAAAAAAAAATAGCAATAAGCGTTTATCGGTTGGTTTTCGCAAAATTTATAGCGTTTACAAAATAAGGGATAGTTTTATGGCATTTTTATGTTTTTTTTTTTTTTTTACTACTAATAGCGGCGATCAGCGATTTTTTTTTTCGTGACTGCGACATTATGGCGGACACTTCGGACAATTTTGACACATTTTTGGGACAATTGTCATTTTCACAGCAAAAAATGCATTTAAATTGCATTGTTTACTGTGAAAATGACAGTTGCAGTTTGGGAGTTAACCACAAGGGGGGCGCTGTAGGATTTGAGTGTTCCCTGTGTGTGTTTACAACTGTAGGGGGGTGTGGCTGTAGGTGTGACGTCATCGATCGCGTCCCCCTATAACAGGGATGACGCGATCGATGCTGCGGCCACAGTGAAGCACGGGGAAGCCGCGTTTACACACGGCTCTCCCCGTTCTTCAGCCCTGGGGACTGATCGCCGCACTCCAGCGGCGATCGGGTCCGTGAGTTCCCCCGGACCCGGTCCCGGAACTTCGGACCGGGTCACCCGTGACCCGCGGCTGGGTACTAGAAACCAACGTATATATACGTTGATGTGCCCAGCCGTGCCATTCTGCCGACGTAAATGTGCAGTAGGCGGTCCTTAAGTGGTTAAAGTTAGGGTGCGTGTTATACGCCGATAAATACGGTAATAAAAGCTGCAGAGGTGATCAAATACCACCAAAAGAAAGCCTCTATTTGTGGGGGAAAAATAAGGACATCAATTTTATTTGGGTGCCACGTCGCAATTGTCAGTTAAACGCAGCCAGTGGCGTATCGTAAAAATTGGCCTGATCGTGAAGAGGGGTAAACCTTCCGGAGCTGACGTGGTTAAAGTAGAACTAACTGGTTTGCGGCCTTCTGCTGGCCTCAGCTACCTTCTGTGAAGGCCGCAAAGCCGCGGGTCAACCAGTAATTGAGGCCACGGCTTTGCGGCCTTCTGCTGGCCTCAGCTTCCTTCTGTGAAGGCCGCAAAGCCGCGGGCCGGCCAGTAATTGAGGCCACGGCTTTTGCGGCCTTCTGCTGGCCTCAGCTTCCTTCTGTGAAGGCCGCAAAGCCGCGGGCCGGCCAGTAATTGAGGCCATGGCTTTGCGGCCTTCTGCTGGCCTCAGCTTCCTTCTGTGAAGGCCGCAAAGCCGCGGGTCAACCAGTAATTGAGGCCACGGCTTTGCGGCCTTCTGCTGGCCTCAGCTTCCTTCTGTGAAGGCCGCAAAGCCGCGGGCCGGCCAGTAATTGAGGCCACGGCTTTTGCGGCCTTCTGCTGGCCTCAGCTTCCTTCTGTGAAGGCCGCAAAGCCGAGGGCCGGTCAGTAATTGAGGCCACGGCTTTGCGGCCTTCTGCTGGCCTCAGCTTCCTTCTGTGAAGGCCGCAAAGCCGCGGGCCGGCCAGTAATTGAGGCCACGGCTTTGCGGCCTTCTGCTGGCCTCAGCTTCCTTCTGTGAAGGCCGCAAAGCCGCGGGCCGGCCAGTAATTGAGGCCACGGCTTTGTGGCCTTCTGCTGGCCTCAGCTTCCTTCTGTGAAGGCCGCAAAGCCGCGGGCCGGCCAGTAATTGAGGCCACGGCTTTGCGGCCTTCTGCTGGCCTCAGCTTCCTTCTGTGAAGGCCGCAAAGCCGCGGGCCGGCCAGTAATTGAGGCCACGGCTTTGCGGCCTTCTGCTGGCCTCAGCTTCCTTCTGTGAAGGCCACAAAGCCGCTGCCTCAATTACGATCGCGCCCCACGCAGCCCGGTAATTGAGGCCGCGGCTTTGCGGCCTTCTGCAGCCCTAAGCTTCCCCAGGCGCCAGGTCACAATTTCTTGTCGCAATTGCGACCTGGCGCCCGGATTTTGTCGAGGCCTGCATTAAGCCCCCACGTACACACGATCAGAAGGTCTTACGATAATCAGATCGTTAGTGCAGAGCTTTTGAGAGCCGATCACGACAGTTCATTTGATTATTATACGATTGGGCCTGCATGAAAATGTTATGTTCGTGCAATGACAGATCGAATGACGATTTTCGTTGACAAATCGAAAGTGCAATACAAATACAAGACTTTAGGAGGGCCGGACTGTAGCCAGTTGGAGTAGAAAATGAGCCAATGATTGTAGGAGTGACAATGCCTGGTGGTCAGCGGGAGTAAAACCTTTACGTAGCTCCCGTGTGGTCAGCAGGAGAAGACAAATGGTCAAAATGAAGAGTAGCGGGGAATGTAGAATGCGAATGTTTATTCTCCCTTCTCCCCCCGCCTCTAGGCACCACCTGCTGTCTCTGGGGGTAGCTGTGGATATCCTGGGCTGCACCGGAGCGGTGAGCGAGAGAGCGCACACCCTGCACCGTATTATCCATCTGGCCATGGAGCTGAAGGACTTTGCTGGTGATCTTTATGGCTTTTCAGCTGTTATGAAGGCCCTGACCATGCCCCAGGTAAGGACGGGGCTCAGAGAGCGGGAGAGGGGAACACAATTTTAGGGGGAGAGGGGACGACGGGAGAACCATGTTTTTTTGAAGGGGGGAGGGGGCGCTGGAAATACAATTTAAAAGAAAGGGGATGCTGGGAACACAATTTTAGGGCCAATCCAAAGAGACTAGGAGAGGAGAGCATCATGGGACATGTAGTTCCGAAGATTGGCGGCCCCATTTTCCACAGGAAGGAGGCTACAGGTCGATCAAGAGAGAGATTGAGGGACTGCAGCCTGGAAAAAAGCTAAGGGAGCGAGTGCTACAGGACAAAGAACAAGGCGTGTGCTGGGTGGAAGCCAGAGAGAGAGCCATGCTACCCAGCGCCACCAGAGAGAGAGCCTTGCTACCCAGCGCCACCAGAGAGAGGGCCAAGCTGCCCAGCACCACCAGAGAGAGGGCCATGCTGCCCAGCACCACCAGAGAGAGGGCCATGCTGCCCAGCACCACCAGAAAGAGAGCCACGCTACCCAGCGCCACCAGAGAGAGGGCCATGCTGCCCAGCACCACCAGAGAGAGGGCCACGCTACCCAGCGCCACCAGAGAGAGGGCCATGCTGCCCAGCACCACCAGAGAGAGGGCCATGCTGCCCAGCACCACCAGAGAGAGGGCCATGCTGCCCAGCACCACCAGAGAGAGGGCCACGCTGCCCAGCACCACCAGAGAGAGAGCCATGCTGCCCAGCTCCACCAGAGAAAGAGCCACGCTACCCAGCGCCACCAGAGAGAGGGTCAAGCTGCCCAGCACCACCAGAGAGAGGGCCAAGCTGCCCAGCACCACCAGAGAGAGGGCCACGCTGCCCAGCACCACCAGAGAGAGAGCCATGCTGCCCAGCTCCACCAGAGAGAGAGCCTTGCTACCCAGCGCCACCAGAGAGAGAGCCACGCTACCCAGCGCCACCAGAGAGAGGGCCATGCTGCCCAGCACCACCAGAGAGAGGGCCACGCTACCCAGCGCCACCAGAGAGAGGGCCATGCTGCCCAGCACCACCAGAGAGAGGGCCATGCTGCCCAGCACCACCAGAGAGAGGGTCACGCTGCCCAGCACCACCAGAGAGAGAGAGCCATGCTGCCCAGCTCCACCAGAGAAAGAGCCACGCTACCCAGCGCCACCAGAGAGAGGGTCAAGCTGCCCAGCACCACCAGAGAGAGGGCCAAGCTGCCCAGCACCACCAGAGAGAGGGCCACGCTGCCCAGCACCACCAGAGAGAGAGCCATGCTGCCCAGCTCCACCAGAGAGAGAGCCTTGCTACCCAGCGCCACCAGAGAGAGGGCCAAGCTGCCCAGCACCACCAGAGAAAGGGCCATGCTGCCCAGCACCACCAGAGAGAGGGCCATGCTGCCCAGCACCACCAGAGAGAGAGCCACGCTACCCAGCGCCACCAGAGAGAGGGCCATGCTGCCCAGCACCACCAGAGAGAGGGCCATGCTGCCCAGCACCACCAGAGAGAGGGCCATGCTGCCCAGCACCACCAGAGAGAGGGCCATGCTGCCCAGCACCACCAGAGAGAGAGCCATGCTGCCCAGCACCACCAGAGAGAGAGCCACGCTACCCAGCACCACCAGAGAGAGGGCCACGCTGCCCAGCACCACCAGAGAGAGGGCCATGCTGCCCAGCACCACCAGAGAGAGAGCCATGCTGCCCAGCACCACCAGAGAGAGAGACACGCTACCCAGCGCCACCAGAGAGAGGGCCATGCTTCCCAGCGCCACCAGAGAGAGCCATGCTTCCCAGCGCCACCAGAGAGAGCCATGCTTCCCAGCGCCACCAGAGAGAGCCATGCTTCCCAGCGCCACCAGAGAGAGCCACGCTGCCCAGCGCCATCAGAGAGAGAGCCACGCTGCCCAGCGCCACCAGAGAGAGAGCCGTGCTGCCCAGCGCCACCAGAGAGAGCCGTGCTGCCCAGCGCCACCAGAGAGAGCCATGCTTCCCAGCGCCACCAGAGAGAGCCATGCTGCCCAGCACCACCAGAGAGAGCCACGCTTCCCAGTGCCACCAGAGAGAGAGCCACGCTGCCCAGCACCACCAGAGAGAGAGCCACGCTGCCCAGCACCACCAGAGAGGGCCATGCTTCCCAGCACCACCAGAGAGAGGGCCACGCTGCCCAGTACCACCAGAGAGAGAGCCACACTGCCCAGCACCACCAGAGAGAGCCATGCTGCACTATCATCAATCTATCATGTTTTCAGGCACTAGAGGATAGAGGGAGGAGCTAATGAAAGGGTTATTGGGGGGGGGGGCACATAAAAAACAGCAGTGTCACCCGACTGGCATTGCTTTGTGGATGCAGAGAGGGAATCCCAAGGATGACTGAATAGAATGAAACATCATTTGGGAGTTGAGCTGTTTATGGCAAGATTAGGCTTCTTGTGCTTATCCACCAATCAGAAGCCACATTTTTATTCCAGGTTGCCCGCCTGGAACAAACATGGCAATCCCTCCGGCAAACGCACACCGACAGCGCCATCGCTTTCCACAAACAGCTGAAACCGGCCTTACGGGAAATGGAGGAGGGTAAGTTGTCCTTCTCCAGAGACATAAACTTCAGAATTGTCCTTTATACCCCCCTGTGACCTTCACCACCAACGTGGCGCCCCCCGTCCTCAGAAATCTGACAGCGTGATGGTCCTTTATACCCCTCTGTGACCTTCACCACCAACGTGGCGCCCCCCCCCCCGTCCTCAGAAATCTGACAGCGTGATGGTCCTTTATACCCCTCTGTGACCTTCACCACCAACGTGGCGCCCCCCCCCCCCCCCGTCCTCAGAAATCTGACAGCGTCATCAATACATTATTTGTTACCACCTGTGTTGTGTTCATGTGAAAAGTACACGGAATGCAAACATTCCATAGACAGCTGTAAATAACTATGAGAAGCACTTGGGTCATAAATACCTACAAAGTTACAAATGCTCTTCTGGAAGAATGGTGAAGCATTCCCATAGACACCCTCCTAAACCTTGTGGACGGCCTTCCCAGAAGAGGTGAAGCTGTTATAGCTGCAAAGGGCGGGGCCAACTCAATATTGAACCCTCCGGACTAAGACTGGGATGCCAATAAAGTTCATGTGCGTGTAAAGGCCGGTGTCCCAATACTTTTGGTAATATAGTGTAGCTTGTACCAGAGAGATGTCCCAAGTAGAAGATTCCCCCTAACATGTTCTAGTCACTTCCTGTTGCGGTAACAGGGCTGCCATTGGGGGGGGGGGGTACAGGCAGTACACCTGTAAGGGGCCCTTTTTTATGTAAGGAGCCCAGAGGTCCCCAGGGCCCCGGATGGCAACCCCTCCCCCTTTTTTTTTTATAATTTTTTATATATATATATATATATATATATATATTGTTATTGTTTTTATTAAAGGGCCTGAAGGTCCTCAGGGCCCTGGATTGGCAACCCGCCTTTTTTTTTTATTTAATTTTTATTTTTTATTAAAGGGCCCAGAGGTCCCCAGGGCACCGGATGGCTACTCCCCCCCCCTTTTTTTTATATATTTTTTTATTAAAGGGCCCAAAAATCCCCAGGGCCCTGGATGGCAACCCCCCCTTTCTTTTTTATTAAAGGGCCCAGAGGTCCCCAGGACCCCGGATGGCTACCCCCCCCTTTTTTATATATTGTTTTTATTAGGGGCCCAGGGGACCACAGGGCCCTGGGTGGCTACCCCCCCTTTTTTTATATATTGTTTTTATTAAAGGGCCCAGAGGTCCCCAGGGCCCTGGATGGCAACCCCCCTTTTTTTTATTAAAGGGCCCAGGGGTCCCCAGGACCCCGGATGGCTACCCCCCCTTTTTTATATATTGTTTTTATTAGGGGCCCAGGGGACCACAGGGCCCTGGATGGCAACCCCCCATTTTTTTTTATTAAAGGGCCCAGAGATCCCCAGGGCCCTGGACGGCAACCCCCATTTTTTATATATTGTTTTTATTAAAGGGCCCAGAGGTCCCCAGGGCCCTGGATGGCACCCCCCCTTCTTTTTATTAAAGGGCCCAGGGGTCCCCAGGGCCCCGGATGGCTACCCCCCCTTTTTTTATATATTGTTTTTATTAGGGGCCCAGGGGACCACAGGGCCCTGGATGGCAACCCCCCATTTTTTTTATTAAAGGGCCCAGAGGTCCCCAGGGCCCTGGATGGCAACCCCCATTTTTTATATATTGTTTTTATTAAAGGGCCCAGAGGTCCCCAGGGCACTGGATGGCAACCCCCCTCTTTTTTTTAATTAAAGGGCCCAGGGGACCACAGGGCCTCCGGATGGCTACCCCCTTTTTTTTATATATATTATTTTTATTTTCAATTCACGCCTCCCCCATTTCTCAATTTGAGGCGGCAGCACCCCCCCCCCCCCCCCCCGGTTCTCTGTTCCAGGGGGCCAATGCCTGAAGCTGTGTGAGGGGCCCCATAATTCCTGATGGCGGCCAAACAGGGTTTGTAAACCAGGCCAGCAGGGACAAACCCGAGTGGAGTTTCACCTCCACACTCTTTCCAGAATAGAAAATGATTTTCCTTTTTATGCCATTTCTAGTTTTTATTATAAGAGAATTTTCTTCTGTCCCCCAGGCCTGTCATTGCCATCATTAACCAACATAGTGGTGCCGTACGTCCTGCCAGTTCTCAAGGCCTTGGAAGGAGAAGATGACTGGGGTGGCCCCGTGGAGGAGAGCTGCGGGCGGCTCCTGCGCGTCCTGCAAGCAGCGAGGACGTACGTCGCCAATGAGGAGACTTACCGAAATAATGCGGAGAACAAACTGGCAGGTGAGAATAGAATGGAGGTTCATGGAGACTTGGATCCGTAGTAAGGCGACTTCAAAGGCCCGCCTCCCAAAAATAGGGCCCCCTCAAAAGCCAGGGCCCATATTCAGAAGGCTAGCCTGCAGTCTCCTCTAAAAGCCCCTGTCCCGGTGTTAGACATCAGGGGTTTGTTTAGACCCCTGATATATCACCAAAGCCCCCCAACTGGGCTCCTTGTAAAAAAGTAGTTATAAGAAATAATATTGTAAAAAAAAAAGCCCCTGTCCTGGGTGGGCTGTCACAACCCCTTTAATCTCTTCCCGCCCGGCCTATAGCAGAATGGCGGCCTGGCGGGGTTTCAGTTATCCTGAGTGGGTGTCATATGACGTCCAGCAGTATAACAGCCGCCGCGCGCACGTGGGGGCGCACATCACGGCGATTGGTGGTGTGGTGTGTAGTGGTTTGACACACCGCTACACCGATCTCAGACGGAGGGTCTTTATCTGACAGACGCGAGGAGAGACGATCGGCTTCTCTCCCTACGGGGGGGTGTCTGTGCTAATTGTTTATCAGCCCTCCCTCGGATGCCCGCCCAGGACCACCAGGGAAGGCCACAACACTGGACCGTCAGGTCTGCCACCCTAGACCACCAGAGAAGTGCCAATTAGTGCCCAGGCAGCTGCCAATCAGTGCCCATCCAAAATGCCTGCCAGTGCCACCAGGGATGCCTATCAGTGCCATTTATCAGTGCAGCATATCAGTGCCCAGCAGTGCCACCTATCAGTGCCACTCATAAGTGCAGCTTTTCAGTGCCCATCTTTGTCGCCCATGAGTGCCATCTATCAGTGCTGCATATCAGTGCAGCATATCAGTGCCCAGCAGTGCCGCCTATCAGTGCCACTTATAACTGCAGCCTTTCAGTGCCCATCCGTGTCGTCCATTAGTGCCACCCATGAGTGCCATCTATCAGTGCTGCATATCAGTGCTCATTTGTGCAGCCTTACAGAGCCCATCAGTTCTGCATATCAGTGCAGCCTTTCAGTGCCCATCAGTGCCACCCATGAGTTCCGTCTATCAGTGCTCATTAGTGCAGCCTTTCAGTGTTCATCAGTGCTGCATATAAGTGCCACCCATCAGTGCAGACTTTCAGTGCCCATCAGAGTCTCCCATTAGTGCCACCCATGAGTGCCATCAGTGCTGCATATCAGTGCCACCCATCAGTGCTGCCTATCAGTGCCACCCATCAGTGCTGCCTACCAGTGCCCATCAGTGGTGCCGCCTTATGAGTGCCTGTGAGTGCCGCCCTATCGCTGCCCATCAGGGAAGGAGAAAATACTTATTTACAAAATCTTATAACAGAAATAAAAGAACAAAAAAAGAACAAAAACAAAAGAAAATGTTTTAATTTGTTTAACAAAAAATAAAAACCGCAGAGGTAATAAAATGCCACCAAAAAAAATTTGCTCTATTTGTGGGAACAAAATGATAAAAAATCCTGTTTGGGTACAGCGTAGCACGACCGCGCAATTGTCATTCAGAAAGCGACAGCTAAATATTGGCCTGGGCAGGAAGGGGGTGTAAGTGCCCCCCGGTATTGAAGTGGTTAAATATTAGTGAGAAGAAGGACAGAAAACTACTTTAGCTAAACAGATGAAGGTACCGTATAGACCCGAGTATAAGCCGACCCGAATATGAGCCGAGGCACCTCATTTTATCACAAAAAAATGGGAAAAACGTATTGACTCGAGTATAAGCCTAGGGTGTCCATCTGCATGCCTCACTGTGTCCATGCCTCATTGTGCCCATGCCCCACTGTGCCCATGCCCCACTGTGCCCATGCCTCACTGTGCCCATGACTAGACTGACGTTTAACATGGGAGTCTATGGAAGGGGTGCCTGGGTTTGAAAAATCGGTGCTCCCCGGCCGTAGGTCCTCCAGACAACAAATTTTGCACGCTTATAGAGGAGACATGGGGCAACATGTGTGCCATGTTTCTGGTCCAGAGGACTTACAACCAGCCGGTACCGGGTCCCCAATGTCTCCAGAGAAATCACCGTTTAACATGGGAGTCTATGGAAGGTGTGCCCAGGTTTGAAAAATCGGTGCTCCCCAGCCGTAGGTCCCCCAGACAACAATCTTTGTACACATGTAGAGAAGAAATGGGGCTACATGTGTGCTAAGTTCTGGGTCCAAGGGACCTAGGACCGGCCAGTACCGGGTCCCCAAAATCACCTAAGAAATTACCTTTTAACATTGGAGTCTATGGAAGGGGTACCCAGGTTTGAAAAATCGGTGCTCCCCAGCCGTAGGTCCCTCAGACAACAATCTTTGTACACATGTAGAGAAGAAATGGGGCTACATGTGTGCTAAGTTCTGGGTCCAAGGGACCTAGGACCGGCCAGTACCGGGTCCCCAAAATCACCTAAGAAATTACCTTTTAACATTGGAGTCTATGGAAGGGGTACCCAGGTTTGAAAAATCGGTGCTCCCCAGCCGTAGGTCCCTCAGACAACAATCTTTGTACACATGTAGAGAAGAAATGGGGCTACATGTGTGCTAAGTTCTGGGTCCAAGGGACCTAGGACCGGCCAGTACCGGGTCCCCAAAATCACCTAAGAAATTACCTTTTAACATTGGAGTCTATGGAAGGGGTACCCAGGTTTGAAAAATCGGTGCTCCCCAGTCGTAGGTCCCTCAGACAACAATCTTTGTACACATGTAGAGAAGAAATGGGGCTACATGTGTGCTAAGTTCTGGGTCCAAGGGACCTACGACCAGCCGGTATCGGGTCCACAAACTTACCAGAGAAATTACCGTTTAACATGGGAGTCTATGGAAGGGGTTCACAGTTTTGAAAAATCGGTGCTCCCCGGTCTTAGGTCACCTGGACAACAAACGTTGCACACCTGTAAGGAGAAAATGGGGCTACAGATGTGCCAAGTTCCGGGTCCAGGGGATCTACAACCGTCTGGTACCGGGTCCCTAAATTCTACAGAGAAATGACCGTTTAACATAGGAGTCTATGGAAGGGGTGCCCCGCTTTGAAAAATCGGTGCTCCCCGGCCGTAGATCCCCTGGACAACAAACGTTGCACACTTGTAAAGAAAGAGTGGAGCTACAGGAGTGCCAAGTTCAAGGTTCAGGGGACCTACCACTGGCCAGTACTGGGTCCCCAAAATCCGGGAGATCAGCACAAAAAGGTGACTTAAATATAAGCCGAGGGGGGCTCAATCGGTTTTACCTATCCTGGTCTCTCCCCGATCAGCCCAGCGATATCGGAACGGCATCGCGAACTCCGCTCCTATACGCGTTACGTCCAGTGGACGGGACTTCTTCAGTAGGACTAGTATGTATGTGAGTCTATGGAAGGGGTGATCACCAGGTTCCTGTGAGAGACGGTGATTTGTATTCATCCAGTTTGTTGGTCTTCATCCTGCAGGATTTGTTCCTCACCCCGAACTCAGAGAGGCCTTCCAGACGGAGTTCTCCCTCAGGATCTTCTGGGGCAGTAAAGGCGCGGCGGTGGAACAAAGCGAAAGATACAAGAAGTTTGATCAGATCCTGAGTGTTTTATCCCAGAAACTGGAGCCAGAGACTCAGAGGAGTAGGTTGGCGAGTTCTGTGTACGGAGCCGCCTACTAGACTCATATCTAATCAAAGTAGGTCAACTTTATCGGAAAATAAAGTCAACAATGACATTCTGAGCCGTTACAGTTCCTCTACGGGGGTTCATTCTTCACCTTCCCACCACAAGATGTTCAGCTACTCCGTATATCTGCTCCTAAGAGCCTCACGGGCCCCAAAGTCATGCACTGGGCCTCTACCAGCCTGCCCCAGTTGGCATGTATGATGTAATAATGCAAGACCATCATGGGGCCCCTCTATGCACCGGGGGGCCCCTGGGCAGGGCCCATGCAATTAAGACAGCCCTGTATCTACTTGACCGAAATGTAGTCATCTTTTTAAACCCACAATTTTTATTTTCTGTTGTTTATAGCTTGGCACCCATTGTATATAACCAGCTAGACCCACCACAGGATGTCCCTCGCATGTACATCATCAGGCTATTCCAAGATGGCCGCCTCTTGTGTACAGATAGTAGCTCATTAAATAGTAGAACTGCCACAGGATGCTCTACAATGGACATCTTACCCCTTCACCACCTGCCCATTGTTAGTCAGCTAGAGCAGGGGTCTCCAAACTTTCCAAACAAAAGGGCCGTTTTTCAGTCCTTCAGACCTTAGTGGGGCCGGATGGGGGCCAGTGGGAGTATAAAATGTATTGACATCAGTGGGAATAAACAATGGCCCATTACTGGTGTCAGTGGGGGGAATGTGACCCCATATTTGGTGTCATAAGGAGGAACTGTGTCCTGTTGCACAGTTGAGAGGAATGTTCCCCTTGATGCAATTGTGCCCAATCATTGGTGTCAGTGGGAGGAAAAGTGCCCCATCATTGATGTCAGTGGGAGGAATAGTGTCCCATCATTGGTATCAGTGGGAGGAATAGTGTCCCATCATTGGTGTCATTGGGAGGAATTGTGCCCAATCATTGATGTCAGTGGAGGAAAAGTGCCCCATCATTGATGTCAGTGGGAGGAATAGTGTCCCATCACTGGTATCAGTGGGAGGAATAGTGTCCCATCATTGGTGTCATTGGGAGGTGCCCCATCATTGGTGTCAGTGGGAGGAATAGTGTCCGATCATTGGTATCAGTGGGGAGGAATAGTGTCCCATCATTGGTGTCAGTGGGAGGAATAGTGTCCTATCATTGGTGTCAGTGGGAGGAATAGTGTCCCATCATTGGTGTCAGTGGGGGGAATAGTGTCCCATCATTGGTGTCAGTGGGAGGAATAGTGTCCTATCATTGGTGTCAGTGGGAGGAATAGTGTCCCATCATTGGTGTCAGTGGGGGGAATAGTGTCCCATCATTGGTGTCAGTGGGAGGAATAGTGTCCCATCATTGGTGTCAGTGGGAGGAATAGTGTCCCATCATTGGTGTCATTGGGAGGAATTGTGCCCAATCATTGATGTCAGTGGGAGGAATAGTGTCCCATCATTGGTATCAGTGGGAGGAATAGTGTCCCATCATTGGTGTCATTGGGAGGAATTGTGCCCCATCATTGGTGTCAGTGGGAGGAATAGTGTCCCATCATTGGTATCAGTGGGGAGGAATAGTGTCCCATCATTGGTGTCAGTGGGAGGAATAGTGTCCCATCATTGGTGTCAGTGGGAGGAATAGTGTCCCATCATTGGTGTCAGTGGGGGGAATAGTGCCCCATCATTGGTGTCAGTGGGAGGAATAGTGTCCCATCATTGGTGTCAGTGGGAGGAATAGTGTCCCATCATTGGTATCAGTGGGAGGAATAGTGTCCCATCATTGGTGTCAGTGGGAGGAATAGTGTCCCATCATTGGTGTCAGTGGAAGGAATAGTGCCCCATCAAGGGCCAGAAAAAGGCAAGCAAAGCCTATCCTCTCACCTTTTGTATCACTCAGTTGGACCTTCCACTTGACACAATATACAGTACAGACATTCCCATTGGTCAGCGCAGCGCCCAGTACAACGGGCCCTTCACTTTAAACTGGTAAAACCTCGGCAGACCGACACTGCTGTTTATTTTATTATTTTTATGAAAGAATTCGCATACCGTCTCTGTAACTATATGTAAAAAATAAAATATTAAAGCTTATTTTTACACAATTGCGCTCCTTTCTTATCGACTATCTGTAGGTAACAAATAAAAAAAACATTTATTTCCTCAGTTGAGGCCGATACGTATTCTTCTTCTACATATTTTAGGGTAAAAAAAAATAAAAATAAATCACAATAAGCGTTTATCGATTGGTTTGCGGAAAATTTATAGCGTTTACAAAATAGGGGATCGTTTTATGGCATTTTTATTAATATTTATTTTTTTACTAGTAATGGCGGCGATCAGCGTTTTTTTTTTTTTTTTTTTGTGACTGCGACATTACGGCGGACACATCGGACAATTTTGACACATTTTTGGGACCATTGTCATTTTCACAGCGAAAAGTGCTATAAAAATGCACTGATTACTGTGAAAATGGCAATTGCAGTTTAGGAGTTAACCACTAGGGGGGCGCTGTAGGGGTTATGTGTGACCTCGTATGTGTTTCTAACTGTAGGGGGGGCGGGGCTGGACGTGTGACGTCATTGATCGTGTTTCCCTATATCAGGGAACAGACGATCGCTGACACCGCCACAGAGAAGAACGGGGAAGCTGCGTTTACACTCACCTCTCCCCGTTCTTCAGCGCCTGTGACCGATCGCGGGACACCGACGGCGATCGGGTCGCGCGGAGCTTCGGTCCGGGTCGCGGCCCACGGCTGGGCACTTAAAGAGGACGTACAGCTACGTGCCTGTGCCCAGCCGTGCCATCCTGCCGACGTATATCTTCAGTAGGCGGTCCTTACGTGGTTAAAGGAGCCGCCTTATATACACACACACAGCGATTTTTATTATTTTTTCTTGGGGGGTGGGTGCTTTGGGAGAGGGGTGGGTGCTTTGGGAGAGGGGTGGGTGCTTTGGGAGAGGGGTGGGTGCTTTGGGAGAGGGGTGGGTACTTTGGGAGAGGGGTGGGTGCTTTGGGAGAGGGGTGGGTGCTTTGGGAGGGGGGAGGAGGGATATGAGGGAGTGGTCCCATTCTCCATTTTTTTTCAGATAGCCCTGGAAAATGTAAGAAAAGTATACGCTATAGGATAGATCCATTCCTGTATTTATGTGTATTTTATTTTTTTATGTTTTGCGCTTTTTTTTAATTATTTGTATATTTTGTTTTTGTAAAAGTATGTAAAGTTTTATATTTGTATAAAAATGTAATAAAAGTTATTTAACAACATATACACAGCGGTACGCGCAGGAGAGCCATTCTGCCAACGTGTATATACAAGAGGCGGTCCGTTAAAAGCAACAAAAAATAACAAAAACAATGTGAATGAAAAAAGAAAACTGCATTCTGGCCACTAGATGGCACTGAGTAGCATAAGAAAAATAAGGCTGATCCTCAGCTCCATCTAGTGGTCATAATGCAGTACATGTATGACAGGAAGCTACACAGACCAATAGGGTGGTTAGAGGGTTGGAAAGGGGAGGCCACGACGTGTCCATGCCCAGTAAGTACCTAAATATTTCCTCTCCTCAGGGGTCCTCATGTACACTTAAGGCAAGGTCATACATTCTACCACCAGATTCCATAGAAAATAAAGTGTGTCCCTGTGTGGAGGAGGGGCTGTTATCTGCTGTACTTACTCTTGGAGGATCTTCGGCGCTCTTTGTTGCTCCTCTTCATCTTTCTCTTGATATTCACCCAACAAGGAGCTCAGGTATTCTTCCTGTGACAAGAAGAAGGGAAGACGTAACTCTCCTGGAGAAGAAGAGCTCAGCAATCAAGGCTTTATAGCAGGACTCCGGGGCGACCTTAAAGTGGAGCTCTCATGAAGAAATAGAATATACCGTCTTCTTATATCCCTTCTACAAGTGCAACAATGTAACTTTCCATCCTGCCGGAAATATACAGTTTCCTCATCACACTGTCCTCATAGATAAGTGGCCCCATCACAGTACCCCTATAGATTAATTGCCCCCATAGATTAGTTGCCCCATCACACTGTCCTCATGGATAAGTTGCCCCATCACAGTACCCCTATAGATTAATTGCCCCCATAGATTAGTTGCCCCATCACAGTGTCCTCATAGATAAGTTGCCCCATCACAGTACCCCTATAGATTAGTTGCCCCATCACAGTGTCCCCATAGATTAATTGCCCCATCACAGTACCCCTATAGATTAATTGCCCCCATAGATTAGTTGCCCCATCACAGTGTCCTCATAGATAAGTTGCCCCATCACAGTACCCCTATAGATTAGTTGCCACATCACAGTGTCCCCATAGATTAATTGCCCCCATAGATTAATTGCCCCAAATAAATGCCCCATAGATAGCTGTCCCATCACAGTGTCCCCATAGATTAATTGCCCCCATAAATTAGATGCCCTATCAAAACGCCCCAATAAAATTAGTTGCCACATTGATAAATTGCTCCATCACAGTGTCCCCATAGATTAGTTGCCCCATCACAGTGTCCTCGTAGATAAATTTCCTCATCACAGTGCCCCCATAGATTAATTGCCCCATCAAAATGCCTGCATAGATTAATTGCCACCATTTAAATGCCCCATAGATTAATTGCCCCATCACAGTGTCCTCATAGATAAGTTGCCCCATCACAGTACCCCATAGATTATTTGTCCCATCTAAATGCCCCATAGATAGTTGCCACATTACAGTGTCCCCCATAGATTAATTGCCCCATCTAAATGCCCCCATAGATTAGTTGCCCCATCACAGTGTCCACATAGATTAATTGCCCCCCATAGATTAGTTGCCCCATCACAGTGTCTTCATTGATAAGTTGCCCCCATAGATTAATTGCACCATCTAAATGCCCAATTACAGTATCCTCATAGATTAATTGCCAGATCTAAATGCCCCCATTGATTAGTTGCCTCATCACAGTGCCCCTATAGATTAATTGCCCCATCAAAATGCCCCCATATATTAGTTGCCCCATAGATAAATTGCTCCATCACAGTGCCCTCGTAGATAAGTTGTCCCATCACAGAGTCCCCATAGATTAGTTGCCCCATCTAAATGCCCCCATAGATTAGTTGCCCCATCACAGTGCCCCTCTAGATTAAATGCCCCATCAAAATACCCCCATAGATTAGTTGCCCTATAGATAAGTTGCTCCATCACAGTGTCCCCATAGATTAGTTGCTCCATCACAGTGCCCCCCATAGATTAATTGCCCTATCTAAATGCCCCACAAATAAGTTGTCCCATCACAGTGTCCTCATAGATTAATTGCTCCATCTAAATGCCCCCATAGATTAGTTGCCCCATAGATAAATTGCTCCATCACAGTGCCCTCGTAGATAAGTTGTCCCATCACAGAGTCCCCATAGATTAGTTGCCCCATCTAAATGCCCCCATAGATTAGTTGCCCCATCACAGTGCCCCTCTAGATTAATTGCCCCATCAAAATACCCCCATAGATTAGTTGCCCTATAGATAAGTTGCTCCATCACAGTGTCCCCATAGATTAGTTGCCCCATCACAGTGCCCCCCCCATAGATTAATTGCCCTATCTAAATGCCCCCACACATAAGTTGTCCCATCACAGTGTCCTCATAGATTAATTGTCCATTCTAAATGCCCCCATAGATTAGTTGCCCCATCACAGTGCCCCTCTAGATTAATTGCCCCATCAAAATACCCCCATAGATTAGTTGCCCTATAGATAAGTTGCTCCATCACAGTGTCCCCATAGATTAGTTGCTCCATCACAGTGCCCCCCATAGATTAATTGCCCTATCTAAATGCCCCCACACATAAGTTGTCCCATCACAGTGTCCCAATAGATTAATTGCCCCCATAGATTAGTTACCCCATCACAGTGTCCCCCATGTCCACCCAATGTGTGTGTGTGGAGGGGAGGGGAGGGATCTTCTTGGTTTGACAGTAAAAGGTTTGAAACAAATGAACAATACAGCTTGGTAGTGAAAGGGTTAAAAACAAAAGGGGAGGGGGGGGGAGTGGTTTGGCAAATAAAGGGGTTCATAAATTAAAGGAAAAACATCTGACTTGGCAGTTAAAGGGTTAAAAATTGAGAAAAAAAAAAAGAAGATATGATTTGGTAGTGAAAGGGTTCAAAATAGAACAATAATTGAAATGAAAAGATTTGATTGGCCGGGAGGATTTCTAAGGCTCCATTCACAATGTTATCATAAGAATAGAGATCTTTATTTCAGCCATGGGACTGTAAGGGTTAAATCTCATTCACAATAACATCTTCTTAAAGGAGCCGCGTTCCGATTAGATCCGTATACTGATCCTACAGCCTGAATTCACAAAGCTCACAAATAAGGACGTGGCCCCTTTAAGACAAATCGTCAGTTATTTTTTTTAGCTGACTCAGCAAGAGATTAAAAAAAAAAAAGGAGGTCACATGACTCTGCAGCTGTGATGTCATTGGCTGAGCGAATATAAGGCAGTGCAGAGGGGGAGGGCGGCAGAAGCCGAGTGTTCTCTGACCAGTGAAGACGTGCTTCTAATCTCTCCTGAGATTTTTCTTGCGATTCGATTGGATTTCATTCGATTGGATTTCATTGCGATTTCTAATTCTCGTACATTTAAAGCGCGTTTCTTTATTCTTAATAATGAGACAATTTAAATGTAAAAAGATTTTTTCTCTGAAAAACACCAAAGAGAAACCCAGCAAAGGAGGGGCAGCTATGGAAGGAGGTCTCAGTGACCAGCCTGCAGAGACCCCAACCAAAAAGCCCTCCAAAATGAAGAGGAGCCGGGCGTTTGTACGCGGCTGTATCAGAGCCGTCGTTGGATGTTTCGGTTCCGGCTGTAAAGCCAAAGGACATCACCGGGATACCGACACCGAGATTGGTAAGTACTATGGGTAGTGATCGATACAAAATGTACTCTGGATAAGTCACCTACACATGTATAGGGATTTCCATGGACATTGATGAGGGGTCCCCCCCCCCATATGTACACATGTATAGGGATTTCCATGGACATTGATGAGGGTCCCCCCCATATGTACACATGTATAGGAATTTCCATGGACATTGATGAGGGTCCCCCCCATATGTACACATGTATAGGAATTTCCATGGACATTGATGAGGGGCCCCCCATATGTACACATGTATAGGGACTTCCATGGACATTGATGAGGGGTCCCCCCCATATGTACACATGTATAGGGATTTCCATGGACATTGATGAGGGGTCCCCCCCATATGTACACATGTATAGGGATTTCCATGGACATTGATGAGGGACCCCCCCCCCATATATACACATGTATAGGGATTTCCATGGACATTGATGAGGGACCCCCCCCATATGTACACATGATAGGGATTTCCATGGACATTGATGAGGGGCCCCCCATATGTACACATGTATAGGGATTTCCATGGACATTGATGAGGGGCCCCCCCCATATGTACACATGTATAGGGATTTCCATGGACATTGATGAGGGCCCCCCCCCATATGTACACATGTATAGGGATTTCCATGTACATTGATGAGGGGTCCCCCCCCCCCATATGTACACATATATAGGGACTTCCATGGACATTGATGAGGGACCCCCCCCCCCATATGTACACATGTATAGGGATTTCCATGGGCATTGATGAGGGTCCACCCCCCCATATGTACACATATATAGGGACTTCCATGGACATTGATGAGGGGTCCCCCCCCTATATGTACACATGATAGGGATTTCCATGGACATTGATGAGGGGCCCCCCATATGTACACATGTATAGGGATTTCCATGGACATTTATGAGGGGTCCCCCCCCAAATGTACACATGTATAAAGATTTTCAGACATTGATGAGGGCCCCCCCCCATATGTGCACATGTATAGGGACTTCCATGGACAATGATGAGGGCCCTCCCCATATATACACATGTATAGGGACTTCCATGGACATTAATGAGGGGTCCCCCCCCATATGTACACATGTATAGGGATTTCCATGGACATTGATGATGGGTCACCCCCCCCCCATATGTACACATGCATAGTGACTTCCATGGACATTGATGAGGGGTCCCCCCCATATGTACACATGTATAGGGATTGCCATGGACATTAGTCATCCCTGTGGCCCTGTCATGTCGGGTTTATTTCTTGTCCCTGACACTGGAATTTTTAACTTTTCTCTCTAGAATTTTATGTTGTATAAAAAATATATGAAATGTAGGTGAAGGTGCTAAATCTTTTTCTTCTTTTTTTTTTTGCAGATGTACCCGATTTTTACTGCAGACAAAGCTCACAAGGCAGGACTGCCCCAGTGAGCGAGACAGAATATGAAAGCTACATTGAGACTCCACCAGCATGTAATGTTCACATGGAGACTCCACCAGCATGTAATGTTCACACGGAGACTCCACCAGCATGTGACATTCACACGGGGCCTGATATGGCTGTAGCACAGGTTGCAATGCCAGCAACCGAAGAGTTTTCCCGTCAGCCCTCCCAGGAACCTGGTACATCTGTACCAACCCAGGACCCTACACTGGTGGCGGCTGCCACTCCAGTAACCGGAGAGTCCTCCCATCAGCCCTCCATTTTCGCTTTTGGAGCTTCTGATTCACCAACTATCAATGTAGATGGACAAACAAGACAATTGGCTGTTCCTAGAAGAAGATTCCACAAAAAGCCTGAGGAACCCTTCCAGGGACCAGGTACGGCTGTACCAACACAGGTCCCTACACTGGTGGCGGCTGCCACTTCAGTAACCGAAAAGTTCTCCCATCAGCCCTCCATTTTCGTTTTTGGAGCTTCTGATTCACCAACTATCAACGCAGATGGACAAACAAGACAATTGGCTGTTCCTGGAAGAAGACTCAACAAAAAGCCTGAGGAACCCTCCCAGGGACCAGGTACGGCTGTACCAATACAGGTCCCCACACTGGTGGCGGCTGCCACTCCAGTAACCGGAGAGTCCTCCCATCAGCCCTCCATTTTCGTTTTTGGAGCTTCTGATTCACCAACTACCAATGAAGATGGACAAACAAGACAGTTGGCTGTTCCTAGAAGAAGACTCAACAAAAAGCCTGAGGAACCCTCCCAGGGACCAGGTACGACTGTACCAACACAGGTCCCTACACTGGTGGCGGATGCCACTCCAGTAACCGGAGAGTCCTCCCATCAGCCCTCCATTTTCGTTTTTGGAGCTTCTGATTCACCAACTACCAATGAAGATGGACAAACAAGACAGTTGGCTGTTCCTAGAAGAAGACTCAACAAAAAGCCTGAGGAACCCTCCCAGGGACCAGGTACGGCTGTACCAATACAGGTCCCCACACTGGTGGCGGCTGCCACTCCAGTAACCAGAGAGTCCTCCCATCAGCCCTCCATTTTCGTTTTTGGAGCTTCTGATTCACCAACTACCAATGCAGATGGACAAACAAGACAATTGGCTGTTCCTAGAAGACTCAACAAAAAGCCAGAGGAACCCTCCCAGGGACCAGGTACATCTGTACCAACCCAGGACCCTACACTGGTGG
The DNA here is from genome assembly GCA_029574335.1 of Rana kukunoris. Lineage (NCBI taxonomy): Eukaryota > Metazoa > Chordata > Amphibia > Anura > Ranidae > Rana > Rana kukunoris. The sequence continues at coordinate 2,070,663 of CM056060.1, read as the reverse complement.
CGGCTGCCACTCCAGTAACCGGAGAGTCCTCCCATCAGCCCTCCATTTTCGCTTTTGGAGCTTCTGATTCACCAACTATCAATGTAGATGGACAAACAAGAAAATTGGCTGTTCCTAGAAGAAGACTCAACAAAAAGCCTGAGGAACCCTCCCAGGGACCAGGTACGGCTGTACCAATACAGGTCCCCACACTGGTGGCGGCTACCACTCCAGTAACCGGAGAGTCCTCCCATCAGCCCTCCATTTTCGCTTTTGGAGCTTCTGATTCACCAACTATCAATGTAGATGGAGAAACAAGAAAATTGGCTGTTCCTAGAAGAAGACTCAACAAAAAGCCTGAGGAGCCCTCCCAGGTAACAGGTACGGCTGTACCAACACAGGTCCCTACACTGGTGGCGGCTGCCACTCCAGTAACTGGAGGGTTTTCCCATTAGCCCTCTATTTTGCTTTCTGCAGCTTCTGCAGAAGCTTTGAAATGAACCTTTAATGTTAATCAAAAACATCAAATTTTAAATAGAAAGATAGAACAATGGGGAGGGGCAGTATGGAAGAAGGAGAGAGGGAGGAAAGGAGAGGGTAGGAAAGGGGAGGTTGGAGGAAAGAAGGGGAGTGAGGGTTGGGGGGAACCCCCACGACCCCTTCCATTCCCACAACCTCCCCTTCCTCCCCCCTTCTTTTCTCCCTCTCTCCCTCTTCCATACTCCCCTTGTTTTTGAGGCGTGTGTTGGACCGGCTATAGGGGAAGGTTGGAGGCCGGTATGTTTTTGAGGCATGTGTTGGACCAGCTATGAGGGGAGGTTGGAGGCCGGTATGTTTTTGAGGCGTGTGTTGGACCGGCAATGAGGGGAGGTTGGCACTCTCTCTGTCTTCAGAGGTGGAAGGAGTCTTTCCAGCTTTCTTTAGGCTTTCTCTGCTGGGGAAATGAGAACTCTTCCCACCATTGAGGTCCTTCATGGAGATGTCCAAGGCCTGAATTTGTACCTTGTAAGGGGGCAGAATTAACCCCAAAAAGGACATCCATGTGGGTGCAGTTGCGAGGACGCACCTTGGGTGCGTTCGGGGCCGTGCACCGGCACCCACACAGATGTCACATTGGGTACAGCCGCAGCACCCCAATTGACAGCAATGGGACTGCCTACACGGGACGCTGGGAACACCTGTGCATCCCCATTCCGGTAAACACGGCCCTCCCATGGGGTGCAGATTCATACCCCTGTGAATGAGGCCTAAGGGTGAATGGAATATTTAGCTCCACTGTAGTTTAGGTGAAGTTTGGATTTTTTTCTGGAGGAAGTTTTGAGTGGACATAAGTGATTTTACCCCGCTCAGCGGGGGCGGGCCTTAGAGAACAGAGGCCGCATATGGGCAGCACAAAGACTTAGTGGTGAGTCTTGCAGCACTGGGGTCCTTGGTTCAAATCCTGACCAGGACACTATCTGCATGGAGTTTGCATGTTCTCCCTGTGCTTGCGTGGGTTTCCTCCGGGTACTCCGGTTTCCTCCGACCCTAAAGACATGCTACCTTTGCGTTGGTGGTGCAATGGTGAGCATAGCTGCCTTCCAAGCAGCTGACCCGGGTTCGACCCCCGGCCAACGCAATCTCCAATACTTGGAGTCCTCAGACCGACCCCCCCCCCATCCTGACACTGATATTGCCCTAGCAGGAATATTACACCCATACTCCCCCCCAGTAGGAATATTACACCCATACTCCCCCCCCCCCAGTAGGAATATTACACCCATACTCCCCCCCACCCAGAAGGAATATTATACCCATACTCCCCCCAGCAGGAATATTACACCCATACTCCCCCCCCAGCAGGAATATTACACCCATACTGGCCCCAGCAGGTATATTACACCCATACTCCCCCCCCCCCCCCAGCAGGAATATTACACCCATACTCCCCCCCCCCAGCAGGAATATTACACCCATACTCCCCCCAGAATATTACACCCATACTCCCCCCCCCCCCCCAGCAGGAATATTACACCCATACTGGCCCCAGCAGGTATATTACACCCATACTCCCCCCCCCCCCCCAGCAGGAATATTACACCCATACTCCCCCCCCCCCCCAGCAGGAATATTACACCCATACTCCCCCCAGCAGGAATATTACACCCATACTCCCCCCCCCCCAGCAGGAATATTACACCCATACTGGCCCCAGCAGGTATATTACACCCATACTCCCCCCCCCCCCCAGCAGGAATATTACACCCATACTCCCCCCAGCAGGAATATTACACCCATACTGCCCCCAGCAGGAATATTACACCCATACTGCCCCCCCCCCAGCAGGAATATTACACCCATACTGCCCCCAGCAGGAATATTACACCCATACTCCCCCCAGCAGGAATATTACACCCATACTCCCCCCCCCCCAGCAGGAATATTACACCCATACTCCCCCCCCCCCCAGCAGGAATATTACACCCATACTGGCCCCAGCAGGAATATTACACCCATACTCCCCCCCCCCCAGCAGGAATATTACACCCATACTCCCCCCAGCAGGAATATTACACCCATACTCCCCCCAGCAGGAATATTACACCCATACTCCCCCCAGCAGGAATATTACACCCATACCCCCCCCCCCCCAGCAGGAATATTACACCCATACTCCCCCCAGCATGAATATTGCACCCATACCCCCCCCCAGCAGGAATATTACACCCATACTCCCCCCAGCATGAATATTGCACCCATACTCCCCCCAGCAGGAATATTGCACCCATACCCCCCCCCCCCCCCAGCAGGAATATTACACCCATACTCCCCCCAGCATGAATATTGCACCCATACCCCCCCCCCCCCAGCAGGAATATTACACCCATACTCCCCCCAGCAGGAATATTGCACCCATACTCCCGCATTGATCAGTTACCCCATCAGAATGTACCCTTAGGGCCAGTTCACACCAGACACAGTTCTGTGAACTTTATTTCTGCACAAAATACATGCACAGTGTTTTCCATCACTAGGAACCCACCATAGGGGCCATGAGATCCCTTCCTGTCTATGTCCTGTAGATGATCAGAGCCTGTGAGTAGAGTCGGAGAATGTGTGGAGAGAGAGATGGTCAGAGACTAAAGACATGATACAAGAGATAGTCAGACTGTGCAGACATGATACAGGGGAGGGTCAGAGACTGAAGACATAATACGAGAGAGAGTCAGAGACTGAAGACATGATACAAGAGATAGTCAGAGACTTTGCAGACATGATACAGGGGTGGGTCATAGACTGAAGACATGATACAGGGGATGGTCAGAGACTGAAGACATGATACAAGAGATAGTCAGAGACTGAAGACATGATACGAGAGATAGTCAGAGACTGAAGACATGATACAAGAGATAGTCAGAGACTGAAGACATGATACAAGAGATAGTCAGAGACTGAAGACATGATACAAGAGATAGTCAGAGACTGAAGACATGATACAAGAGATAGTCAGAGACTGAAGACATGATACAAGAGATAGTCAGAGCCTGAAGACATGATACAAGAGATAGTCAGAGACTGAAGACATGATACAGGGGATGGTCAGAGACTGAAGACATGATACAGGGGATGGTCAGAGACTGAAGACATGATACAAGAGATAGTCAGAGACGGCAGACATGATACAAGAGAAGGTCAAACACAAAGGACATGATACAAGAGAGGGTCAGAGACTGCAGACATAGTACAGGAGACAGTCAGAAGACATAATACGAGAGATAGTCAGAGACTGTGCAGACATGATACAGGGGATGGTCAGAGACTGAAGACATAATACGAGAGATAGTCAGAGACTGTGCAGACATGATACAGGGGAGGGTCAGAGACTGAAGACATAATACGAGAGAGAGTCAGAGACTGAAGACATGATACAAGAGATAGTCAGAGACTGCAGACATGATACAGGGGATGGTCAGAGAGTAAAGACATGATACAAAAGACAGTCAGAGACTGAAGACATGATACAAGAGATAGTCAGAGACTTTGCAGACATGATACAGGGGTGGGTCAGAGACTGAAGACATGATACAGGGGATGGTCAGAGACTGAAGACATGATACAAGAGATAGTCAGAGACTGAAGACATGATACGAGAGATAGTCAGAGACTGAAGACATGATACAAGAGATAGTCAGAGACTGAAGACATGATACAGGGGATGGTCAGAGACTGAAGACATGATACAGGGGATGGTCAGAGACTGAAGACATGATACAAGAGATAGTCAGAGACTGCAGACATGATACAAGAGAAGGTCAAACACAAAAGACATGATACAAGAGAGGGTCAGAGACTGCAGACATAGTACAGGAGACAGTCAGAAGACATAATACGAGAGATAGTCAGAGACTGTGCAGACATGATACAGGGGATGGTCAGAGACTGAAGACATGATACATGAGATAGTCAGAGACTGCAGACATTAAACACGAGATAGTTAGAGACTGAAGACATAATACGAGAGATACTCAGAAACTGTGCAGAGACATGATACAGGGGAGGGTCAGAGACTGAAGACATGATACAGGGGATGGTCAGAGACTGAAGACATGATACAAGAGATAGTCAGAGACTGAAGACATGATACACGAGATAGTCAGAGACTGAAGACATGATACGAGAGATAGTCAGAGACTGTGCAGGCATGATACAGGGGAGGGTCAGAGACTGAAGACATGATACAGGGGATGGTCAGAGACTGAAGACATGATACACCAGATAGTCAGAGACTGAAGACATGATACACGAGATAGTCAGAGACTGAAGACATGATACGAGAGAAGGTGAAACACAAAAGACATGATACAAGAGAGGGTCAGAGACTGCAGACATAGTATGGGAGACAGTCAGTGACTGCAGACGTAGTACAGGAGACGGTCAGAGACTGCAGACATACTACATGAGACGGTCAGAGACTGTAGACATACTACATGAGACGGTCAGAGACTGCAGACATAGTACAGGAGACGGTCAGAGACTGCAGACATAATACATGAGACGGTCAGAGACTGTAGACATACTACAGGAGATGATCAGAGACTGCAGACATACTACAGGAGACGGTCAGAGACTGTAGACATACTACAGGAGATGATCAGAGACTGTAGACATACTACATGAGACAGTCAGAGACTGCAGACATACTACATGAGACGGTCAGAGACTGCAGACATACTACAGGAGACGGTCAGAGACTGTAGACATACTACAGGAGATGATCAGAGACTGTAGACATACTACATGAGACAGTCAGAGACTGCAGACATACTACATGAGACGGTCAGAGACTGCAGACATACTACAGGAGACGGTCAGAGACTGTAGACATACTACAGGAGATGATCAGAGACTGTAGACATACTACATGAGACAGTCAGAGACTGCAGACATACTACATGAGACGGTCAGAGACTGCAGACATACTACAGGAGACGGTCAGAGACTGCAGACGTGGTACTTACATGGAGAACAATATACAGACTGAACACGAGGGGGGCGCCTGCATACAGGACAAGACGTATCCACACTAGATTGGTTGGTTTTATCGAAACACAAAAAAAAAAGAGAAGAAACGATCCCTCTCTCTCTCTTTCGCTCTCTTTTCTCCCTTTTTTTTTGTGTCTCGGCAAAACCAACCTATCTAGTCCGTGGTGGTGATCGCCTGGGGGCCTCCCGGGGGGGGGGGGAAGCTTCGGGTGGGTGGACGATGGCAAAGTGATGTACATACTTTTTGTATTTATTATTTCTGTATATATTCTTATATATTTCTGTATAGTTTTCAATGCTTTCCTTTGGTTCTCAAATCCCCTGATGAAGCCAACACTGGCGAAACATGTCGGGATCAGACAGGAACCCTCAGACACCATATTATCCGGAAATCTCACTTGTTTGACCTCCACAAATGGAGATGTGTAATGAATTATTTCATTTCATCGGATTTTAATCATGTCTTCAACAAATGTGATGTTTTAATTGCTTCTTGTTTCTATTATTATCTGTTGGCATCTTTATAATCCCACCCCAACCTTCTTCCTATGTATTATACTACAAGAGACGGTCAGAGACTGCAGACGTGATACAGGGGATGGTCAGAGACTTCAGACGTAGTACAGGAGATGATCAGAGACTGCAGACCTACTACAGGAGACATCAGAGACCTCAGACATGGTACAGGAAATGGTCAGAGACTGCAGACATAGTAGAGGAGATAGTCAGAGACTGCAGACATAGTACAGGAGATGATCAGAGACTGCAGACACGGTACAGGAGATGGTCAGAGACTGCAGACATAGTACAGGAGATGGTCAGAGACTGCAGACATGATACAGGAGATGGACAGAGACTGCAGACCTAGTACAGGAGATGATCAGAAACTGCAGACATAGTACAGGAGATGGTCAGAGAGTGCAGACATAGTAGAGGAGATAGTCAGAGACTGCAGACATAGTACAGGAGATGATCAGAGACTGCAGACATGGTACAGGAGATGATCAGAGACTGCAGACCTACTACAGGAGACGTCAGAGACCTCAGACATGGTATAGGATATGGTCAGAGACTGCAGACATAGTACAGGAGATGATCAGAGACTGCAGACATAGTACAGGAGATGGTCAGAGACTGCAGACATAGTACAGGAGATGATCAGAGACTGCATACATAGTACAGGAGATGGTCAGAGACTGCAGACATACTACAGGAGATGGACAGAGACTGCAGACGTAGTACAGGAGATGGTCAGAGACTTGTCTGTGTCCCCATTGGGTAGATCTGCTGTTGTTTCCTGTCAGGACAGGAAGTGAGGGGAATTCTCCCCAGTGGGGATTATATGAGAAATACACCATTTTGGGGGCGGGGGGTGTGGCCTGGACCCCGGTGAGGGGAATTCTGGGAGAATACTGTGAGGTGACTCTCTGGATTTTCACTCTTACCACTTCCTGTCCTGGTGACAACCACTCTCAGCCCCTCCTGTTGTCACACAGACAGGAAGTGAGGGAAACTCTCCACAAGTGGTCACTTGAATAAAAAAAAAAAAACAATTGAATAACTATTAAAACAATTCCAAAAAGAATGACGTGTCTCTGTGTGTCACCTCCATCGTGAGACAAACTTAGGAACACAGAATGCATTAACCCACCTCTGAGGTGACCGCTATTCCCTGAGGAGACCTGGGAGAGTTTGTAACGGAAGTGACGTCCCGCGGCGGCCATCTTGGTACACCCCAGACTCGGCCGCAGTAAGGACTGAGTCAGAAGGCGTCGGCGGACATCTTTGTACACCCGCACAAGTTTTTTAATTTCACACTGATTCTTCTTTCCAGTAGCCTGAACTTTTCTAGTGAAAAAATGGTATTTTGAAAACCATGCTTTGATGTTGAATTTTAAAAAGCAGCGGCAAGCCTGCGGGTCTCACAGGTTTGGTAATAAAACAGGCGGGCGGATTTCCAAATTCTATTTTTTACTATAAAGGCTCAGAGTACTGTTAAAAATCAGTGTGGAATGCAAGACTTGTGTGGGTGTACAAACATGTCCGCATCCGCCTTCAAACTGTGCCCTTGCTGCGGCCGAGCGCGGGGTGTAGGAAGATGGCCGCTGCGGATCAGCGCACCGCTCACGACAATCCAGCCAATCAACGGCCAGGTGCGTGTGACTGACGTCCACCTGGGCCTATCGCTGTAAAGCACGCTGTGAGGGGGAAAAGTAAAGTAAAAGCGACCGCTCAATCGAAAGAATAGAGCGAAGGCGTGTAAGGGGAGGGGGGGGGCGGGGCCGAATGTCTGGGATTGGTGGAGAGGCGTGTGGGACGCGAGGGCACGCAGTAGGTGTGTGGGGAAAGGGGCGTGTCTAGGCTGCCATGATTGACAGGTGAGGTCGGGAGCTGCGTGCCTGACAGGAAGAGCGTCAGAGAAAGGTAAAATGGCGGGAGAGTCGTGTGGAGGAGGGGAAGGTGTATAATGTGGGGTGTGAGCCTGAGGAGGAATGGGGGATTTGTATTCCTATACGTAGCGCACTCCTGAGCCCTGCGCCCTGTATGTAGCGTCCTGATGAGCCCTGTACATAGCGTCCTCCTGAACCCTGCACCCTGTACGTAGCGTCCTCCTGAGCCCTGCACATAGCGTCCTCCTGAGCCCTGCGCCCTGTACATAGCGTCCTCCTGAACCCTGCGCCCTGTACGTAGCGTCCTCCTGAACCCTGCGCCCTGTACGTAGCGCCCTCCTGAACCCTGCGCCCTGTACGTAGCATCCTCCTGAACCCTGCGCCCTGTACGTAGCGTCCTCCTGAACCCTGCGCCCTGTACGTAGCGTCCTCCTGAACCCTGCGCCCTGTACGTAGCGCCCTCCTGAACCCTGCGCCCTGTACGTAGCATCCTCCTGAACCCTGCGCCCTGTACGTAGCGTCCTCCTGAACCCTGCGCCCTGTACGTAGCGTCCTCCTGAACCCTGCGCCCTGTACGTAGCGCCCTCCTGAACCCTGCGCCCTGTACGTAGCGTCCTCCTGAACCCTGCGCCCTGTACGTAGCGCCCTCCTGAACCCTGCGCCCTGTACGTAGCGTCCTCCTGAACCCTGCGCCCTGTACGTAGCGCCCTCCTGAACCCTGCGCCCTGTACGTAGCGTCCTCCTGAACCCTGCGCCCTGTACGTAGCGCCCTCCTGAACCCTGCGCCCTGTACGTAGCGCCCTCCTGAGCCCTGCGCCCTGTACGTAGCATCCTACTGAACCCTGCGCCCTGTACGTAGCGTCCTCCTGAGCCCTGCGCCCTGTATGTAGCGTCCTCCTGAGCCCTGCGCCCTGTATGTAGCGTCCTCCTGAGCCCTGCGCCCTGTATGTAGCGTCCTCCTGAGCCCTGCGGCCTGTACGTAGCGTCCTCCTGAGCCCTGCGCCCTGTACGTAGCGTCCTCCTGAGCCCTGCGCCCTGTATGTAGCGCCCTCCTGAGCCCTGCGCCCTGTACGTAGCATCCTACTGAACCCTGCGCCCTGTACGTAGCGTCCTCCTGAGCCCTGCGCCCTGTATGTAGCGTCCTCCTGAGCCCTGCGCCCTGTATGTAGCGTCCTCCTGAGCCCTGCGCCCTGTATGTAGCGTCCTCCTGAGCCCTGCGGCCTGTACGTAGCGTCCTCCTGAGCCCTGCGCCCTGTACGTAGCGTCCTCCTGAGCCCTGCGCCCTGTACGTAGCGTCCTCCTGAGCCCTGCGCCCTGTATGTAGCGTCCTCCTGAGCCCTGCGGCCTGTACGTAGCGTCCTCCTGAACCCTGCGCCCTGTATGTAGCGTCCTCCTGAGCCCTGCGCCCTGTACGTAGCGTCCTCCTGAGCCCTGCGCCCTGTATGTAGCGTCCTCCTGAGCCCTGTACGTTAAGGTGACCAGATTTTTAAAACAAAATCTGGGGACATATTTTTTTTTTTACTAGAAATGGCAACAATCAGCGACTCTCTGTCCATCACGGTCCGCCTCGCAGCCTCTCAAGCCTTAGGCCTCGTACACACGATCGGATATGTCCGATCTGGAGTTTGATCCGATGGCGTGTACACACCATCGGATCAAATTCCCCGCCGCCGGACGGCGCGGTGACGTGTCGGTGACGCGGCGGTGTAGTTGATGCCGCCACGTCACCGCTACGTCACGCGCCAGGAAGTAAACACGTCGGATCCATTCACAGAATACGACGCATGTGCGGGAGGATATGTCCGCTGGTTTACCGTACTAACCAGCGGACATATCCGACGGACAGGTTTGTAGCGGACAAATTTCAAAGCATGCTTTGAAATTTGTCCGATGGACAAATCTGTCCGCTAGCCCATACACACGATCGGAGATGTCTGCTGAAACGGTCCATCGGACATATCCCCTCGTGTGTACTAGGCCTTACTCTTCGGGCCCCGGCTACTACTGGATGGGGAGTGAAGGAAGATCACTCCACCAGGGAAGACAAGGAGATAGGCAGGTGGCTGGCCAGGATTTGAGCCAAGGCAGAAGAACATGCGAGCGGAGCTGAATGGGCAATGCGCCAGAAACTAAAGAAATATTCCCTCCGCTCCGACCAGCACATGATCATCAGAAAGGGGCACAGATAATGGGAAAAATACACCCCCCTTATGCTAGTAGGCACAGCGGAGCGGGGGGTGTAATTCAATTTCTTCTCTTTTATTTCTGCACTGACTGTCTTTGAAATTGCCCCTGCCCCCCTATTAAATCCAATCTGGGGACAAAACCAGGGACAGACTTGGTCCGGGGACAGTGTCCTCAATCAGGGGACTGTCCCCTGAAACTGGGGATGTCTGGTCACCCTACTGTACGTAGCATCCTACTGAACCCTGCGCCCTGTACGTAGCATCCTCCTGAACTCTGCGCCCTGTACGTAGCGTCCTGATGAACCCTGCGCCCTGTACGTAGCGCCCTCCTGCGCCCTGTACGTAGCGTCCTGAACCCTGCGCCCTGTACGTAGCGTCCTCCTGAGCCCTGCGCCCTGTACGTAGCATCCTCCTGAACTCTGCGCCCTGTACGTAGCGTCCTGATGAACCCTGCGCCCTGTACGTAGCGCCCTCCTGCGCCCTGTACGTAGCGTCCTGAACCCTGCGCCCTGTACGTAGCGTCCTCCTGCGCCCTGTACGTAGCGCCCCCCATGAGCCCTGTGACCTGTACGTAGCGCCCTCCTGAACCCTGCGCCCTGTACGTAGCGCCCTCCTGAACCCTGCGCCCTCTACGTAGCATCCTCCTGAGCCCTGCGCCCTGTACGTAGCGTCCTCCTGAACCCTGCGCCCTGTACGTAGCGTCCTCCTGCGCCCTGTACGTAGCGCCCCCCATGAGCCCTGCGACCTGTATGTAGCGCCCTCCTGAACCCTGCGCCCTGTACGTAGCGTCCTCCTGAACCCTGCGCCCTGTACGTAGCATCCTCCTGAACCCTGCGCCCTGTACGTAGCGTCCTCCTGAACCCTGCGCCCTGTACGTAGCGCCCTCCTGAGCCCTGCGCCCTGTACGTAGCGTCCTCCTGAGCCCTGCGCCCTGTACGTAGCGTCCTCCTGAGCCCTGCGCCCTGTACGTAGCGTCCTCCTGAGCCCTGCGCCCTGTACGTAGCGTCCCCCTGCGCCCTGTACGTAGCGTCCTCCTGAACCCTGCGCCCTGTACGTAGCGTCCTCCTGCGCCCTGTACGTAGCGCCCCCCATGAGCCCTGCGACCTGTACGTAGCGCCCTTCTGAACCCTGCGCCCTGTACGTAGCGCCCTCCTGAACCCTGCGCCCTGTACGTAGCATCCTCCTGAACCCTGCGCCCTGTACGTAGCGTCCTCCTGAACCCTGCGCCCTGTACGTAGCGCCCTCCTGAGCCCTGCGCCCTGTACGTAGCGTCCTCCTGAGCCCTGCGCCCTGTACGTAGCGTCCTCCTGAGCCCTGCGCCCTGTAGTAGCGTCCTCCTGAGCCCTGCGCCCTGTACGTAGCGTCCTCCTGAGCCCTGCGCCCTGTACATAGCGTCCTCCTGAGCCCTGCGCCCTGTACGTAGCGTCCTCCTGAGCCCTGCGCCCTGTACGTAGCGTTCTCCTGAGCCCTGCGCCCTGTACGTAGCGTCCTCCTGAGCCCTGCGCCCTGTACGTAGCGTCCTCCTGAGCCCTGCGCCCTGTACGTAGCGTCCTCCTGAGCCCTGCGCCCTGTACGTAGCGTTCTCCTGAGCCCTGCGCCCTGTACGTAGCGTCCTCCTGAGCCCTGCGCCCTGTACGTAGCGTCCTCCTGAGCCCTGCGCCCTGTACGTAGCGTCCTCCTGCGCCCTGTACGTAGCGCCCCCCATGAGCCCTGCATCCTGTACATAGCGCACGCCTATCCTGACGACATAAATGTACAGGAGCCGGTCCGTAACCGGTTAATCAGCATGTGCCCTGTCCATATAGCCCCGTTGCCCAGCCTGCGGCCCGATGTTGGAAGTGTGGCCCTTAGGCCCCAGCAGTCAGTAGAGGGAGCATTTATTTGTACAGGCGGGGGGGGGCGGGGCCTTTAGAGTAGTAAAGTCCAGTGGCTTCATGCAGCACAACCCTAGTCTCTGCATGTCTCCTATAGCATGATTTCAGTCTCCAACCACTCCTATAGACAGGGCCGCCATCAGGGGGGTACAGGCAGTACACCTGTAAGGGGCCCGGAGGTCCCCAGGGCCTTGGATGACAAACCCCCCCCCCCCCCCTTTTTTTAATTTTTTTTTTTTTTTTTATAAACAAAGATTTTTTTTATATATATATATATATATATATATATATATATTTGTATATATTTTTTTTTTTTTATTGAAGGGCCCAGAGGTCCCCAGGGCAACCCCCCCCCTTTTTTTTTTTCTTTGCTCGTCAAGTCCCCCGACCACAATTCAGGCCCCCCCCCCCCCGCCTCTCAATTTGTGGCATACCCCCGCTACTCTTCTCAATTCACGCTCCCCCCCCCCCCCTGCTTCTCAATTAGCAGCGGCACCCCCCCCCCTACTTCTCAATTTGAGGTGGCAGCAGCACCCCCCCCCCCTTCGGTTTTTCTGCTCCAGGGGGCCCATGCCTGAAGCTGTGTAAGGGGGGGGGGCCCCATAATTCCTGATGGTGGCCCTGCCTATAGAACCCTCTCTGACCATTTCCTCCAGCAAGTCTTCCATCTGTTTTTTCTATAGCATTACATGTAGGATTGTCCCGATACCAGTATCGGTATCGGGACCGATACCGAGTATTTGTGGGAGTACTTGTACTCCCGCAAATACCCCCGATACCTAAATAGAATACTTCCACCCCCCCCCGCCGCTGCCGCCGCATCGAAACCCGCCGCCAGCGTGCGGGAACATCACAGCTTCCATTTGAATAGCTGTAGTGTTCCTGCTGCGTATAGACACTCCCCCTTGCTCAGGATTGGATGGGTGATCGTGATCTGTCCAATCCCGAGCAAGGGGGAGTGTCTATTAGCGCGGGCAAAACAGCTATTCAAATGAAAGCTGTGATGTTCTCCGTGCAGTGGCAGCTAGGTATGGGGGACATGGCTGCGGGGACATGGCGGCATATGTAAGGGACATGGCTGGAGGGACATGGCTGCATATGTGGGGGACATGGCTGCAATATGTGGGGGACATGGCTGGATATGTGGGGGGACATGGCTGCATATGTGGGGGACATGGCTGCATATGTGGGGGACATGGCTGGAGGGACATGGCTGCATATGTGGGGGACATGGCTGGAGGGACATGGCTGCATATGTGGGGGACATGGCTGGAGGGACATGGCTGCATATGTGGGGGACATGGCTGCATATGTGGGGGACATGGCTGCATATGTGGGGGACATGGCTGCATATGTGGGGGACATGGCTGGATATGTGGGGGACATGGCTGGATATGTGGGGGGACATGGCTGGAGGGACATGGCTGCATATGTGGGGGACATGGCTGGATATGTGGGGGACATGGCTGGATATGTGGGGGACATGGCTGCATATGTGGGGGACATGGCTGGAGGGACATGGATGCATATGTGGGGGACATGGCTGGAGGGACATGGCTGGATATGTGGGGGGACATGGCTGGATATGTGGGGGGACATGGCTGGATATGTGGGGGGACATGGCTGGATATGTGGGGGGACATGGCTGCATATGTGGGGGACATGGCTGCATATGTGGGGGGACATGGCTGCATATGTGGGGGGACATGGCTGCAATATGTGGGGGACATGGCTGCATATGTGGGGGACATGGCTGGAGGGACATGGCTGCATATGTGGGGGACATGGCTAGAGGGACATGGCTGCATATGTGGGGGACATGGCTGCATATGTGGGGGACATGGCTGGAGGGACAGGGACATGCTGCAATATGTGGGGGGACATGTCTGCAATATGTGGGGGGACATGTCTGCAATATGTGGGGGGACATGGCTGCAATATGTGGGGGGACATGTCTGCATATGTGGGGGGACATGTCTGCATATGTGGGGGACATGGCTGCATATGTGGGGGACATGGCTGCATATGTGGGGGACATGGCTGGAGGGACATGGCTGCATATGTGGGGGACATGGCTGGATATGTGGGGGACATGGCTGGATATGTGGGGGACATGGCTGCATATGTGGGGGGACATGGCTGCATATGTGGGGGGACATGGCTGCATATGTGGGGGACATGGCTGCAATATGTGGGGGACATGGCTGGATATGTGGGGGACATGGCTGCATATGTGGGGGACATGGCTGGGGGGACATGGCTGCATATGTGGGGGACATGGCTGCATATGTGGGGGACATGGCTGGAGGGACATGGCTGCATATGTGGGGGACATGGCTGCATATGTGGGGGACATGGCTGGATATGTGGGGGACATGGCTGCATATGTGGGGGACATGGCTGGAGGGACATGGCTGCATATGTGGGGGACATGGCTGCATATGTGGGGGACATGGCTGCATATGTGGGGGACATGGCTGCATATGTGGGGGGACATGGCTGCATATGGAGGACATGTGGGGGACATGGCTGCATATGTGGGGGACATGGCTGCATATGTGGGGGACATGGCTGGATATGTGGGGGACATGGCTGCTGGGGGACATGGCTGGGGGGACATGGCTGCATATGTGGGGGACATGGCTGCATATGTGGGGGACATGGCTGCATATGTGGGGGACATGGCTGGAGGGACATGGCTGCATATGTGGGGAACATGGCTGCATATGTGGGGGACATGGCTGGAGGGACATGGCTGCATATGTGGGGGACATGGCTGGGGGGACATGGCTGCATATGTGGGGGACATTGCTGCATATGTGGGGGACATGGCTGGAGGGACATGGCTGCATATGTGGGGGACATGGCTGGGGGGACATGGCTGCATATGTGGGGGGACATGGCTGCATATGTGGGGGACATGGCTGGAGGGACATGGCTGCATATGTGGGGGGACATGGCTGCATATGTGGGGGACATGGCTGGAGGGACATGGCTGCATATGGGGGACATGCTGGGGGGACATGGCTGCATATGTGGGGGACATGGCTGCATATGTGGGGGACATGGCTGGAGGGACATGGCTGCATATGTGGGGGACATGGCTGGGGGGACATGGCTGCATATGTGGGGGGACATGGCTGCATATGTGGGGGGACATGGCTGGAGGGACATGGCTGCATATGTGGGGGGACATGGCTGCATATGTGGGGGACATGGCTGGAGGGACATGTCTGCATATGTGGGGGGACATGTCTGCATATGTGGGGGACATGGCTGGAGGGACATGGCTGCATATGTGGGGGACATGGCTGGAGGGACATGGCTGCATATGTGGGGGACATGGCTGCAATATGTGGGGGACATGGCTGCATATGTGGGGGACATGTCTGCATATGTGGGGGACATGGCTGGAGGGACATGGCTGCATATGTGGGGGGACATGGCTGCATATGTGGGGGACATGGCTGCATATGTGGGGGACATGGCTGCATATGTGGGGGACATGGCTGCATATGTGGGGGACATGGCTGGATATGTGGGGGACATGGCTGCATATGTGGGGGACATGGCTGCATATGTGGGGGACATGGCTGCATATGTGGGGGACATGGCTGCATATGTGGGGGACATGGCTGCATATGTGGGGGACATGGCTGCATATGTGGGGGACATGGCTGCATATGTGGGGGACATGGCTGCATATGTGGGGGGACATGGCTGCATATGTGGGGGACATGGCTGCATGGCTGCATATGTGGGGGACATGGCTGCATATGTGGGGGACATGGCTGCATATGTGGGGGACATGGCTGGATATGTGGGGGACATGGCTGGATATGTGGGGGACATGGCTGGATATGTGGGGGACATGGCTGCATATGTGGGGTACATGGCTGCATATGTGGGGGACATGGCTGCATATGTGGGGGACATGGCTGCATATGTGGGGGACATGGCTATATGTGGGGGACATGGCTGCATATGTGGGGGACATGGCTGGCATATGTGGGGGACATGGCTGCATATGTGGGGGACATGGCTGATATGTGGGGGACATGGCTGGATATGTGGGGGACATGGCTGGCATATGTGGGGGACATGGCTGGATATGTGGGGGACATGGCTGCATATGTGGGGGACATGGCTGCATATGTGGGGGACATGGCTGCATATGTGGGGGACATGGCTGCATATGTGGGGGACATGGCTGCATATGTGGGGGACATGGCTGCATATGTGGGGGACATGGCTGGATATGTGGGGGACATGGCTGCATATGTGGGGGACATGGCTGCATATGTGGGGGACATGGCTGCATATGTGGGGGACATGGCTGCATATGTGGGGGACATGGCTGGATATGTGGGGGACATGGCTGCATATGTGGGGGACATGGCTGGCATATGTGGGGGACATGGCTGCTGCATATGGGGGACATGGCTGCATATGTGGGGGACATGGCTGCATATGTGGGGGACATGGCTGCATATGTGGCTGCATATGTGGGGGACATGGCTGGATATGTGGGGGACATGGCTGGATATGTGGGGGACATGGCTGGATATGTGGGGGACATGGCTGGATATGGCTGGCTGGATATGTGGGGGACATGGCTGGATATGTGGGGGTTATGGCTGCATATGTGGGGGACATGGCTGCATATGTGGGGGACATGGCTGCATATGTGGGGGACATGGCTGCATATGTGGGGGACATGGCTGGATATGTGGGGGACATGGCTGCATATGTGGGGGACATGGCTGGATATGTGGGGGACATGGCTGGATATGTGGGGGGACATGGCTGCATATGTGGGGGACATGGCTGCATATGTGGGGGACATGGCTGGATATGTGGGGGACATGGCTGGATATGTGGGGGACATGGCTGGATATGTGGGGGTTATGGCTGCATATGTGGGGGACATGGCTGCATATGTGGGGGACATGGCTGGATATGTGGGGGACATGGCTGCATATGTGGGGGACATGGCTGCATATGTGGGGGACATGGCTGCATATGTGGGGGACATGGCTGGATATGTGGGGGACATGGCTGCATATGTGGGGGACATGGCTGGATATGTGGGGGACATGGCTGGATATGTGGGGGGACATGGCTGCATATGTGGGGGACATGGCTGCATATGTGGGGGACATGGCTGGATATGTGGGGGACATGGCTGGATATGTGGGGGACATGGCTGGATATGTGGGGGTTATGGCTGCATATGTGGGGGACATGGCTGCATATGTGGGGGACATGGCTGCATATGTGGGGGACATGGCTGGATATGTGGGGGACATGGCTGCATATGTGGGGGACATGGCTGGATATGTGGGGGACATGGCTGGATATGTGGGGGGACATGGCTGCATATGTGGGGGACATGGCTGCATTTGGGGACACATTTAAAAAAAAAGTATCGGTATTCGGTATCGGCGACTACTTGAAAAAAAGTATCGGTACTTGTACTCGGTCCTAAAAAAGTGGTTTTGGGGACAACCCTAATTACATGTAATAGTGTATGTGGCCCTTTGGAGACATCGGGGGGCCGCATTTCGGGGGTCCTCTTTACCTCTGGAAAGATGAAAACCACTTCCTTTTTATAAGGTTTTTAGAGAGAGCTGTAAACATGGCTTTGGCCAGAAGGGGGCAGAGTTGTATTTCTGTTCTTTTCTATGGAGGGTTTTGGTGATGGTTGACTGAACACAAGGTATGATAAAATGAGGACAAAGAAAACAATAACATTATATATATATATTTTTCCCGACCGAACGAAACATTTGGGGGGATTATTTTATTTTTATTTTGCATTGCGGCGTTCCCTCCAATCCCATCAGTTCTTGTGACCGTAGCAAATCTCCTATCCCACCGGATCTTCTTGGGTTTGCTTGGAAAGAGACGTGTGCTCTTCTTCTTTCCCGTAGGCCTCAGGCGCAATTTCAGCTTTTCGGCGGTGCGTCGCTTCAACTGACGATTGCGCAGTCGTGCGACGCGGCTCCCAAACAGAATTGGCGTCCTTTTTTCCCCCACAAATAGAGATTTCTTTTGGTGGTATTCGATCACCTTTGTGGTTTTTATTTTTTTGCGCTATAAAATAAAAAAGAGCGAAAAAAAAAAAACACAATATTTTTTACTTTTTGCTATAATAAATATAGGCCGATGCGTATTCTTCTTCTTCATATATTTATTAAAAAAAAACTGGTTTGCGCAAAAGCTATAGCGCCTACAAAATAAGGGACAGAGCGTCCTCCTGAACCCTGCACCCTGTACGTAGCGTCCTCCTGAGCCCTGCGCCCTGTACGTAGCGTCCTCCTGAACCCTGCGCCCTGTACGTAGCGTCCTCCTGAACCCTGCGCCCTGTACGTAGCGTCCTCCTGAGCCCTGCGCCCTGTACGTAGCGTCCTCCTGAGCCCTGCGCCCTGTACGTAGCGTCCTCCTGAGCCCTGCGCCCTGTACGTAGCGTCCTCCTGAGCCCTGCGCCCTGTACGTAGCGTCCTCCTGAGCCCTGCGCCCTGTACGTAGCGTCCTCCTGAGCCCTGCGCCCTGTACGTAGCGTCCTCCTGAACCCTGCGCCCTGTACGTAGCGTCCTCCTGAACCCTGCGCCCTGTACGTAGCGTCCTCCTGCGCCCTGTACGTAGCGTCCTCCTGAACCCTGCGCCCTGTACGTAGCGTCCTCCTGAACCCTGCGCCCTGTACGTAGCGTCCTCCTGAACCCTGCGCCCTGTACGTAGCGTCCTCCTGAACCCTGCGCCCTGTACGTAGCGTCCTCCTGAACCCTGCGCCCTGTACGTAGCGTCCTCCTGAACCCTGCGCCCTGTACGTAGCGTCCTCCTGAACCCTGCGCCCTGTACGTAGCGTCCTCCTGAACCCTGCGCCCTGTACGTAGCGTCCTGATGAACCCTGCGCCCTGTACGTAGCGTCCTGATGAACCCTGCGCCCTGTACGTAGCGTCCTCCTGAACCCTGCGCCCCGTACGTAGCGTCCTCCTGAACCCTGCGCCCCGTACGTAGCGTCCTCCTGAGCCCTGCGCCCTGTACGTAGCGTCCTCCTGAGCCCTGCGCCCCGTACGTAGCGTCCTCCTGAGCCCTGTACGTAGCGTCCTCCTGAACCCTGCGCCCTGTACTTAGCGTCCTCCTGAACCCTGCGCCCTGTACGTAGCGTCCTCCTGAACCCTGCGCCCTGTACGTAGCGTCCTGAACCCTGCGCCCTGTACGTAGCGTCCTCCTGAACCCTGCGCCCTGTACGTAGCGTCCTCCTGAACCCTGTGCCCTGTACGTAGCGTCCTGATGAACCCTGCGCCCTGTACGTAGCGTCCTGATGAACCCTGAGCCCTGTACGTAGCGTCCTGATGAACCCTGCGCCCTGTACGTAGCGTCCTCCTGGGCGCAGGGTTCAGGAGGATGCTACGTACAGAGCGCAGGGTTCAGTTATTATTATTATTATTAATATTATAATTTATTTTTATTTTTACTAGTAATGGCGGCGATTTGCGTATTTTTTTTTTTTCTTGGGACTGCGACATTACGGCGGACACTTTTGACACATTTCTGGCGCCATTCACATTTATACAGCGAGCAGTGCTATAAGTATGCACTGGTTACTGTATAAATGTGACCGGAAGGGAAGGGGTTAACACTAGGGGGCGAGGAAGGGGTTAAATGTGTGCCCTGCTTAGTGTTTCTAACTGTGTGGGGGGAGGGGGGGTGACTGGGGGAGGTGACCGATCTGTGTCCTTATGTACAAGGGACACAACATCGGTCTCTCCCTGACAGGACGTGGATCTGTGTGTGTGTTTACACGTCCTTGTCTGTGTATCCGCCGATCTTGGGCTTAAGAATTGAAGGGGGGCCCCCTGGAGCAGAGAATTGGGGGGGGGGATCTGCCGAGTTGGTGAGCGGGGGCCCGGGGGGGGGGGGGGGGAGCAGCCGCTGGACAGACTGCCAGGCCACCTTCAGTGATTTTGGGGCCCCACATGGCTTCAGCCGTCCGACGTTACTTGCCTACGCCGGCGCATGGTTACGCTGGACGCATTCGGCGTTTCCCATCAAAAATATGCAAATGAGCGAGATACGTAGTTGCGCCCGGCGCATTGATACACGTCGTTTGCGTAAGGCGTACGACCGGCGTAAAGCTACCCCATGCTATGTGAGGCGCAGCCCATGTTAAGTATGGGCGTCGGAACAGCGTCAAATTTTTACGTCGTTCGCGCAAGTCGTACGCGAATAGGGCTGGGCGTAAGTTACGTTCACGTCCAAGGCTGAGCGTTTTGTCGCCTGAAGCGCGACGCTCAAAAACGCCAGAGGGGGGGGGGGGGGGGGGGGGGAAACATTATTCTCTATGGAGATGGTTCACATCACCGCTCCAAAACGCCGAACGCCTGAAGCTCAAACAAGTCCCGGACCCTCGCGAATCGAGCGGCTTGGGCGTTTTACATTGGTGACAGTGACCTGTACAAAATGTTGTGTCGCGACAAAGCGCGGTTAAAAAAAAAAAAACGCCGCAAATCGCCTACGCTTAGGTGTGAATGCAGCCTAAAGCGCCGTGTATTTGCGACGTGATTCAGAGCGCGCGCACTGGGATACGCCCACGGACGGCGCGTGCGCCGTTCGTTCGGCACCTCATTTACATGGGGTCACAGGTCATCAACATGCATCACGCCCACCTTCCACCTACTTTGAAATTACGCGTGCCCGGCATCTACGCTACGCCGCCGTAACTTAGGACGCAAGTGCTTTGTGAATACGCCACTTGCCTCTCTAAGTTGCGGCGGCTCTAAAGATACGCAATTGTATCTGAATTCGGCCCTGTGTAATATTATTATTTTATACGATTTATATCTTTTTGTATCATACAGGATTTATACGGCGCCAACCGTTTGCGCAGCGCTTTACAACATGAGGGCAGACAGTACAGCTACAATACAGGAGGGATCAGAGGGCCCTGGGCATTAGAGCTTACAATTAGTGTTGAGCAGAATATGCCATATCTGATTTCGCGATATATCTCGAATATATAGTCGAATATTCGAGATATATTCGTTAAATGCGAATATTCGCGATATTTTTTGGAAATGAAATGATTGCGAAATTTCGCTAATGCGAAATGCGAATGAAATTTCGAGAAATGCGGGAGGAGCACTCTGATTGGCTCAGAATATTCGTGATATATTACAATACAAAATAATTGCGAATATTCGGCAAATGCGGAAGGAGCACTCTGATTGGCTCAGAATATTCTTGATATTTTATCGTAATTTCGCAAAAATGCGAATGAGAAATTGATTGCGGAATTTCGACAGTAACACTCTGAAATCGAATATATGTGTTATTTTAGCTAAAAACAATATTGCGAATTTCTCGAAAATAATCGCGCGATATCGCTATTGCCGAATAATCGCATTGCGATTTATCGGCAATATAAATTGATCGCTGCAGCTACTCGGCCCAAGGTCTCTTATCATACCAGCAATGCTTTTAGACGTCGATGGGGATCTCTAGGATGTGATCTGTTCTAAAAAAAAAATTGAAAAAATACGAATATTCGAAATAGCGAATATTCACCGCGAAATTCGGAATATATCGCGAATACTCGAATATGCCATATTCGAGCCGAATATTCGCAATACGAATATTCGTGAGCAACACTACTTACAATCTAATATACTGTATATTATTATTATTATTTTATACGATTTATATATATATATATTTTGTATCATACAGGATTTATAGAGCGCCAACCGTTTGCGCAGCGCTTTACAACATGGGGGCAGACAGTACAGCTACATCTCAATACAGGAGGGATCAGAGGGCCCTGGGCATTAGAGCTTACAATCTAATATACTGTATATTATTATTATTATTTTATACGATTTATATAGTGTTTTTTTTTTTTTTTTTTTATTTTTTTTTTTTTATTATACAGGGTTTATAGAGCGCCAACAGTTTGCGCAGCACTTTACAGCATGAGGGCAGACAGTACAGCTACAATACAGGAGGGATCAGCGGGCCCTGGGAATTAGAGCTTACAATCTAATATACTGTATATTATTATTTTATACAATTTATATAGTGTATTTTAATATTTTTTTTAATTATACAGGATTTATAGAGCGCCAACCGTTTGCGCAGCGCTTTACAGCATGGGGGCAGACAGTACAGCTACATCTCAATACAGGACGGATCAGAGGGCCTTGATCACTAGAGCTTACAATCTAATATTATTATTATTATGAATCTCCCCCCCCCCTAGTGCTCTACCTGACACACCGTCTCCTGCTATTTTTAAAGGACACTCGGGCTAACATTTACATAAGAATACGTAGTAGTAGTAGAAGTAGTAGTGTGGTGGTGGTGGTGGTGGTGGTAGTAGTAGTGTAGTAGGGCAAGCATTGGGGCCGAGGCCTCTTCCTTCTTTTGTTTTAGGGCTGCACACACAAGCAGGGCCTTCCTCCTCCTTCACAACAGAGCAGGAGACGCGGGGTTAATGCTCTGCAATCTGCAGCCTGCCAGAGCGGAAGCTTCAGGTTTTCTCTCTCTCCCTCTCTCTCTCTCTTTCTGTTGCTTTAAGGACAGTTTCAGTCGGCCTTGGCGGATGGGGAAATAAAAGGTTTGTGGATCAAGGTTGGCATTTCTAAATTCTGCCCCCTACACCCCCTCACCCCCTACACCCCCTCACCCCGGGGGTCATGGTATCCTCATCGCCTATGTCAGATTTTTGTATTATGAATGTCTGTTTTTTGTTTTTTTGCTGCTCTAAATTTTCTCAGGAAAATGATACATTTTGAATGTTGTGCTGTCTTTTGTCATTTTTGTATCTTTTGTCATTTTTGTATCTTTTGTTATTTTGTATCTTTTGTCATTTTTGTATCTTTTAAATGGTAACATTGTTTGTTTGTTTATTTATTTATTAGATTGTTGTACTGTATTCGTCTATGCAAAGCTTGTATCCCATGGAAAGAAAGCGAGGCGCCCCCTGTGACACCCCAGTGCCTCATTTTTTTCTGTGTGACACCCCAGTGCCTCATTTTTTTCTGTGTGACGCCCCCAGTGCCTCATTTTTTCTGTGTGACGCCCCCAGTGCCTCATTTTTTTCTGTGTGACACCCCGGTGCCTCATTTTTTTTCTGTGTGACGCCCCCAGTGCCTCATTTTTTTCTGTGTGACACCCCGGTGCCTCATTTTTTTTCTGTGTGACACCCCGGTGCCTCATTTTTTTTCTGTGTGACACCCCGGTGCCTCATTTTTTTTTCTGTGTGACGCCCCCAGTGCCTCATTTTTTTTCTGTGTGACGCCCCCAGTGCCTCATTTTTTTTCTGTGTGACGCCCCCAGTGCCTCATTTTTTTTCTGTGTGACGCCCCCAGTGCCTCATTTTTTTTCTGTGTGACGCCCCCAGTGCCTCATTTTTTTTCTGTGTGACGCCCCCAGTGCCTCATTTTTTTCTGTGTGACGCCCCCAGTGCCTCATTTTTTTCTGTGTGACGCCCCCAGTGCCTCATTTTTTTCTGTGTGACGCCCCCAGTGCCTCATTTTTTTCTGTGTGACGCCCCCAGTGCCTCATTTTTTCTGTGTGACGCCCCCAGTGCCTCATTTTTTTCTGTGTGACGCCCCCAGTGCCTCATTTTTTCTGTGTGACGCCCCCAGTGCCTCATTTTTTCTGTGTGACGCCCCCAGTGCCTCATTTTTTTTCTGTGTGACGCCCCCAGTGCCTCATTTTTTTTCTGTGTGACGCCCCCAGTGCCTCATTTTTTTTCTGTGTGACGCCCCCAGTGCCTCATTTTTTTCTGTGTGACGCCCCCAGTGCCTCATTTTTTTCTGTGTGACGCCCCCAGTGCCTCATTTTTTTCTGTGTGACACCCCAGTGCCTCATTTTTTCTCTGTGTGGCACAACTTGTGTCTTTTTTTCAACCTAACTATGTAACACAACCAAAATCCTGAGTAGTGAGTTTTTTTAAATAATTATCTTTTTTTATTCCGACCGCCTTGTGTTTATAAAATCAGAGCTTGTAATGTGTGCAGTAAAAGGCCTGACTCTTAGCCTGTCTCTCTCTCTCTCTCTCTCCCTGTCTGTCTCTTTTTTTTTTCCAGTGCACAGGATGGCTTCTGCCTGCTTGCTAAGTGCTGCTGCTCTACAAAGCTAATCTCTTCTCAGGAAGTGCCCCAGCCAATGGCCTCCAGCGTGACATCCGGATCCCAGCCAGCAGCCAATCCCGCCTCAGCTTGCATCAGGAGGGAGCCTGATCACCAAGGCTTTTCGGGTGCCAAGCCCTTTCTGTCTGAGAACTGAGAGGACTGTCCTCCCTCCCTCCTCCTCCTCCATGTTTTATAAGTAGTGACATAACACAAGTGTTAACAATGCATCCACAGAGGTAAGCCATACTTTTTTTTTTCTTTTTTATATATATATATAAACTTTATTTACCCATCTGGACATACAAATTGTGCTTTTTGCAGGTTGTATCTCCATGACTTAGCAAGCCATGAAAAAAAAGAGAGAGAGAGAGAACCAAACTCTCCCAAATCTGGGAGGGGGGAGGAGTCACATGGTTGGGGTGCCATTAGCCCCACTTAAGGTGCAGAGAAGGGCACTCTTCCTACTTTCCTTACCCCCTTCTTTTCTTTTTTAAAGAGTGTGGAGGGGTTGTGCTCAAGGCCTCTCCCCCCTTTCCACAAGGAGTATCTTTTTGCATTATTGTCTGTGTCACATGCTGCTTTCTGTGTAAGGGGGGTGAACATGGAGGCTCACACAGCCCAGGCATTGAGACAAGCAGAGGAATCTGGCAAAATCAGCTGCAGGCAACGTTACCTTCCCTGCCACTAGAAGACAAGAGCCACACAAACACACAGGAATAACACTCACTCACTCACACACACCCCCCACCCCCCTCCTCCCTTCCTCGGCTGCAGGAACTCCACCACTACCAATGCCTGGCAGACATTTTGGGCCTAGCTTGCATCTGTGGACTGCACTTTTTCCTGGGTGGTGGGGAAGCCTCTGCTGGCCCTTAAGGCGGCACATTGCTGGCTAAACGCCGCCGACGGTTATTATTCCTTTTTTATTTGTTGCTTTTATTTTTGTTGCTTTTTTTTTCTGTACTGGGATCTATGCTTCATCACTGTGGCCCCGAACACAACTAGTATGGATGTCAAACTGTAAGTAGATGACATGTCCTTTTTCTTTTTTTAAATTCTCATGTGTGATCTTCGCTTTTTTTTATTTGTTTGTTTGACAACAAAATGTTTTTTGTTTTTAGTGTTTTTTTTATTTTTCATATTCCCCTTTTTTGTGTAGACCGTTGCTTAACAAACCCCCCTTGTAGGCCTCTCGGCGCACAGAGGGTTAAACAATCGTGTGTTGTTTTTTTTTTGTCACGTTCCATTTTCAAGGTAAGTTCTGAGGATTGTAGGAGACGATGGACCTTTTTTTTTATTACATTTTTTTTTACTTACTTTATTATTTTATTTTTATATTAGCAAAGGCAGTCCCCCCCCCCCCCTCCTCCATGCCTGTGTCTCCCCCCCCTGTGCGTACGTGCTGCTGCCTAATTGATCTGCGTGTCGTGTCGAGCTGCTGCTGTGACTTTGACTCAACTTCCTGTCGTTTTGCAAAAAAAAAAAGTTAATTATTTCTATTTTTTTTTTTTTTGTGATCTTGTTGCAGGTTTTGTGTATTTTTTTTTTTGCTTCTTTTTCTCAAAGAGACCTAATTTCTGTAGTGCGGTGACATCAGACCTGCAAAAAAAAAACGGTCTCCCCAGTATATAGGAGAGGATGTGGTTTGCCTCCTTTTTTTGGCATCTTCCAGATTTTCATCAGCCGTACAGGTTTAATTTTAGCCGACGCTCCTTTTTTTTTTTTTTTTGGGGGGGGGTAAATGGAGGCTGACGGTTCCCTGCAGCTGGATTGAACAGTTTTCGGATAAGAGCTATTAATGGCATGCCATTAACCCTCTCCCATCCCCCCCCCCCCCCCCTACCTCTCTGCCTGTCACAGGCTTCCCTGGGGGTAAACGGGAGGCCCCATTGTATAAGCTGTGATAGGTAAACAACTGATTTTATCCTTGTTTTATTTTAACTGGATGGATCGTATTGTTGTGCCTTTTTCTAGGAAGGTGGTGTTAGTTAATCGGCATGCAAACAGAGTCTTTTAGTCGTGCTGCTGCAATATATATATATACGCTTCTCCTGTGCATGCCTGCAGCAACAAAAAAAAACAAAACAGGGCCTGAGCGGTGGTGAGGCTGAAAATAGAGAGTGTACAAAATGGAGGCTGCTGGCCTCACTCCCCCCCCCCCCCTGAGGTTGCTGGCTAAGAAGTATTGCCTCCAATGCTTCCTGTTTATTCAGAATGCAATAAGGAAGGGCAGCATCTCGTCGGGGGTGGTTTCTGTTGAAATGTTCCCACTTATTTGTGGCCATTAGGAATAGATGAGACGTCAGGATGTTTGCTTGTGAGTAATCATTGCTTTAGACGTTGTCAGCCCGGGCTGTGGCGTGTCTCCAAGTAACGCCCATATGAGGGTCCACTATGAGGACAAAAACAATGTATTTGATCTGAAACTGATGTTATGCTCCCCATGCATTTAAAGGGGAGCTCTACTGTAAAAAGTGTGCCCAATAAAGGCAAGTAGAAAGCAAACTACTACTAACCGGTATTGCCTGTGGGGCTCCCTACGAACACGAACCTGCGAATGCACCCCGATTTAGATGAGGGGTAGCTAAGAAGGCTGGCGGCTCCCGCAGCTAACTATGGCTGCTCATGCAGCTGTCACATGATCAGCCTTGGGCGTAGACTGCTTTCGTCCAGGGCTGATCTCTCACATGTGATTGGCCATAATTAGTGCCATTGAAAGCAATAATAAGGCTGCCTGCTCCTGCGGCTAAGTGTGGCCGCTCATGCAGCTGTCACATGATCAGCTTTGGGCGTAGACTGCTTGCGCCCAGGGCTGATCCGTCGCATGTGATTGGCCAAAATGTGCTCTGGGAGGCGGCTCCATTGAAAGCAATAATAAGGCTGCCGGCTCCTGCAGCTGATCGTGGCCGCTCATGCAGCTATCACGTGATCAGCCCTGGGCATAGACTGCTTGTGCCCAGGGCTGGTCTCTCGCATTTGAGGGCTGCGTGGCTGTGATTAGCTGTGGGAGGCAGCCTCATTGAAAGCAATAATAGGGCTGCCGGCGCCCACAGCTAGTTGTGCTTGCTCATGCAGCTGTCACATGATCAGCCTTAAGTATAGAAGGCTTGCACCCAGGGCTGATCTTTCGCATGCGATTGGCCATAATTAGCTGCGGGTGGCAGCCCCATTGAAAGCAATAATAAGGCTTCCGGCTCCTGCAGCTAATCATGGCCGCTCATGCAGCTATCACATGATCAGCCTTGGGCGTGGACTGCTTGCACCCAGGGCTGATCTCTCGCATGTGAGCGGCTGTGATTAGCTGCGGGAGGCAGCCCCCTGCAGCTAATATTGACTGCTCATGCAGCTATCACATGATCAGCCTTGGGCGTGGACTGCTTGCGCCCAGGGCTGATCTCTCGCATGTGAGTGGCTGTGATTTGCTGGGGCAGTCGGCCCCATTTGAAAGCAATAATAAGGCTGCCGACTCCCACAGCTAATTGTGCTTGCTCATGCAGCGGTCACATGATCAGCCTTAAGTATAGAAGGCTTGCACCCAGGGGCTGATCTTTCGCATGCGATTGGCCATAATTAGCTGCGGGTGGCAGCCCCATTAAAAGCAATAATAAGGCTTCCGGCTCCTGCAGCTAATCATGGCCGCTCATGCAGCTATCGCATGATCAGCCTTGGGCGTGGACTGCTTGCGCCCAGGGCTGATCTCTCGCATGTGAGTGGCTGTGGGAGGCAGCCCCCCGCATCTAATATTTACTGCTCATGCAGCTGTCGCATGATCAGCCCAGGGCGCAAGCACTCTGCGCCCAAGGCTGATCTCTCGCATGTAAGTGGCTGTGATTAGCTGCGGGAGGCGGCCCCCCGCATCTAATTTTTACTGCTCATGCAGCTGTCGCATGACCAGCCTTGGGAAAGTGGAGATCAGCCTTTAGGCAAGTAGAGAGCAAACGGCTACTAACCAGTATTGCCTGTGGGGCTCCCTATGAACATGAACCTGCGAATGCACCCCGATTTAGATGAGGGAACCTCAGCGAGTGTTCCCTCGATTAGCTGCCCCATTGAAAGCAATTAGGAGGCTGCCGGCTCCCGCAGCTAATCGTGGCTGCTCATGCAGCTGTCACATGATCAGCATTGGGCCTAGACTGCTAGCGCCCAGGGCTGATCCGTCGCATGTGTTTGGCCATGATCAGCTCTGGGAGACAGCCGCATTGAAAGCAATAATAAGGCTGCCGGCTCCCACAGCTAATCGTTGGCCGCTTATGCAGCTGTCACATGATCAGCCTTGGGCATGGACTGCTTGCGCCCTGGGCTGATCTGTCGCATGTGATTGGCCATAATTAGCTCTGGGAGGCGGCTCCATTGAAATCAATAATGAGGCTGCCGGCTCCCGCAGCTAATCATAGCCGCTCATGCAGCGCTGATCTGTCGCATGTGAGTGGCCATAATTAGCTCTGGGAGGCGGCTCCATTGAAATCAATAATAAGGCTGCCGGCTCCCGCAGCTAATCGTGGCTGCTCACACGATCAGCCTTGGACATAGAAGGCTTTTGCCCCAGGGCGGATCTCTCGCATGTTGGTGGCTGTGATTAGCTGCGGGAGGCAGCCGTTTGCAGCTAATATTGACTGCTCATGCAGCTGTCACATGATCAGCCTTAGGCCTAGAAGGTTCGCACCCAGGACTAATCTCTATCGCATTTGAGGGCTGATCTCTCGCATGTTAGTGGCTGTGATTGGCTGCGGGAGGCAGCCCCCCTAAAGCTAATATTGACTGCTCATGCGGCTGTCATGTCATCGGCCTTGGGCATAGACTGCTTGCACCCAGGGCTGATCTCTCACATGTGATTGGCCATAATTAGCTGCGGAAGTCAGCCCCAATGAAAGCAATAAGAAGGCTGCCGGCTCCCGCAGCTAATCGTGGCTGCTCATAGAGCCGTCGCGTGATCAGCCTTGGGCATAGAAGGCTTGCACCCAGAGCTAAACTCTATCACATGTGAGTGGCTGTGATTAGCGGCGGGAGTCGGCCCCAATTAAAGCAATAAGAAGGCTGCCGGCTCACGCAGCTAATCGTGGCCGCTCATGCAGATATCACATGATCAGCCTTGGGCGTTGACTGCTTGTGCCCAGGTTTGATCTCTTGCATGTGATTGGCCATAATTGGTTCTGGGAGGCAGCTCCAATGAAAGCAATAAGGCTGCTGCAGCTGTCACATGATTAGCCCTGGGCATAGTAGGCTTGCACCCAGGGCTGATCCCTTGCATGTTAGTGGCTGTGATTAGCTGCAGGAGGCAGCCCCCCCCCACAGCTAATATTGACTGCTCATGCGGTTGTCGCGTAGACTGGGCGTAGACTGCTTGCGACCAGGGCTAATCTCTCGCATGTGAGTGGCTGTGATTGGCTGCGGGAGGCAGCTTCATTAAAAGCAATAAGGCTGCTGATTCCCGCTGGTAATCACGGCAACTTGCTTGTAATTGCGCATGCAGCAATCACATGGAAGTGACCAACCCTTAACGCAGACTGCTTG
The DNA here is from genome assembly GCA_029574335.1 of Rana kukunoris. Taxonomy (NCBI): domain Eukaryota; kingdom Metazoa; phylum Chordata; class Amphibia; order Anura; family Ranidae; genus Rana; species Rana kukunoris. The sequence goes on along the minus strand of CM056060.1, from coordinate 2,041,060 downwards.
CATCCAGGGCTGATCTCTCGCATGTGAGTGACCGCAACTGGCTGTGGGATCCAGCAGCCTCCCATCCCTTTCAATGAGGCTGCTAATCGCAGGAACTCCAGCTCAGGTCCTTGCATGTAATCGGAGTGTAGGGTGCATTCGCAGGTGTGAATGCACTCTTATTCTGTGTGGAGACGGCTATCTCAGGAGGGACTACCAAATCTCCTGAGGTCAGTGGGCTTGGAAGCAGGGAGATCCTTGCACTGCAGGTCTTCAGGTACAGCTTTCCTCTCCAGCAAGGAAAACGATGACCAGCACAGTACTGATATCACCAAATCTCCTGAGGCCAGTGGGCTTGGAAGCAGGGAGATCCTTGCACTGCAGGTCTTCAGGTACAGCTTTCCTCTCCAGCAAGGAAAACGATGACCAGCACAGCACAGTACTGATATCACCAAATCTCCTGAGACCAGTGGGTTTGGAAGCAGGGATATCCTTGCGCTGCAGGTCTTCAGGTATAGCTTTCCTCTCCAGCAAGGAGAACAGTGACCACCAAATCTCCTGAGGCAAGTGGGCTTGGAAGCAGGGAGATCCTTGCACTGCAGGTCTTCAGGTATAGCTTTCCTCTCCAGCAAGGAGAACAGTGACCACCAAATCTCCTGAGACCAGTGGGCTTGGAAGCAGGGATATCCTTGCACTTCAGGTACAGCTTTCCTCTCCAGCAAGGAAAACAGTGAGCAGCACATTAGTGATATCACCAAATCTCCTGAGGCCAGTGGGCTTGGCATCAGGGATATCCTTGCACTGCAGGACCCCGTGTACAGCTTCCTCTCCGGCAAGGAAAACAGTGACCACCAAATCTCCTGAGACCACTAGGCTTGAAAGCAGGGAGATCCTTGCACTGCAGGTCTTCAGGTATAGCTTTCCTCTGCAGCAAGGAGAACAGTGACCACCAAAACTCCTGAGGCCAGTGGGCTTGGAACCAGGGATATCCTTGCACTTCAGGTCCTCAGGTATAGCTTTCCTCTCCAGCAAGGAAAACAGTGACCAGCACAGTAGTGTTATCACCAAATCTCCTGAGACCACCAGGCTTGGAAGCAGGGAGATCCTTGCTCTGCAGGACCCTGTGTACAGCTTCCTCTCCGGCACGGAGAACAGTGACCACCAAATCTCCTGAGACCACCAGGCTTGGAAGCAGGGAGATCCTTGCTCTGCAGGACCCTGTGTACAGCTTCCTCTCCAGCAAGGAGAACAGTGACCACCAAATCTCCTGAGACCAGTGGGTTTGGAAGCAGGGAGATCCTTGCTCTGCAGGACCCTGTGTACAGCTTCCTCTCCAGGAAGGAGAACAGTGACCACCAAATCTCCTGAGACCACCAGGCTTGGAAGCAGGGATATCCTTGCTCTGCAGGTCTTCAGGTACAGCTTTCCTCTCCAGCAAGGAAAACAGTGAGCAGCACAGTAGTGATATCACCAAATCTTCTGAGACCAGTGGGCTTGGAGGCAGGGAGATCCTTGCACTGCAGGACCCTGTGTACAGCTTCCCCTCCATTTCCTGTCTACATGCACCAGCAATGGTTGCATGCCATTTTTCTCAGGGCGGGTTTCCTCCACAATGACAACAGTGCACCATACCTGCGCTATGTGCATTGGAACAGCCACTTATAGTCTTCATTGGCAGAGCGCGTCTGTCAGGGTGACAACACAGGAGCACAGTTGGTAGGCCGGGGGAGAGCGTTGTCACCTCTGACAGGAAGTGCCTGAATAAGGACTTCACCGGGGGGGGATTATTTGAATGAAATTTCAGAGCTAAAAGGATTGAAAATGACTTTTGAAAGTATGAGGTTTCCCGGGGCGAGTTCACACCATCCCAACAGGCAGCTTTATCCAGCGCAATCCCGACGTTTAGCTGACCGCAATACGTATATATATATATATATATATATATATATAATGTTGCACCTTTGCAAATAGTTTATCAAGGTTATGGCTGAAGCTAAACCGTAACTCCAGTATCCCTTCTTTTTTTTTTTTAACTGGCATTTGTCTTTCTCATGAAAGCAGTCCGAGCGGCTACATATTTCTTCTTCACTTATGTGCGCTGATGGGGGGTACTAATAGGCTGCTCTGATAGGGGACACTGATAGGCTGCACTGATGGTCCCTGATAGGCTACACTGGCAGGCACTGATGAGGCTACACTAATAGGCTGCACTGATGGGGGACGCTAATGAAGCAAAGACGGGCACTGACGAGGCTACACTGCCAGGCACTGATGGGCACTGATAGGAGGCACTAACAAAAGGTACTGATGGGGCTACACTAATGGGCACTGATGAGGCTACACTGATGAGGCTGCACTGGCGGCCACTAATAGGAGACGCAAGAGGCACTGATGAGGCTACACTGGCGGGCACTGATGAGGCTACACTGGCGGGCACTGATGAGGCTGCACTGGCGGGCACTGATGAGGCTGCCCTAGCAGGCATTGATGAGGCTGCACTGACAGGCACTGAGAGACACGAGGCACTGATGAGGCTGCACTGGCGTGATGAGGCTCCACTGGCGTGCACTGATTAGGCTGCACTGGCGTGATGAGGCTGCACTGGCGTGCACTGATGAGGCTGCACTGGCGTGCACTGATGAGGCTGCACTGGCGTGCACTGATGAGGCTGCACTGGCGTGCACTGATGAGGCTGCACTGATGAGGCTGCACTGATGGGCACTGATTAAGGCTGCACTGATGGGCGACACTAAATAGGAACACTGATGAGGCTACACTGATGAGCACTGATAGGGGACACTAAGTGGCACTGATAGGTTGCACTGATTGCCACTATTGGGGGATACACTGATAATGAGTGTAAACAATGTGATGACAGCCTTGCCGGTTATCGGCCCTCCTTTCCTCATAGGCACAGGGTGGGTGGCCTCTATCTAGAAAGTCTGTTTGCATGAGACAGCCGTGTCCAAAGGACAAAGCAGTCACAGAGTGTGCCCAATGCATGCCACAGGGGGCGGGCTTCTAGGAGGACGTCCATGGACGCCCCTCCAGGTCTGGAGGACCACGCTGTAGCCGTCTTTCACTTATACCGTGGTTGGCACATGAGTAAGGTATAACAAAAGGCAAACTATTGTTTGTTTTGATTTTTCTAGTTTTGGAGTGGAGAGGGATTAGAACAGCTGTCAGGCCACCCCCCCCCCCCCAGTTCAAAAGATTCATCCTCCTGTTTTCTCCTGTTTGAATGTAAGTGAAAGAAAATCCCAAATTTAGGGTTGTCATCTGAACAGGACACGAGGACAATCTTTCCATGGGGACAACCAGAGATTCCTTCCCTTTGGAGAGATTTCCTGCTGCTCACTGTTGTGGCTATGAGGCAGGAAGTGAAGGGAAATCTCCCAAATGAGATGTGAAGGGCAAAAAAAAGGCAATATGAGGAAGAGATCTTCTCATTATGTTCTTATGGCCTATTACAGGGATAAGGGCCTCTAGGATCCAGGGGTGCCTCTAGGATCCAGGGGTGCCTCTAGGATCCAGGGGTGCCTCTAGGATCTGGGGTGCCTCTAGGATCTGGGGTGCCTCTCGGATCTGGGGTGCCTCTAGGGTCCGGGTGCCTCTAGGGTCCAGGAGGCCTCCTAGGATCCAGGTGCCTCCTAGGATCCAGGGGTGCCTCTAGGATCCGGGGTGCCTCTAGGATCTGGGGTGCCTCTAGGGTCCGGGTGCCTCTAGGGTCCAGGAGGCCTCTAGGGTCCAGGAGGCCTCCTAGGATCCAGGTGCCTCCTAGGATCCAGGGATGCCTCTAGGACCTGGGTTGCCTCTAGGACCTGGGTTGCCTCTAGGACCTGGGTTGCCTCTAGGATCCAGGGGTGCCTCTAGGATCCAGGGGGCCTCTAGGATCTGGGGTGCCTCTAGGATCCAGGGGTGCCTCTAGGATCCAGGGGTGCCTCTGGGATGCCTCTAGGATCTGGGGTGCCTCTAGGATCTGGGATGCCTCTAGTATCCGGGGGGTTTTGAGGATCCAAGGGGCCTTTAGGATCCGGGGTGCCTCTAGGATCCGGGGGCCGCTGGCCCAATGTTTGTCTGGATCTACCCCAGTATGGAAGGCTTCAGGGCCCAAAGGAGTTAATATCTCGCCCTGCCGGGATCTCTCAGTCCTCACGCCCCCCCAACAGGTCAGGTTTTTAGGATTTCCATTATTTTGCACAGGTGATTTGATCAGTTTCACTGCCTTAGTAATCACCACAGCCATTTCATCTGAGGGAAATCCTGAAAACTTGACCTGTTGGGGGGGGGGGGGGGGGGGCGTGAGGACTGGAATTGAGAAACACTGGTTTACACTAACATACGATCGCCCCTTTCCTTATATAGCTTTGTCTTTACTCCTCTGGACCGGGGGCTTTCCAGGCCAAGCTCATCACCAAACCTTCTGACATACAAACAGTCCGAGGGGAAAAAATATGTCTGCATTGCACCAAGATGTGAGAGAGAGAGAGAGAGAGAGAGAGAGAGAGACAGAACCCTTCATCTCCATCTCTATAAACCAATCCGGTGTCCTCAATCACTGCAACCCAGATCTGCTGAACGGCTGATATTGGAGAAAGGCGTTCTGGAACCTTCTTCATGTCCTCGTCATGTGGATGTGGGTTTCACTGCCAGGAAGCTGAGGGGGGGAGGGGGGTTCATGGAGGAGGAAGATTATTAATGCATGTGAGTGGACAGCTGTGCGTCGTCTTCATAAATTTAAAATTAAATGCGCAATTTATTTATATTCTAGAAACCATCTTACTTGTTCAAGAATGTTTCTTGCTGCCTGGACCTCCCCGTGATGTTTCAGTGGTGCAAGGGGGGTCGGAGAACTGTGTTTCAAGGGTCCTGTCCGATCACAGGTTATTAATATTATGCTTGACTCCAGGACTTCCCCCGAGTCTCCCCCATCCTCTGGAACTCCCTACCTCAATCTGTCCGGCTATCTCCCTACTCTGTCCACTTTTAGGCGATTTGCTAAAAACTCATCTCTTCAGAGAGGCCTACTCTGCCCCCCCTCCCCCCACCTAACAACTGAACTTTTTATTTTCTCCTTTGGTCCATCCTCCACAGAAAAGCACTGCGCAAACTGTTGGTGCTAAATAAATCCTGTATAGTAGTAGTAGTAATACAAATAATAGTAATAATAATTAAAAAATATATATATAAATCCTGCATAATATAATATATAAATCCTGTATTATAATAATAATAATAATAATAATAATAATACAGGATTTATACATTTATTATTACTATACAGGATACAATTATACACACACATTATATATATATATATATATATATATTATATATATATTATATATATATAATATATATATATATATATATATATATATAATATATATGTGTGTGTGTGTGTGTGTGTGTAATTTTATCCTGTATAGTAATAATAAATGTATAATATACATCCTGTATTATAATATGTAAATCCTGATAATATATACATTTTGTATAATATATAAATCCTGTATAATAATAATTTGTGTGTGTGTGTGTATTATATATACACAAATTATTATTATACAGGATTTATATATTATACAAGATTTATATTTTTAATATTATTCAGGATTTATCTCATTCAGTATTTATCTAGATTATAATAAATAATAATAATAATTATTATAATCTAGATAAATACTGAATGAGATAAATCCTGAATAATATAAAAAATATAAATCTTGTATAATATATAAATCCTGTATAATAATAATTTGTGTATGTGTATATATAATACACACACACACACACAAATTATTATTATACAGGATTTATATATTATACAAGATTTATATATTATCAGGATTTACATATTATAATACAGGATGTATATTATACAGGATTTATACATTTATTATTATTATTATACAGGATACAATTCTACATATATATATATTAAGGCATTCATATATATATATATATATATATATATATATATATATATATATATATATATATATATATATATGTATGTGTGTGTGTGTGTGTAATTTTTATCATGTATAAATCCTCTATAATAATAAAAATAATAGTAATAATAATTTAAAAAAATATATAAATCCAGCATAATATAATATATAAATCCTGTAGTATTATAATTATTATTTATTATAATCTAGATAAAAAAAAAAAAATATATATATATATATATATATATATAAATCTGGTATAATAATATTAATATTATATAAATCGGTATAATAGTATTAATATTATATAAATTGGTATAATAATATTATTATATAAATCTGGTATAATAATATTATTATATAAATCCGGTATAATAATATTATTATATAAATCCGGTATAATAATATTAATATTATATAAATCTGGTATAATAATATTATATAAATCCGGTATAATAATAATTAAAATTGTGTGTGTTATATAATTAATATAATTTTATCCTGTATTATAATATATATATATATATATATATATATATATATATATATATTCTCTATCCTGTAAAAGAATACTACCAATATGATAAATCTTTGTAGGAAAAATAATAATATATTAATTCTGTATAATCGACATTAAGAACATAAATCCCTAACAGAATTTCTTTTTGGATTTTTAAGGTACCACACTAAAATTATGTAAAAAGAATATACATTTTATTTATACAAATCTTAAAAAAAATAAAAAAAAATCACACAACAAATAACTGGAGATGGTGGAGCTGCAATTGCATATGTTGCCAGTATTTGCAGACATTGGTATTTCCAGATAGATTCTCCGACACGTTTCGCCGGACAGCGCCCGCTTCTTCACGTTTGGAATCTACAATTGTAAACAAATAAGGCAAGTTAAGCTTCTAGCAGGATCAATTACATGTATAAGATTACAGACCACAAGCTGATCCCATTTACAACCATCAAGAATTGCGAAAGCTTACACTCAATGCTGGTACACAGAGTACTTCAAAATGAATGGGGGAAAAAATAATATCCTGTATAATAACAATAAAAATATAAATCCTGTCTCTTGACTGCTAGCTGGGGCTCATCTGACCTCCTTACATCAGGGTCCCCGCCAGAGTCCGAGAAAGAGAGTAGAGAAAAGAGGGTGCACCGGTCTTGTGCATTATCCCAAGCAAATGTATTAATAGAAACAAATTAAAACTACTAACAAACGTGAAGAAATATAACTTGAAAAAGCCACCTAATCATGGCGATAAGTCCTGAAAACAAAGGTAACAGAGAGGCCATTGGGGCCACTGCTGGCTCTGACACGGTTTGAAGGAGTACCTTCTTCCTCAGAGCCTACCAATAAAAGTCCATCCCTACATCGGGGTCCTCCTTTACATTTCCACCCTTACGTTGGAGCCCCCCGTCTTACATCTGCATTCCCGTGAGAGTCCCCCCTTACATTATAGTTCCCATCAAAATCCCTACCTTGGAGTCCCTACCTTACATTAGAGCCCACCGTCGCCTCACATACTTAGAGCGTGGCTTGGAGAGTCCGGGAGCGTGGTTATAGCAGCAGGCGGAGCAGGTCGGGGAGGAAATGCCATCTTGTAAAAGCTGGTGCACGACTTTGGTTTTCAGGAGGCTGTCGGTCCCGTCAACCAACAGAGGTACAATGACGGCACACCCCAGGAAACCTGTGCTAGAGACCAGGGAAAAAGGAGGGAGGTTGTTGATGTTGGCAAAAAAAGAAAAATTGTAGGTCTACATGAAGACCTTTTTGTGAGAGGCGGCTGACCCTAGCTGCGGGTACATATAATCTTGCGGTACGCCGGATTTTGGAGACTCGGGTCTAGAGTAAGAACTCATTGTGTAGGTTCCAGAGGACCCTCAGGTCCTGTCTACATGATTGTGGGGCAATGGTGGTTCCTGAGGGTCCTCTGATCATGCATGTCTTCCGACTCCAGTCTATGGACACTGTCTAGTTCTATAGGCATTTAAGAAAAGTATCAAGTTGTTTTTAAAATTCCACAATTGATTTTGTCAATTTAGTGGGGCATTTCACAGCTTGGCCACTCATAGAGAACCTTGTTCCGTGTTGTCCTGTGTGCAGTCCATGGAATAGAATTAATGAATGAAGTTGGCAGATCTCTATGTTGACTTAGAATAATACTGGCCATGCACTCAGGAAAACGTCAGCCAGCTTAATAATAAACATGAGTATTTAGAGCAGCCTTTCTCTCAGGAACCCCTAAAACTATTTTCAGGTCTTGGGTAACCCTTACTAAAACCAGCGCATCTGGAAAATGCCCCTTTTGTTGGTGGCCAGTAGCAAGACTTCAACCCGTACGGTGGTGGTCAGGATGTCCTCTATGGTGGTGGTCAGAATGTCCCCTATGGTGGTGGTCAGGATGTCCTCTATGGTGGTGGTCAGGATGTCCTCTATGGTGGTGGTCAGAATGTCCGCCTTTTGGTGGTGGTGGTCAGGACGCCCTGCTTCTTGGTGGTGGCCAGGACGCCCTGCTTCTTGGTGGTGGCCAGGACGCCCTGCTTCTTGGTGGTGGCCAGGACGCCCTGCTTCTTGGTGGTGGCCAGGACGCCCTGCTTCTTGGTGGTGGCCAGGACGCCCTGCTTCTTGGTGGTGGCCAGGACGCCCTGCTTCTTGGTGGTGGCCAGGACGCCCTGCTTCTTGGTGGTGGCCAGGACGCCCTGCTTCTTGGTGGTGGCCAGGACGCCCTGCTTCTTGGTGGTGGCCAGGACGCCCTGCTTCTTGGTGGTGGCCAGGACGTCCTGCTTCTTGGTGGTGGCCAGGACGCCCTGCTTCTTGGTGGTGGCCAGGACGCCCTGCTTTCTTGGTGGTGGCCAGGACGCCCTGCTTCTTGGTGGTGGCCAGGACGCCCTGCTTCTTGGTGGTGGCCAGGACGCCCTGCTTCTTGGTGGTGGCCAGGACGCCCTGCTTCTTGGTGGTGGCCAGGACGCCCTGCTTCTTGGTGTTGACCTGGACGCCCTGCTTCTTGGTGGTGGCCAGGACGCCCTGCTTCTTGGTGGTCCCTGCTTCTTGGTGGTGGCCAGGACGCCCTGCTTCTTGGTGGTGGCCAGGACGCCCTGCTTCTTGGTGTTGACCTGGACGCCCTGCTTCTTGGTGGTGGTTGCGGTTCCACCCTTAAACACAGCTAAAAAAGATGATTGGTATCATGCTGCTGACTGTGCCAAGTGGTGTTAGTCCCAGAATTATGCAGTCAGTAACCAATAGGAGGTCCATCAACCGCAGCTCAAGGAACACCTACAACCCTGCGTTGGCAGTAGACTGATTTGTTTTTGTGGGGGGTTTTTGTTTTGTTTTTATCCTACATTGTGAGACTTTCTTTTCTCATACTGCAATGGCTACAATGAAACTTTATATTCCAGATGTGAATCATACAGGACAGCACTATACATGCATCACATGTACTAAGAGTAAAAGAACAGAGAGTGTAATACAAGCCCCTAAAATTTTCCAGTTGATCAGAAAACCCCATACATAGTGCAGTATTGGGGGGATTATACTCTTGTGGTAGGTGCTTTTCCAATGAGTTACCATAGACATCAGTTGCCCATGCAAGGGTTCTTCACATCAGCATGAACGGACACCGGAAAATGCCAAGCCGCCTGACTCGCTTTGTCTGCTTTCCCATGACTCTCATTAGCAGTCCCTCAAGGACATGTTGCCAAGTCAGGTCTTCTGGTTTACTTCTAAACCCTATCCCCTTAACTAAACAATTCAAACAAACAAGTCGCAGTGGCTCCTTATCCATCAATCCCTGCTGCACAGCCCGCTCCTGGCCTACCCGATGGGAGACCACCTGACTCATGGGACAAGAACCCCTGGCTGCTAGCTAGGACTCCTCTAACCCCTTGGTGAGACCTTCTGTCTCATGACTCCTAGCTAGAGCTCCTCTGACCCCTCAGTGGGACTTCCTGTCTCTCTACTCCTGGCTGGGGCTCCTCTGACCCATTGGTGAGACCTCCTGTCTCTCGACTCCTGGCTTGGGCTCCTCTGACCCTTCACGGTGAGACCTCCTGTTCTGGTCTTCTAGCTGGGGCTCCTCTGACCCCTCCATTGAGACCTCATGTCTTTGGTCTTCTAGCTGGGCCTCCTCTGACCCCTCGTTGAGACCTCCTGTATCTGGTCTTCTGGTTGGGCTTCCTCTGACCCCTCGGTGAGACCTCATGTCTCTGGTCTTCTAGCTGGGGCTCCTCTGACCCCTCGTTGAGACCTCCTGTTCTGGTCTTCTAGCTGGGGCTCCTCTGACCCCTCCATTGAGACCTCATGTCTTTGGTCTTCTAGCTGGGGCTCCTCTGACCCCTCGTTGAGACCTCCTGTCTCTGGTCTTCTGGTTGGGCTTCCTCTGACCCCTCGGTGAGACCTCATGTCTCTCAACTCCTGGCTGGGGCTCCTCTGACCCCTCAATAAGACCTCATGTCTCTGGTCTTCTGGTTGGGCCTCCTCTGACCCATTGGTGAGACCTCATGTCTCCCGACTCCTGGCTGGGGCTTCTCTGACCCTTCTCGGTGAGTCCTGTCTCTGCTCTTCTGGTTGGGGCTCCACTGACCCCTCGTTGAGACCTCCTGTCTCCAAACTGGGAGCCGTGAGCTATCCTCAAGCTTGAGTATATAAGGACCTTGCACACCTGTGTACTCGCACTGGCTGCAGGCACCTGGTAAAATTCAGACACAGGGTTGATGGTTCCTTCCCACACAATAGATTTTGGAACCTTCATGCTCCCAGGCCCAAATTCGGGACTACAATATCTGGAGAAAGCCAAAAAACACAGCTTTCTCCGCTCAGAAAGGATAGTCTGGAACTTCGAATTAACCCTTAATGTGAATCCTGCATTCTTTTATTCTTCATTTTCAGTGACAGGGGCCTCTGACCATCACAATAGGAGTGGAAATCCTTTATAAAGCACCCATAGTAGTTGGCTGGCGCATGGTGAGCCCAGAAGAGTAGACCCCATGATGGATTGTATAAATGCTATGTGCTCCACCCTCATAAACTCTGAGCATGCCTAATGACTCCGGGCTCCTCGGTTCTAGAGGTGGGCATGTTTCCCTTATCTTCTAGAATAACCCGTGTGAAATTATCTGTTACCGTAATTAGTTGTCTGGCCTGTTTTTGTTTTTTGTTGTTCTTCCCCCTCCAGACCTGTGAATTCCCATAAACTGTGTCCATAGGGAGCTTTGATGTCCTCTATTCAAGTCTTCACACCTCGTCTTTTGTGTTTATACACATGGAGGGTGAAGATGAGACTGTATCCATAGACGTGTGTGCATGTACGGTCACCCCAGTCCAGTGACCGATGGCAACCGGTACTCCTGCCAGAGCATAGAAAGTCGACTGCTGAAAGATTTTTTATGGATTACCGTATCGCGTACCTTGCGCCTTGATTTATTTTTTGACCAATGGGAAAGCAGGAAAATGGTCTGGGACAAGAAGCCGATGAAATCTACTTTTTAGGCTGCTTTCACACTGCTCCATTGCAAGAAATATATGCATGTGCGTTTTTGCTACGTTTCCCGTGCGTTGTGCACTTAGAAACCACACCAAAAACGCAACCGCGTTTCATTATTATTATTATTATACAGGATTTATATAGCGCCAACAGTTTACGCAGCGCTTTACATTAGGGGAGACAGTACATTCACAATACAAATCAATACAGGAGGGATCAGAGGGCCCTGCTCGCAAGAGCTTACAATCTAGAAGGGAGGGTCAAGTGGAACAAGGGGTAGTTAGCTGTGGGGGATGGTCAGATGGACTCAGATGAAAAGTGCAGTTGCTAGGTGTGGGAAAGGTAGGCTTCTCTGAAGAGGAGGGTTTTCAGGGATCCTCTAAAAGCTAATAGAGAGGGAGATAGACGGATAGATTGGGGTAAGGAGTTCCATAGGCTTGGAGAGGCTCTTGAAAAGTCCTGGAGACGAGCATGGGAACAGGTGATGAGAGAGCTAGAGAGTAGGAGGTCTTGGGAAGAACGAGGAGAACGATTAGGTTGGTATTTAGAGACTAGGTCAGTGATGTAGCTGGGGGCAGAGTTGTGGATGGCTTTGTAGGTAATTGTTAGTAGTTTGAATTTAATTTGTTGGGTGAGCGGAAGCCAGTGGAGGGATTGGCAGAGAGGAGCAGCAGAGACAGAGCGGTTGGTAAGGTGGATGAGTCTGGCAGCAGCGTTCATGATGGACTGAAGGGGGGGATAGAGTATGCAGCGGTAGGCCAGTGAGAAGGGAGTTGCAATAATCAAGGCGAGAGATGACCAGGGAGTGAATCAATAGTTTTGTGGTGTCCTTGGTTAGAAAGGGGCGTATTTTGGAGATGTTGAGGCGGCAATTTTTGGACAGTGATTGAACGTGAGGTTTAAAGGACAGTTGAGAGTCCAGGACTACACCTAGGACCTTGGCATGTGGGGATGGGCTGATAGTTGTGCCATCAATTTTGACAGAGAGATCGGGGGAAGAGACACGTGGGGGAGGGAAAATGATAAGTTCCGTTTTGGATAGATTGAGTTTGAGGAAGTGGTGTGACATCCAAAGTGATATATCTGATAGTAAATTCGTGATACGGGAGGAGAATGAAGGAGTGAGTTGAGGGGTAGAGAAATAGATTTGAGTGTCATCAGCGTAGAGATGATATTGGAAGCCATGGGAGGCTATCAGCTGACCCAGGGAGGAGGTGTAGATTGAAAATAGGAGAGGTTTCATAGGATTTCTTGGTCGTGCATTTTTCTCCTGATCGGTGTGAAAGGACCCTTAGGCTACTTTCACACTGCAGCGGGGTGGGGGCATTGGCAGCAAAGTGGGAGGTGCGATGGCGGTAAGGCGCTTTACCGTCGGAATTGCGGAGGTATTCGGCTGCTAGCGGTGTGGTTTTACCCCCCCCCCCCCCCCCGCGCTAGCTGCCGAAAAAAAGGTTAATACCCGGTATAGCCGCGGTTTCCCATTGCTTTCAATGGGAAGAAGCGCTGGAGGAGTGGTAAACGCAATCGCTCCTTCGCTGCTCCAAAGATGCGGCCAGCAGGATATTTGGAGCGGTCCTGCTAGCGCTCCGCTCCAGTGTGAAAGCCCTCAGGCTTTCACACTGAAGAAACAGCCGCTGTTTCAGGTCAGTTTGCAGGCGCTATTTTTAGCGCAATTAACGCCCCAGTGTGAAAGGGGCCTTTTAGTGGTCGCTTTTCAGCTGCTAGTGGGGGGGAAAAACGAATAAAGGGTTAAAGGTGCCTGCAAATCGCCGAAGTATACAACGCTCCCGCACCGTCTGACAGATGCTGCTTGCAGGACCCAAATCCCCCTCTTAGCAAAACCCCACGACCCAAATCCCCACCCCCCCCGACCCAAATCCCCCTCTTAGCACAGCACCCCACCCAGCACAACCCCCCGACCCAAATCCCCCCTCCCAGCATAGGCCCCCCCTCTTAGCACAACACCCCACCCAGCACAATCCCCCTCTTAGCACATTTCCCCAACCAGCACAACCCCCCTGACCCAAATCCCCCCTCCCAGTACAACCCCCCCTGACCAAAATCCCTCTTTTACCACAACCCCCCTGACCCAAAACTCCCTTTTTACAAAACCACCCGACCCAAAACTCCCTCTTAACACAACCCCCCCCCCCCAAAAAACGATCCTCTGTAAACTGTTATTCCTCATGCACACAAAAAAAAGCCAGTAATATTTACTGTAAAAAAAAAAATGCCAGTAGCTTTGCAGTGAGTTCTTCATTGTCTAGCGTTCTTCATTTTTAGTGGTTACCAAAAAACGGTAACCACTAGTGAGCCACGTTTTGGCGCATTTATCTGCGTTTTTTTTTTTTTACATTGGAGCGTTTTTACAGCTGAAAAAATCCTTATTTATTTTTACAGCCAAAAAAAAAAAACGCCAAGCCAGAAACCGGTAATAACGGCCTATGTGTGTATGGGCACCTAGGGTAACATGCCAGAGAGTTTGACTGTGTAGAAAAACAGCCGCTGTAAAAATGTCCAAAAACATTCGGTGTGGACGAGGCCTTTGCAGTGGGAGAGCACACAGATCACTCCTGTGTGCAGAGAAGGCAGAGCCCTCCCCCCTCCCCCGCTCTCTGCTGCTCTCGGTACTCTTGCTGGCAAGTCCTTAGCAACCGGTGACGTCATTGGTTGGTAGAACGCAGTCGGGCGGCCAGCTCGGCTTTCCCTTTTGCCGAGTACGGATAGGAGCAGAAGGCGGGGGAGGGGGGAATGGAAGTGCGGGCACGGCTCTCTGCCTTCTCTGTACGCCGCAGTTAACCATGTGCTCTCCCTCGCTCAGATCGGGCCGTTGCCACGGCACCCCTAAGGACTCCTCATGGCACCCCGGTTGAGAAGCACTCATCTATAGAGACTGCGGTGAAATATATAGAACTAAGTACGTTAATCTGCTCTATTTTAGCACCGTTGCGTAGCATTAGCCAATCAATAACTGGTTTCACTTGCTGCCTGAAATTTTAAGCCTTTTTTTTTTATTGGCAAAAATACGTTTTTAAATACGTTTATTAAAGCCCTTTCCTCGCAGCGAAGTTCCACCCATTTTTGCAAGTTTCTTTCATTCGCATGCCCACCCACTGTGCAGTCCTAAATGGATAGTATTTTTTTTATTTATGAATATTTTTATTTTAAATGTATCGGCGACACTTCTGGTCCCGGCCGCCTAGGCGACGACGTCATCATTTGGAGATTCTCTTGGACTGCTGGGGTATCGGCATCATCGATCACAGAAGTCCGAGGGAGTGGTCTGATTCTCTTTTGATTGACAGTTTGCCAGAACAACGGGGTGGGTACTTCCGCTGCCACCACCATTACTATGGACTGTGAACCGAGCGATCCAACACCAGCGATCGCTCGGTTCTCATGGCTTCCCGAGCAGAGAGCTATTGACTGTCAGTCACCGCTTTCTGCTCTGCCCCACATTCCACACTCATTAGAGCGCTGGGTGGTGGAGAGGGCGGGAGCTGACGGCTCAGGCTCTCACCGGCTCGCTGAGAAGCTGAGCCGGGTGATGATGTTCTAACAATATGGTTCCCTTATCGGATTGTCCGGCCTGGACTGCGCAATCAGAGCCGACGGAAATCTCAGAGGCCGAACAGGTGTTCGTTGGCTGTAGACGGAGCATGCGCAATCGACGTGCCGCTCGCTCCCGATGCTCGGGGCTGGTTATACACGCCGCTTGCTCTATACAGCAAGGGGCGGGTTCTTTTCTCAAAAGGGGCGGATATGGTTAGAAGAGCCATGATGGCCAGTGCTTTGTGATGGGCAGTGCTTTTTTGAAAAGGGGGGAAACTTTTCTTAAATGCTCGGATCCCAATACAGCAAGGGGCGGATGCTTTTGCCAAATGCTCGGATCTCGATCCAGCAAGGGGCGGATGCTTTTCCCAAATGCTCGGATCCCAATACAGCAAGGGGTGGATGCTTTTCCCAAATGCTCGGATCTCAATACAGCAAGGGGCGGATGCTTTTCCCAAATGCTCGGATCTCAATCCAGCAAGGGGCGGATGCTTTTCCCAAATGCTCGGATCTCAATCCAGCAAGGGGCGGATGCTTTTTCCAAATGCTCGGATCTCAATCCAGCAAGGGGCGGATGCTTTTCCCAAATGCTCGGATCTCGATCCAGCAAGGGGCGGATGCTTTTCCCAAATGCTCGGATCTCGATCCAGCAAGGGGCGGATGCTTTTCCCAAATGCTCGGATCTCAATACAGCAAGGGGCGGATGCTTTTCTCAAATGCTCGGATCTCAATACAGCAAGGGGCGGATGCTTTTGCCAAATGCTCGGATCTCGATCCAGCAAGGGGCGGATGCTTTTCCCAAATGCTCGGATATTGATCCAGCAAGGGGCAGATGCTTTTCCCAAATGCTCAGATCTCGATACAGCAAGGGGCGGATGCTTTTCCCAAATGCTCGGATCCCAATCCAGCAAGGGACGGATGCTTTTCCCAAATGCTCGGATCTCAATACAGCAAGGGGCAGATTCTTTTCCCAAATGCTCGGATCTCAATACAGCAAGGGGAAAATGCTTTTCCCAAATGCTCGGATCTCAATACAGCAAGGGGCGGATGCTTTTCCCAAATGCTCGGATCTCGATCCAGCAAGGGGCGGATGCTTTTCCCAAATGCTCGAATCTCGATCCAGCAAGGGGCGGATGCTTTTCCCAAATGCTCGGATCTCGATCCAGCAAGGGGCGGATGCTTTTCTCAAATGCTCGGATCTCAATACAGCAAGGGGCGGATGCTTTTCCCAAATGATCGGATCTCGATACAGCAAGGGGCGGATGCTTTTCTCAAATGCTTGGATCTCGATACAGCAAGGGGCGGATGCTTTTCCCAAATGATCGGATCTCGATACAGCAAGGGGCGGATGCTTTTCCCAAATGCTCGGATCCCAATCCAGCAAGGGGCGGATGCTTTTCCCAAATGCTCGGATCTCAATCCAGCAAGGGGCGGATGCTTTTCTCAAATGCTCGGATCTCAATACAGCAAGGGGTGCCCCTTGCTGTATTGAGATCCAAGCATTTGAGAAAAGCATCCTCCCCTTTCAAAAAAGTGCTGCCCATCACAAAGCACTGGCCATCATCCCTCTTCTAACCATATCCTCCCCTTTGAGAAAAGCATCCGCCCCTTGCTGTATAGAGCGATCGGCGAGAGACGTGTATTAGGGCTGGGGAAAAAATCGATTTGAATCATGAATCGAGTTGCGAGGGCAAATCAATTCAGGTTTTAACCAAATCAATTTTTTTTTTGATTTTAATTTTTTTTTTTCCATAGGACCGGCGCTCTGCGGGCTAGTCCAAAGCCGCGGCCTCGCCTAAAAAAAAAAAAACCCTGCTCGCCGCAATCCTGGGAAAAGGCCACAAGGCCGAAAGCCGCTTGTGGCCTTTTCCCAGGATCACGGTGAGCTGCGGGTTTTAGGTCGAGGTTACGGGTTCGGCCTAGTCCGCGGATCGCCGGTCCTAAGTTTTTAGGCGAGGTCGCGGCTTCGGCCTAGACTAGGCCGAAGCCGCGGCCTCACCTAAAAACTAAGGAACGGCCCGGTGTCCATCAAGAAAAAAAACTTGATGTGAATCGAGTTTTTTTTTTTTTTTTTTTTTCTTTTTTGAATTGCAGATTTTTTGGGGGCCAAAATCGCCCAGCTCTAGCGTGCATAACCAGCCCCGAGCATTGGGAGCGAGCGCCATGTTGATTGCGCATGCTCTTTCAGCCTCGGAGATTTTCTTCGGCTCCGATTGCACAAGCGCTGCGCAGTCCAGGCCGGACCCCATCCGATAGGGGAACCATCTCGATAAAACGCCGGTCTAAGCATTTGGGTGGATCCCAACCATATGGTCGTGATCCTTCTTGAGACATATTGGATTTATTTATTTTTTGTTTGAAACGTGTTGAGTTATACTGATGAGTAAGTCAGGCTTTGAAATAAGTATTGTCCTTTATGCACATTTTGTGCGTATAACACCCAAGCAGAAGATATTCAAACACGAGATCTGTCTGATGGCCTCACAGCTCCTCCTTCCGTGCCGTAGATGTGAAAACACGCAGCATTCATCTTTGGTTTGTCACGAGGCTCCTGGTCTAGCAGAAGAGCAGCCTTGGCTCAGGGAAAAGGAGATCTCTGGAAAGCACCCTCGTTTCCTATGTTTTGAATAGAGGTGATATGGAAGAAAAAATTCCTGCAAATGGCGAGCCTGCGAGAAGATTCTGCACAATAGCGACGATGCCGATGGGAAAAATAAAGAGCAGCAAAGACGGGACTTTTTTTTTTTTTCCCTGTAATCTGAAGGTGCTCATTTCAGGCCTGCGATCGCACCTTCTGAGAGACCAGTAAATGTTCACGTTCTCCACGTAATGCCTGAAACCCAGGAGAGCGCAAAAAAAGGCGAAGAGATCCGAATAAAGCAAACCGAAATTTATGTGTGGCAACCTTGCTAGTCCCGTGTTGGACCCTCTTTATTAGGTCATCCTTGCTAGTAGCGGGTTGGACCCCCTTTGGCCTTCATTCTCGGTGGCATAGATACAACAAGGCGTTGGAAGCGTTCCTCAGAAATAACATCAGGCGGTGGCTGCAGATTTGTTGGCTGCAAGGCTCCCAGTCCACCGCATCCCAAAGGGTCTCTATTGGATGAGATGTGGTGAGTGTGGAGGTCACTGGAGGACAGGGACCTCATTGTCCAGTGGTGAGATGATTGGATCTTTGTGACATGGTGAAATTATCCTGCTGGGAGGAGCCATCAGAAGATGACACTGTAGTCCTAAAGGGATGGACATGGTCAGCAACAATACTCAGGTAGGCCGTGGCGTGTAAACCATGGGCGGCCCAAGGTGTGCCAAGAAAATATGACACCACCCCCACCGCCAGCCTGAACCCGTGATACAAGGCAGGATGGAACCAATGCGCCAAATTCTGACCCCACCATCTGAATGTCGCAGCTGACCTCCAGACTCGTCAGACCAGGCAACGTTTTTTCCGATCTTCTATTGTCCAGTTTTTGGTGATCCTGTGCCAATTGTAGCCTCAGTTTCCTGTTCTTAGCGGACAAGAGTGGCAAGCTGGTGTGTGGTTTTCTGCTGCTGTAGCCCATCTGCTTCATGGTTGGATGTGTTGTGCGTTTAGAGATGGTATTCTGCATACCTTTGGTGTAACAAGGGGTTACTTGAGTTACTGTTGCCTTTCTATCATCTGGAACCAGTCTGCCCATTCACCTCTGAGCTCAACAAGGCATTTTCATCCACAGAACTGCCACTCACTGGATATTTTCTCCTTTCCCCACATTTCTTCTTTGACATCAACAAGGAATTTTCATCCACAGAACTTCTGCTCACTGGATATTTTCTCTCCCCCCCCCACTTCTCTCCTCTGACATCCCCCCCCCCACTTCTCTCCTCTGACATCCCCCCCCCCCCCACTTCTCTCCTCTGACATCAACAAGGGATTTTCATCCACAGAACTGCCGCTCACTGGATATTTTCTCTTTCCCTTGCCTTTCTCCTCTGACATCAGCAAGGCATTTTCATCCACAGAACTGCCGCTCACCAGATATTTTCTCTTTTTTCCTTGCCTTTCTCCTCTGACTTCAATAAGGCATTTTCCTCCACACAGCTGCCGCTCACTGGATATTTTGAATTTTTTTTTCCCATCATTCTCTGTAAACCAGAGAGATGGTTGTGTGTGAAAATCCCAGAATCACTCAGACCGGCCCGTCTGCCACCAACAACCATGCCAATGTCGCTCAAATGCCCTTTCTTCACCATTTTGGCGCTCGGTTTGAACATCAGCGAGTCGTCTGCAACGCACCTACCTGGCTAAATGCATTGAGTTGCTGCCATCTGATTGGCTGATAGAGAAGTTTGCGTTTTTAGCAAGCACTTGAACAGGTGTACCTTATAAAGTGGCCGGTGAGTGTACATGTGCCTATATAGGAGGGAGGGGCGGGGGGGCGGGGCTTTCTTCAGACATTGCTCTCGGCGAATACAATAGTTACCTGGTGGGGGTCTCGGCCTGCAGACATACAAGTGTTGTCTTATCTGAATGTTAATGGGTGGGTTGGCCAGATGTTTTCTTATGTATGTAGGGGCTCCTTTCAGTTTAGGGGGTTGCAGTTTTTTCTGTCGTGGGTTGTTTTGTCTGTCCGGTTCAGATGCAAATCAAGCCGAGCCAAACTGTCATTTGGTAAAATGCAAATGTAGAAAAATTCAATAAAGATTTATTCTCACCGTTGCATAGAGCGCCCCCGAAACTCCTCAAGTCCCCTACTGGCATTTCTGGCTCCTCCTCTCCGGTGGGTGCCCCCTGAGGAAGCGGCTTCCTATGGGGGGGGGGGCCCTCCTGCAGACTGGCTCCTGAGCTGCGCGCTGCCTGCATCTATAGACAGAGACGACAGGGCACGGTCACGCTCCCTCGTCACTGGCTTTGAAGCCTGTGAGACCAGGCAATGAGGGGAGAGAAGAGCTGCAGATGGGCACAGGGCTGGATCAAATGAGGGCTCAGGTGAGTGTAGGGAGGATAATACTACCTAAACATTTTTTTTTACCTTCATGTATGTTTAGGCTTTATAACCGCCCTATGCAGTCCATGAACCCTAACCTAAACCGATTAAAAAAAATCTATGCACTAGTGCTCTTCTCATACGTGTAGGCCAGTTGTGCATGGATCTGCCCCAAACACCAGCTGTTAGGATGAGTGCCCTCCGTAGTGGTACAAGAGTCAGTGCCGTCTCTGTGAGTGTGCCGTCTCTGTGAGTGTGCCGTCCCTGTGAGTGTGCCGTCCCTGTGAGTGTGCCGTCCCTGTGAGTGTGCCGTCCCTGTGAGTGTGCCGTCCCTGTGAGTGTGCCGTCCCTGTGAGCGTGCCGTCCCTGTGAGCGCGCCGTCCCTGTGAGCGCGCCGTCCCTGTGAGCGCGCCGTCCCTGTGAGCGCGCCGTCCCTGTGTGCGCCGGCCTTCTGAACCCCTCACATTCGCAGCACTATCACTTGTTGCCTCAGTTGGCCTCATCAGCTACAGCGCACTCTCCCGTCTCAGATGCCGAGCTGATCTGCTCAGCTGAGGGCACAGTGCTCATTTGTGGGGCTTAGAGGAAGGGGGGCGCTTCCTCGTGTATTGCTCGTCCTAACAGTTGGTCCCTCCCTCCTAGAGAAGAAAGCAAGACGGAGCTATTGAAAGCATTTGGGGCTTACTTCTCAAATGGCCTACAGACATGGGTAGAGCATATTGCCATGACTGAGCCCTATGGGTGGGACGAAACACGCCAGGGCGGGATGAAACGCGTCGAGTGTGGCCTGCATTGAGCTGGCTGAGTCTATTACCTCTATGACCACCAGGTCTTGTCAGTGTGCGTCGATCGGGAAATTTCTTCTCTCCTGTATTGAGCCAGGACAGGCTCTTCCCAAGCCAACACCCTCAGTGACAGTCACCGGGCTTGGATTAAAACCTGAAGCGGCACCCAAGTTTATGGAATGGTTTTTGTGGACTGCATAGAGTGTGTTTGTTTGTTATAAAGATGAACTAACCCGTTCATGCTTAGAATCATTGGTTTCTGTAATTGGATCTGGAGTGCTGCACAGTGGTTTAGTTTTTCGCACATTTGCCTTGCAGCACCGGGGTCCTTGGTTTAAATTTCCACCCGGACATTATCTGCCTGGAGTTTGCATGTTCTCCCTGCGCTTGCACGGGTTTCCTCCAGTTTCCTTCCAAACGCCAAAGATGTGCTGGTAGGTTTAGGGAGTCCTGTCTAAAATGGCCCTAGTATATGTGTTTTGTGCAGGAGGGGGTGGGTCTTCGGGCCTACCCTGAAGTCTACGGGGCGGATGGGTGGCTCGTACTCTGCCTTGGGAGGGTCCCTTCTCAGGGGAGTCCCTCATTCGGGACTCATTGGTTGGCTTAGGCCGATCACGAGGAGCTGGGCCTTTTGGCTAGGTGGACCCAAGTGTGCCTTGCCCCCCCCCCCCCATCCAGAACACAAAACAATAGATACCAACGGCACACTCATTTCTAATGGCAATGCATTGGATGAAAACAATATAAAAGTATACAATTTTCTTAATTTTTCAATATCCAGAGATAAAATAAAACATTAATCTCATAAGATGGAAACATGGAAGTCCTCAGTCTGAAGGTAAGTAATGGCTCCGATGTATAAAGAGCTGCAGTCATCCTTCCATCATATACAACTGGTGAGGAAGAAGACAAGGAGAGATCCTTGGTGATCTTTCTGGGGGAAAAAAAATATTCATCCACTTACATGGGAGATGCTCCCGGTCTGCAGGCAATCGCGCTGTGCGGTGTAGCGGCAGAATCGAGCTTTCCGGTTTGGTGGCCAATCGGAGAAGGGAGGTGGAAAAGCAGCCGGATGGAAGCTGGTGCACGCTCTGGCGCCAGTGACGCGCCAGTTGCACGCGTTTCGGGGAATGGAAGAACCCCCAGATGTGCGCCACAGTCTCCATAGCAACGCGTTTCAAGACCTTGCCTCTTTATCAAGCTAATGCACCAGTGACAGGCCAACCCACCCACTGAGCAGGTGCCAGGGATCGGAAATACCACCGGATGTGCACCACAGTGCCTCCATAGCAGCGTGTTTTGGGGCCCCACCCGTTTATCAAGCTAATGCACCAGTGACAGGCAAATCCCCCACTGTACTTCGGGATGGAAGAACCGCTGGAAGTGAGCCACAGTTTCCACAGCAACGCGTTTCAAGGCCCGCCTCTTTTATCAAGCAGGCAAACCCCCCACTGAGCGGGTGCAGGGGATCGGAAAAAACACTGGATGTTCGCCAAAGTGCTTCCATAGCAACATGTTTCGAGGCCCCACCCCTTTTATCAAGCTGATGAACCAGTGACAGGCAAATCCCCGATTTGTACTTGGGGATTGGAAGAACCACTGGAAGTGCGCCACAGTCCCCATAGCAACGTGTTTCAAGGCCCCGCCTCTTTATCAAGCTAATGTGACAGGCAAACCCCCCACAGAGCAGGTGACAGGGATCGGAAATACCACTGGATGTGCGTCACAAAGCCTCCATAGCAACGTGTTTCAAGGCCCCGCCTCTTTATCAAGCCAACGTGCCAGTGGCAAGCAAACTCCCCCCCCCCCCCACCTAGAGGGGGTACCGGGATCAGAAAAAACACCTGGATGTGCACCACAGTGCCTCCATAGCAACATGTTTCGAGGCCCCACCACTTTATCAAGCTAATGTGCCACAGTGACGGGCAACCCCGCCCCCTCCCTACTTCGCAGGTGCCAGGGTTTGGAAGAACCACTGGATTTGCATCACAAAGCCTCCTTAGCAACGTGTTTCGAGGCCCTGCCTCTTTATCAAGCTTAATGCTTTTTCATGGTTTTCATCCAATGCAATGCCATCCAAATGAGTACGCTGTTGGTGTCCTATTGTTTTGGGTTCTTTCCACAACATCTGCTCTGTCGGTTACCCTGGCTGCAGAATTTTCGGGCTAAGTGTGTCCGGCGCGGTCAAGCGCTGCTGTACACATCCATTTCTTGCCACTGTCGGGAGTCTTGCGCCCCAGGAAAGGGGAGGTCAGGGAAGGCTTCCTCTTCGGGAAGGGACCGTATGTCAAACCTTCGTGCCATTTTTTTTTTGGCTCACTCTTGGTGTTTCGTTTTTGTGCACCGCGGGATCGAAAAACTCAATAAAAATTTGTGCGTACAAATTGGCCCGTGTGTTATCACAATCTGCACGCCGGTCCCAAGCGAAGCAATTGTGGAGGGTTGAGGGGAGACCTGGCAACCTACCTCATGGGGGGGGGGGGGAAATCGCAAAGAAATTGTAGAAAAGAGGGCGTGTATCAGACGCGGTCCCCAGAGAGAAGGTCTATAGAAATGCTGGGGGTCTGATGTGGCTATACACACATACAATTGGAGGGTGAACCTTCCAGGATCTGTTGTTTTTCCGACCCTGAACGTGGGGCTTGAAGGTCCTGCTCTCTTATGGCTGCCACCGAGCCCCCCAATCCCCAATGATAGGTCTGCGTATGGCAAAGCTTTATTACCAAAGTTAAACGCAAGAAGACCAATCTCCTGCTCTTCAATTATACACCGGTTTTGCTGCCCCCTGCAGGTCGGGGGGAAACCTGAAGAAAATACTGCAAAAACCAGGCTCAAGGGGCGCACCAACCTACCGCATGACCTTTTTGGGATAACTTTATTGTGTTAAAAACAAAAAAGACAGATGTGTACTCGCTAATGACATCGGCAATAAGGCACATCAAAGTCCATATGTAGTTGAAGCAGCCTGGTCACCTAGACAAGTCCCAAAGCATTGAGAGGACTTTCCAAACGTTGACGCGTTTCTAGGGGGGTCCCCCTCTTCCTCAGAGGAAATTTTTACACAAAGTTATTGCAAAGGTAATACAGCAGAACAAATTCATGTACAGCAGAACATCCATGGTTGGTTGTACCTTCCATAAAGGCTACTCTGTTTCCTCTACATCAGCGGTCTCCAAGCTGCGGCCCAAGGGCCGGATGCGGCCCTTTGCTTGCCTTTATCCGTCCCCTGGGGAAGTATCCCTCCCGCTGATACGAGAAACTATTCTGACACCGACAGTGGAGCACCATTTATCCCACTGACTCCACTAATGGGGCACTATTCCTCCCTATGATACAAATGATGGGGCACTATTTATCCCCCTAAAAATATTTCCTGATGCCAAGAACATTTCCACCTCCCGCTTGCCAAAGTCCGGCCCTCCAAGAGTCTGAAGGACAATAAACCAGCCCTTTGTTAAGAATGTTTGGAGACCCCTGTTTTACATCTTGGGTGCTCAACCTGTGGCCCTCCAGCTATTGCGGGACTACATGTCCCATGAGGCATTGCAAGCCACTGACAGTTGCCAGCATGACTCCCAAAGGCAGAGAGGCGTGATGGGACTTGTAGTTCTGCACCAGGTGGAGGGTCACAGGTTGAGCACCCATGCTCTACATGTTTCACCGACAACGGCTTCTTCAGGAGGAGTGACGCCAGAATGTAATAAGCCATATCCTTATCTATTAAGAGGATTTTACTCCTAATCGGTATTATTTCTAGTGGCGATTTTTGTCCCTAGATTTACAAGTAGGCCGGTCATAGGCACTTGGACGGTCATAGGGGCAAGGGGCAATATGGTCCCAGTGATGCTGTTTATTGGTTCAGACTCCAAAGAAAGAGAGAGAATGGATGCCAAATTTGCTTAATATGCAATGCTCAGTGGGTGGTTTTCCTTGCACTGGGGCAGCATATGCGATATGTAGGAAGTCCTGTTGGCATCTCCATGGCTCCAGCTGACTCTTTCTTGGGAGTCTGAACTAATATACAGCATCACTGGGACCATATTGCCCCTTTGACTGCCCAAGTGCCACTTTGGGATCTAGGGACAGAATCGCTGCTAGAAATAACACTAATTAGGAGTATAATCCTCTTGATCAGGATACGGCTTATCAAAGCGGAGTTACACCCAAGGATGGAAGCTCCGCTTATCTGCCTCCTCACCCCCTCCGGTGCCATGGACATTTAAGCCCCTTTTCAGGGGGGAGGGGTTTAAGAGCACGTACCAATCACCCACTTTTGGGAAACTGAGCCGCAGCGACCATAGGCCTCCTTCCTCCGGCTTTCTGGTGCTGCCGCCGCCATTTGTGGTAAGGGAAACTGGCGGCGGCGGCAGCACCCGAGAGCCAATCAGAAAATCGGCTGGGGCGCTGACATTGGGGTAGCGATGAACCGGTAAGCGTCCTTAAAGAGGAGTTCCACCCAAAAGTGGAACATACACTTAAAGCACTCCTCGCCCCCTTCAATGCCGCCTACGGGCCACCTAGGTGGCCCCTCATCCTAGGCAATCTCCTGGGACACGTGACGGGTCCTAGAAGATCGCCTGTCCACTCCGAGAGCGCGACTCGCGCATGTGCAACACGTGCCCGACCGTGAAGCCGAAAAAGCTGTCGCGGCTGGGTGTCCAGTGTGGCAATGGAGGCTGCGGCGGAGAGGAGGGGGAAAGGAGAGACAGCCACACCGCTGGACCGTGGAACAGGTCAGTGTCTGTTTATTAAAAGTCACCAGCTAAACTTTTTGTAGCTGCTGACTTTTAATAAACATAAAAAGCCTGGAACAAAAAATGTTGGTAGGTTGGGCGGAACTCCTCCTTTAAAATTCTGGCATCGCTCCTCCTGAAGAAGCCGTTGACGGCGAAACACGTAGAGGAAACAGTGTGTAGCCTTTATGGAAGGGACAACTAACTGTGGATGTTCGGCTATGTGAAATAAAATTCTGCTTTTTACTCGTCCATTTACCAGTTTCATTTTCGGCACGTGCCGGAAATGTAACACTCCCATTGGTTGTGCTCTCAACCAAACTGTCAAACCATCCAATGGCTGGTGTCATAACTGATCAGGATCGTGGCAGTTGTAGATCAGAGGCAAAGATGGCGGCTTCCTTGAGTGATAACGACAGGGAGGGGGGAGGTTACTTACACTTTAAGAAAATGTCTTGTTGCAGCGCCATAAAAATCCCATCTATGTCGTGGTCGTGATGTAAAAATATACTTTAATGGGGGCGTGGGTGCAAAAAAAAAAGGTTTAGGCCTTAGGAGTCCTCCCATAATATAATCTAAAAGGCAACTTCTTGTTTTTTGCATTATTGCCAATGCCTGGGGGGCAGGGCTGTCCTAATGAGAGGGCACACCTGGGCGCTGCCCAGGGGCCCCAGCTGCATGGAGGGGCCCCTGTTTCAAAGCAGCTGGTCCTTGAGCCCACGCTGCCCCGAAATTGAGGGCCCCATGGTGGCACTGAGAGTGATAGATACACAAGAGGAGGAAGTCTGCCTCCTACCTACTTGATGTCCGTTTACCTGCACTGTCATCATTGTAGGGGCCCCAGAGCCGTTACTTTGCCCAGGGGCCCATGATGTTATTAAGACCACCCTGCTGGGGGGGGGGGGCCGGGCTTGTATAGCAGGCCCGTGCATTACCATGGGCCTCTCCTCATTTGGTGCAGATAACAATTGGGGGGGGGGCCCTATATAGAGCCGATAGAGACTCCCAGATCCCCCCCCCCCCCCACTCCCCATATCCCCGTCCAGATTCGACCTTTGTTCTGGCCGAGTGTATTTTTGTGACGTGTAAATCATACCAGTCTGTCTGATTCCCTTTTTTTTTTTCCTCTTTCTTTAAACATTTGGTTTTCATCTGCAAATCCAAAAGCGTTTTTTTTCTTTACATTTCTCCCCCCTTGGTGGTGTTGGGAAGATTTTTTTTTTTTTGAGCCCACAGATGCCCCCTTCTTGTATATAAACTGCTTCCATATTAGCTACAGTGCAGGAATGGGGCAGTGCAGTGCTGCCAGACGCCATTTTAAAGGAGCCTGCACAAGTTCCGAATGAGTGAGACTGTGATAGGTGAGTGTTTTCTGCTGAACCCCCCCCCCCCCCCCCCCCCCCCCCCCCCCCCCCCCGACCATCACCATCCATACACACACACACACACACACACACACATGTTACATAGGACGCTGCGCTAGGCTTTTGTCCTCCCAGGCTTTGCTTCATGCTGTGTGGTGGCTTTTCATCTGGAGCAGAGATGACTGGTCACACCTTGCAGACATGTTACAAACACTCTCAGATTTTTTATTTTTAACCCTGCTTAGATCTGGGGGCATGCACTGTGATCACAGCAACACCGAAATACCATACTCCGTCTATTTCTCTACTTTCTACAATGTAACACTAGACAGATGTTGCATGCAAAGCGAGTGCAGAGGATGCAAAGACTGAAAAAAGAAATAGAAACTATGTAACCTTTTTTTCTTTGCCCACCACAGAAATGGTTAATGCAGAGCAAAAAGGGGGGGGGGGATCTAGATATTCTATAATAGATCCATGTAACATTTTCCCTTGGCCCCTTCCAGAAATGGTTAATGCAGAGCAAAAAGGGGGGGGGGGATCTAGATATTCTATAATAGATCCATGTAACCTTTTCCCTTGGGCCCTTCCAGAAATGGTTAATGCAGAGCAAAAGGGGGGGGGGGATCTAGATATTCTATAATATATCCATGTAACATTTTCCCTTGGCCCCTTCCAGAAATGGTTAATGCAGAGCAAAAGGGGGGGGGGGGGATCTAGATATTCTATAATATATCCATGTAACATTTTCCCTTGGCCCCTTCCAGAAATGGTTAATGCAGAGCAAAAAGGGGGGGGGGGATCTAGATATTCTATAATAGATCCATGTAACATTTTTCCCTTGGGCCCCCCTTCCAGAAATGGTTAATGCAGAGCAAAAGGGGGGGGGGGTGTAGATATTCTATAATATATCCATGTAACATTTTCCCTTGGCCCCTTCCAGAAATGGTTAATGCAGAGCAATTGCCATTAAGGGGGGTATCTACATATTAGAATAGACCCATGCAACCCTTTTTCTTTCTTTTATTTTCTTGCCCCAAAAATGGTTGCTGCACAACAGATGCCATTAAGGGGGGTATCTAGATATTCTATCCTCTTTGTCCCAATAATAAACCTCTTTTATACTGACTTTGTGTTTTGGCCCTCAAAGTCCCACTTTGGGGGTATTTCTCTTTATTATAGATTTTATATCCGTGTAACCTTTTCCCTTTGCCCCTTGCCCCTTCCAGAAATGGTAAATGGAAAGCAGTTGCCATTAAGGGGGGTATCCAGATTTTATATCCGTGTAACCTTTTCCCTTTGCCCCTTCCAGAAATGGTAAATGGGAAGCAGTTGCCATTAAGGGGGGTATCCAGATTTTATATCCGTGTAACCTTTTCCCTTTGCCCCTTCCAGAAATGGTAAATGGGAAGCAGTTGCCATTAAGGGGGGTATCCAGATTTTATATCCGTGTAACCTTTTCCCTTTGCCCCTTCCAGAAATGGTAAATGGGAAGCAGTTGCCATTAAGGGGGGTATCCAGATTTTATATCCGTGAAACGTTTTCTTTTTGGCCCTTCTAGAAAAAGTTCATGCAGAAAAGATGCAAAGGAAATATTTACCGGTAGATATTCTATAATAGATCAGTTTATCCTTTTTCTTTTCTTTTTTCTTTGCCTGCCCCAGAAATGGTTACTGCAGAGCAAGGGGGGATTATCTAGATATCCTATAATAGATCCACGTAACCCTTTCCCTTTTGCCTGCCCCAGGAATGGTCAATGCAGAGCAGATACCATTAAAGGGAAATTTCTACATATTCTATAGTAGACCCATGCAACCTTTTCTATTTATTTATTATTTTTCTTCGCCCCAGGAATGGTCAATGCAGAGCAGATGCCATTAAAGGGAAATTTCTACATATATTATAGTAGACACATGCAACCTTTCTATTCATTATTTTTCTTCGCCCCCAGGAATGGTCAATGCAGAGCAGATGCCATTAAAGGGAAATTTCTACATATATTATAGTAAACCCATGCAACCTTTCTATTTATTATTTTTCTTCGCCCCCAGGAATGGTCAATGCAGAGCAGATACCATTAAAGGGAAATTTCTACATATTCTATAGTAGACCCATGCAACCTTTCTATTCATTATTTTTCTTCGCCCCAGGAATGGTCAATGCAGAGCAGATACCATTAAAGGGAAATTTCTACATATTCTATAGTAGACCCATGCAACCTTTCTATTCATTATTTTTCTTTGCCCCAGGAATGGTCAATGCAGAGCAGATACCATTAAAGGGAAATTTCTACATATTCTATAGTAGACCCATGCAACCTTTCTATCTATTTATTTATTAGTTTTCTTCGCCCCAGAAATGACCAATGCAGAGCAGATGCAATTGAGGGGGGTACGTAGATATTGGACCCATGCAACCTTTTTTTCATTTGCCTCTCCCAGAAATGGTTAATGGAAAGCAATTGCCATTAAGGGGGGTATCTAGATATTATAATAGACCCATGCAACCCATTTTTTTTCTTCTTATTCTTCCTTTTCTTGCCCCAGAAATGGTTGATGCACAACAGATGCCATTAAGGGGGGGGGGGGGCATCTAGATATTATACCCATGTAACCTTTTCCCTTTGCCCCTTCCAGAAATGGTTAATGCGGAAGCAAATGCCATTAAGGGCAATATCCAGATATCCTATAATAGACCCATATAACCCTTTCCCCTTTTACCTGCCCTAGAAATGGTTATTGCAGAGCAAATGCCATTAAAGGGAAATTTCTACATATTCTATAATAGATCCATGCAACTTTTTTATTTATTTTTTTGCCCCCTAAAAATGGTCAATGCAGAGCAGATGCAATTGAGGGGGATACCTAGATAGTGGACCCATGCAACTTTTTCCCTTTGCCTCTCCCTGAAATGGTTAATGCAGAGCAATTACCATTAAGGGGGCCATCTAGATATTATATCCATGTAACCACCTTTTCCCTTTTCCCCTTCCAGAAATGGATAATGCGGAGCAAATGCCATTAAGGGCAATATCTCGATATTCTATAATAGATCAATGTAACCTTTTTTTTTTCTCTTTCTTTGCCTGCCCCACAAATGGTTAATGCGGAGCAAAGGGCGGGGGGGGGGGAGTATCTAGGTATTCTATAATAGATCTATATCCATGTAACCTTTTTCTATTGCCTCTCCCACAAATGGTTAATGCAGAGCAAAGGGGGGAGTATCTAGATATTCTATAATAGATCCACATAACCTTTTCCCTTTGCTTCTCCCAGAAATGGTTAATGCAGAGCAGTTGCCATTAAGGAGAATATCTATTGCTTCAACGATGATTGACAGCTAAACAGCAGCAAGGAAGCAAACAAAACAAAAAAAAGATTATAGAATATCTAGATCTTTCCTTTGCATCTTCTCTGCAGTAACCGTTACTGGGGCAGGCAAAAGGGGAAAAGGTTAGGATCTATTATAGGATATCTGGATACTCCCCCCCCCCCCCCCCCCCCCCCCCCCCCCCCCCTTGCTCTGCATTAACCATTTTCTGGGGCAGGGAAAGGGGAAAAGGTTACGAGGATCTATTATAGGATATCTGGATACTCCCCCCCCCCCCCCCCTTTCTCTGCATTAACCATTTTCTGGGGCAAGCAAAGAAAAAAAAAAAAGGAAGCAGGTTACTTGGATCCATTATAGAATATCTAGATATTTCTTTTGCATCTTCTCTGCATTAACCATTTCTGGAAGGGCCAAAAAATAAGTCACCATTTTCCCTTTTCCCCTTGGGAGCAGCAAATACCATTAAGGGCAATATCTAGATATTGTATTATAGACCCACGCAGCCTTTGCCTGCCCCAGAAATTGTTAATGCAGAGTAAGGGCAATAGCTAGATGCTCTACAATAGATCTATGCAACCTTTTCACTTTGCCTTCCTCAGAATACCCATTTACCCCCCCCATTTTTTATTTATTTTTGCTAATACCTGCCATTGATTTTCGTCCGGCACATTGATGGATTGGTAGTTAATGGTTAATGGAATGCAATTGCCCATAAGGGGGGTATCTAGATATTCTAATAGACCCATATAACCCTTGCCTGCCCCAGAAATGGTTAATGCAGAGTAAGGGTAATATCCATATATCTTCTAATAGACCCATGTTACCATTTGTTTTCCCATGGCCTCTCCCAGAAATGGTTAATGCGGAGGAGACACCATTAAGGCCAATATCTGGATACTATGTAATGGACCCATATATCCATTTGTTCCCCCCAATGTCTCTCCCAGAAATGGTTAATGTGGAGGAGACACCATTAAGGCCAATATCTAGATATTATGTAATCGACCCATATATCCATTTTTCCCCCCCAATGCCTCTCCCAGAAATGGTTAATGTGGAGGAGACACCATTAAGGCCAATATCTAGATATCTTAACGACCGATACCATTATAGGGAATATCTATCTCTCTTCTTTTTTTTTTTTCTTCTTTCGGAGATGATTGACAGCTAAGCAGCATCAAGGAAGCCCACTTACCCCTTTTTTGGCTTAAACCTGCCATTGATTTTTATCCAGCATTGATCGATCGATCGGTAGATGATTAATCAAGTGGTGCAAAGCGCTTATCAATAATCATACCTATTGACGTGTTCCTATATTATTATTATTATAGCTCTATATATATATATATATATATATATATATTATATCTATATAAAAAAACTAAAAGTATACATAGTAACCCTTTCCTCATTTTCTCCTTTTTGGACGTGACTGTCGGATATCAAATTCTTCTTCCTCTAGTCGGGTAAAAAAAACACACACACACCCCTCCCCCACCATCAATCTTACCTTATTGAGCGAGTGGTGAGGCTGCTGCGGCTCTGGCACCGCAGAGGTTATTAGAAGTCTATGTATCCATATTGGCCAGGAAGCTCTCTCTCTCTCTTTCGGTCTCTCTCTTTCGGTCTCTCTCTTTCGGTCTCTCTCTTTCGGTCTCTCTCTTTCTGTCTCTCTCTTTCGGTCTCTCTCTCTGTCTTTCTCTCTCTGTCTGTCTCTGTCTGTCTCTGTCTGTCTCTGTCTGTCTCTGTCTGTCTCTGTCTGTCTCTGTCTGTCTCTGTCTGTCTCTGTCTGTCTCTGTCTGTCTCTCTCTCTCTCTGTCTCTCTCTGTCTCTCTCTGTCTCTCTCTGTCTCTCTCTGTCTCTCTCTGTCTTTCTCTGTCTCTCTCTGTCTTTCTCTGTCTCTCTCTCTGTCTCTCTCTGTCTCTTCTCTCTCTCTTTCTCTCTCTCTTTCTCTCTCTTTCTCTCTCTCTCTCTTTCTCTGTCTCTCTCTCTCTGTCTCTCTCTCTCTGTCTCTCTCTCTCTGTCTCTCTCTCTCTGTCTCTCTCTCTCTGTCTCTCTCTCTCTGTCTCTCTCTCTCTGTCTCTCTCTCTCTGTCTCTCTCTCTCTGTCTCTCTCTCTCTGTCTCTCTCTCTCTCTGTCTCTCTCTCTCTGTCTCTCTCTCTCTGTCTCTCTCTCTGTCTCTCTCTCTCTCTGTCTCTCTCTCTCTCTGTCTCTCTCTCTCTGTCTCTCTCTGTCTCTCTCTCTCTCTCTCTCTCTCTCTCTCTCTCTCTCTCCATGACTAAGATGTAAGGGACTCTCTTCCATAAAAACTGTGAATGATTTCACAAAAAAAAAAAATCCTCCTCAGCAATGGCTATAGAGGGATCAGCAGTGTGGAGGAGAAGGATGTGGTGTATCATTTTCACAGAGGTGTCTTGAAGATGCTCAGGGGGGTGACAGGGGACTTTATTTTGTTTTTATTAAAGCTCATTTTTCTTTTTTCCTTTTTTTTTTTTTTTCTAATCTCTTCAGCTTGCTCCCCATGCAGACGTTCTTCCCTTCTTCCTGCGGGGTCAGTCCCCTGAATCCTCACACTGGGACCGCAAAGTGCTGTTTTATCGGCCACTTTCCTATTTTTTTGCCTCTGTGAAGAGTAACTTGCTTTTTTTTTATTTATTTTTTTAACCCCCCCCCCCCCCATCTTTCTCAGGGGTCGTTTTCTTTTTTACCCCCCCCCCCCCCCCTAATCTGACTGACTGACTGACCTGTGTTGTTTAATGATCATAGAGGGAGGGGGGATTTATGGGTGTCTTCTCAGAAAAAAGAGAGCAAGGGGTTAAAAAAAAAAAACTACTAGAGCCATCACCTGTATTGTCTTCATCTATCATTGTAGGAGATTGACACTGGTGAGAGACGCAAGGCTTTTCCAGGGGGGATTGTTTCTGGGGGTCCACATTGTTTTTTTGGTTTGGGGGGGTTTCTTGTGTATGTTGACATGAGTGTCTCACCTGCCCACCCCCTTTTTTTTCTTTTCTTGTCTACAGTTTGGCAGAGGAGGAAGTGAAGACTGAGCAGGAGGTGGTGGAGGGCATGGATGTCACAACTCGATCTAAAGGTGAGGACCGTCCTTCTTCTTTATATGGTCTCCTCTCGGTGTCGGGGGTTGATGGGTGTCTGTGTACGGCTTGTTGATGTTGTGTATGTTGTTATATTTGGATTGCTAGGCTTTGGGCTTTGCACAGTAACTGATCTGTATACAACAGCGTGCGCACGCATGGAAGACGGGACCAGGGTTGCTCCTGTGGAGGGGGGGGGGGGGGATGTTTTTTGCTTTACCAAACTCGCTTGCTGTTGGTGGCTCGCAGATTCCTCAGGAAGCCTTGGTTGGCACTCCTTCTCCAAAATATATAAAAAGAGGGCTGGAGAAAGAATGGCGCTGTTGCCAATAGAAACGGTCAGGTGTCCTTCTTCTTTTTTTTTTTCTTCTTTCTGTGAGGATGTAAGAAGGATTCTTGGTGGCTGTGTGTGTTATCCCCGCTTATAGTAGCAGAATACATGCAGATGACTATTCAAATTCACAGGGGATTCAAGTAATATTGAATACGCTGATTTCTATATAAACTTCGGATATGGCCCCTAGCTTGCCTTTTTATATGGCCCTTGGGGCACTATTCCACCAACTGACACCATTGATGGGGAGCTATTCGGCCCACTGACATCCATGGGGGACTATTCCACCAACTGACACCATTAATGGGGTGCTATTCCGCCCACTGACATCCATGGGGGACTATTCCACCAACTGACACCATTAATGGGGTGCTATTCCGCCCACTGACATTCATGTGGCACTATTCCACCATCCGACACCATTAATGGGGCGCTATTCGGCCCACTGACATCCATGTGGCACTATTTCACCAACTGACACTATTGATGGGGCGCTAATCCACCGACTGACATCCATCAGGGACTATTCCACCAACTGACACCATTGATTGGGCACTATTCTTCCCACTGACATTCATGGGGGTCTATTCCACCAACTGACGCCATCAATGGGGCACTATTTCTCCCACTGACATTCATGGGGGACTATTCCACCAAC
This sequence comes from Rana kukunoris, assembly GCA_029574335.1. Taxonomy (NCBI): domain Eukaryota; kingdom Metazoa; phylum Chordata; class Amphibia; order Anura; family Ranidae; genus Rana; species Rana kukunoris. Next base: position 2,006,811 of record CM056060.1, on the reverse strand, counting down.
TGACGCCATCAATGGGGTACTATTCTTCCCACTGACATTCATGGGGGACTATTCCACCAACTGACGCCATCAATGGAGTACTATTCTTCCCACTGACATTCATGGGGGACTATTCCACCAAATTGACACCACCAATGGGCACTATTCCTCCCACTGACGCCACCAATGGGGCACCATTCCTTCAACTGACGCCATTATTGGGGCACTAATACTCCCACTGACACTGAAACTGGCGCTTTGCTTTGAAAATTTGGAGACCCCTGATTTATAGGACTCTTGCATTGAGCAGTTATGCAGGCTGCCATTACTGATCGTCTGAAAAGACAATGTGTCGCTGTCATTCCTATCCTAAGATTTCAGTACCTGGAACTGGTATAATCCAGAGGTGTGACGTACTGCATACTTGTTTCCGATTAGCCATCTCTTAGCACACCCATACATGTGAAGGTCAAGCCGTTCCAGTCCGGTTTGCCCATACATGTGCAGGTTGAACCCTCTGAGAGCTTACGCAGCTGGGGGTGGCAGTCTGACCTGGAAAAGATTTGGCGGTCCATGCTGAGCAAACTGGTCGCTGTAGGCATTTGCCAACCATCTACAGTACATGTGATGATCAGGCCTATCCAGTTAGGCTGCCCATACATGTGTGGATTGAACCCTCTGAGACTTTGCCTCCTTAGCTGGTGGTGGGCAGCTTGACCTGGAAGAGATTTGCCCATCCATGTTTAGGAGATTCCGGTCTCTGTAGGCATTTACCAACCATCTACAGTACATGTAAAGGTTGGGCCATCCATGGTAAACAAACTCTGTAAACATTTTCCAACCACCATATTGGTGACCTCATATGGGAGCAGCATTGGTGCAATGGTGGTCTCTTAATAATTTGTCTACCATGGTAGATTACCAGCCCATGTTGGTAAAATATAAGGGTTGGGTGCTGAACAAGTAGCAGGGACCCTTAATAACCCTTATTGAAACTGCAAAGTTTCTCATAGTTGGGTCTAGTGCAGGGGGTCTCAAACCGGCGGCCCTCCAGCTGTTGCAAAACTACAAGTCCCATCATGCCTCTGCCTGTGGGAGTCATGCTTGTAACTGTCAGCCTTAGAATGCCTCATTGGACTTGTAGTTTTGCAACAGCTGGAGAGCCACCAGTTTGAGACCCTTGGTCTAGTGGCATCTACACTGGAATACAGAAATGTAGTAGCTTCATGTTCTTAGATGTCCTACATAAGTTAAATATAACCTTCACTTCTGCCGTGGCCTTTGGAGTGAACGGCTGCCTTCTTGGTGTGCCATTTAGAAGAATTTTGTAAATTTCGGGTGGGGAATTAAGAGAAAGCTCTTGCAGGCCAGAGGTCAAAGTTGCTTGAGGCAGTTGGGTCTAGGACAGTCATATTTTATGAACGTTGGTTACTGACCTCTGACTTGAGGCCTAAACATTAGACTAAAGCCTTCTTATAAAGAATTTTATGGGTCAAAATCCTGATGGCTTGACTAACGTCTGGTGCTGTGCGTTAAAGTACCCCCTGTGTAATGCTTCATCTCTGCGAAGCCGTACAAGGCGACCCCTTCTTCCTGCAGCTCCATTCTGTCTTGTAGGCCTAGGAGCTGTGACCGTGGGACCTGCAGCACTGGGGCAAAGCCTTCCGTCCACCAAGCATAGAGGCCACCACTGTTGACTATGAGGACTCGTTGCTTTGCATTCATACTTGTTGCCAACTGAAGCTCCATATTCTTCTCATGGAATGTTTATTTTGATGGTGCTCTCTTTGTGTTCTTCTATTATCTCTAAAACTCACCTAAAACCGTTAAAAGAGGTTACCATTACCACCCACATGGTTGGTTTGAGGACCTCTGTGTGCCCGAAATCAGGAGCCTACATTTGGTTCATACCGATATCCCACCTTCACGTACTATAACCCCCAAACACAGAATTGCAAAGCAAGGTTGGAATTCTAGATTAGGATAGGTTGATGAGGAATTGTCTTGCCCCATTGTTTTTCGCCTGTATGATGTGCAGCCCATGAGGGTTTGCATGGGCTTTTACAGCTGTGTGCTACCACATGAAGCATTCAGAAGGCTAAATAAAGACGTGTAGTTGCGTGCCTTTCCCCTGCACATGTGCTGTCCTGTGTGTTCCTGAAGCTTACTAATACAGCAAGAATGTAGTCTGCAGCGTGTAGTGGGCCTCTCGGCTCTCCAATTTTTTGGCAAGTACAAGCTACTGGATTTAAAGCTGCACTAGATTATGGTGGTTGGCCATTGTTAACCATCCGCTTGCATTTTTACTTGCAGGGGGCTTGCTTTACTACTTTGATCCCTTTTTTTTTTTTTTTTCTTAGCTGGTATGATCTGATATGCAAATAACAACCGGTTTCCGTAGTCACCAGCTTTGGCACAGGCCCTTCTGCCCCATAAGCAGGGCAGGAGTAGAATGTCAGGAGTAAAGTCTACCTTATTTTTTATAGAGTGTCCTGTGGGAGATGTGATATTACAGTGGTGAGTGCAAATCAGAAAGGGGTAGAGAAGGGCAGTAGTAGTTTCTTCCACCTTATGGAGGTTCATGTTGGAGGGTACGTCATCCTGGTGGTGAGTACTACCGACCTTCCCTTTACCGTTCCAAATGCAGAATATTTTCCTCCTTTATGGAGGGTCATGTTGGAGATGTGATAACCCTGTGGTGAGTACACTCAGGAGCGTAGAGAGAAGAAGGTCAGTAGTGGAGTATTTTCCTTCTTATGGAGGGTCATGTTGGAGGGTACGTCATCCTGGTGGTGAGTGCAAATGGAAAGGTAAAGCAAAGGTCAGTAGTAGAGTATTTTCTTCCTTAGAGAGGGTTGTTGGAGGGTGTAATATCCTGGAGGGGAGTGCAATAGGAAAGGTAGAGAGAAGGTCAGTAGTGGAGTTTTTTTTTTTCCCAATATATGGAGGGTAGAGAGGAGGTTAGTGGTAGCGTATTTTCTACCCTATGGAGGGTCACGGGCTGTGGTGGGTGTAATCAGAAAGCTAGGAGGTCTTTAAAAGAGTGTTTTCTACCTCCGTAGAAGGTAATGTTGGAAGGTTTGGTATCCCAGTTGTGAGTGCAATGAGAAAGGTAGAGAAAAGGTCAGTATTAGAGTTTTGTTGTACCTTACGAAGGGTGCTGTTGGAGGGTAGGTCATTCTGGTGGTGAGTGCAGTTGGAAAGGTAGAAGGAAGGTTGGTAGCAGGGTATTTTCTACCTTATGGAGGGTGTGATCTCCCATCAGGGAGTGCAATCAGAAAGGTAGAGAAGAAGGTCAGTAGTAGAGTTTTGTTGTACCTTACAAAGGGTGGTGTTGGAGGGTACGTCATCCTGGTGGTGAGTGTAATCAGAAAGGTAGAAGGAAGGTCAGTAGTAGAGTTTTGTTGTACCTTACGAAGGGTGGTGTTGGAGGGTACGTCATCCTGGTGGTGAGTGTAATCAGAAAGGTAGAAGGAAGGTCAGTAGTAGAGTTTTGTTGTACCTTACGAAGGGTGATGTTGGAGGGTACGTCATCCTGGTGGTGAGTGTAATCAGAAAGGTAGAAGGAAGGTCAGTATTAGAGTTTTGTTGTACCTTACGATGGGTGGTGTTGGAGGGTACCTCATCCTGGTGGTGAGTGTAATCAGAAAGGTAGAAGGAAGGTCAGTAGTAGAGTTTTGTTGTACCTTACGAAGGGTGCTGTTGGAGGGTACGTCATCCTGGTGGTGAGTGTAATCAGAAAGGTAGAAGGAAGGTCAGTAGTAGAGTTTTGTTGTACCTTACGAAGGGTGCTGTTGGAGGGTACGTCATCCTGGTGGTGAGTGTAATCAGAAAGGTAGAAGGAAGGTCAGTAGTAGAGTTTTGTTGTACCTTACGAAGGGTGGTGTTGGAGGGTACGTCATCCTGGTGGTGAGTGTAATCAGAAAGGTAGAAGGAAGGTCAGTAGTAGAGTTTTTTGTTGTACCTTACGAAGGGTGGTGTTGGAGGGTACGTCATCCTGGTGGTGAGTGTAATCAGAAAGGTAGAAGGAAGGTCAGTATTAGAGTTTTGTTGTACCTTACGAAGGGTGCTGTTGGAGGGTACGTCATCCTGGTGGTGAGTGTAATCAGAAAGGTAGAAGGAAGGTCAGTAGTAGAGTTTTGTTGTACCTTACGAAGGGTGCTGTTGGAGGGTACGTCATCCTGGTGGTGAGTGCAGTTGGAAAGGTAGAAGGGAAGGTTGGTAGCAGGGTATTTTCTACTTTATGGAGGGTGTGATATCCCAGCAGGGAGTGCAATCAGAAAGGTGGAGAAGAAGGTTAGTAGTAGAGTTTGGTTGTACCTTACGAAGGGTGATGTTTGAGGGTACGTCATTCTGGTGGTGAGTGCAATTGGAAAGGTAGAAGGAAGGTTGGTAGCAGGGTATTTCCCTCCTTATGGAAGGACATGTTGGAGGCTGTGATATCCCAGAAGGGAGTGCAATCAGAAAGGTAGAGAGAAGGTCCTGGGCTACAGGCGAGTTCAGAACGCCGAACTCGCACTTTTCTTTTACGCCAATGAACTGCAGTCCTGGTCATTCCCGCCCCACACCCTGCCTCCTTGTTTTCATGACCTGGGGGGGCTGGAATGACCCAGTCGGCAGCTTGTTGGGGATGAGAAAAAAATAAAGGTGCACGTTCGGCTAGAGATGGGGACGCCGGATCTCCTTTCTACGCGGGAGTGGAGTATTTTCTGCCTTTATGGAGTGTAAAGGTTGGTTTCTCCAGACAGTTCATCTTGTTAGCACATTTGTGTACATTAGGCCACGCCCTGTAATGTTTTCGTTCTTTTTATTTTTATTTTTTTTATTTATGTTTTTTGCCATCTTGCAGCATTTACAGAACAACAAACCCTTTTCCATTCAGAACAAAGCGTATGCTTTGAATTCAGCCGACCTCAGAGGGTGATGGGCGTTTAAAGCCGCGTCAGCCGGCTTTGTTTTCTTTTTTTTATATTTTATTTATTTTTTAATCTCGGGGATGTTTTTCAGACGCCATTTTGTTGACTTCCTTCAGCAGTGTCCTCGAAATGGGAGCTGTGGAAGAATCTTGGCAGAGGCGTGCAGTGTCAGAATTTATTGTGTGCTTGTCTTATCTGTTGACCAGCCGGCACATCTGGGGATTTCAGGCTTCTGCTAACAAATGGGGCATTTTTTTTATTTTCCACTCCTGTCATCAGAGAGACACAAGGTATTATTGACTGGTGTGTGCTAATGAGGAAAGCCGGAGTCGGTTCCCACAGAGGATCCTGTAAAGAGCACGTCGGGGTCCGGCTATTTGTGAATTGGGGGGGGTTCTGATGCCACTTTGATCTCAGACTGATTTTTTTTTTTAAAGCTGATCTCCAGGCAGAATAAAAGGCACACATCAGTCTGGCTCTGTCATCAGGAATACACTATTCATTGTATTTATTGTTAAATACGAACCGTGTAAGTATCCGAATGTGACCTGGTATAGTACAGCAGAACTCCGAATGGAAGAGGTGGAAGCTGCACAAAAAGCCAATCGGCTATGCGCTAGGAGGAGCCGATCTTCTGCTCATCTTTCACAGGCTGGGACAGTCGGTGAAAGATAAGTGATGCTTTAGTGATTTGAAAAGGACAATTATTATTCTTTTTTTTAAATAACAAACATGTCATACTTGCCTCCTCTGTGCAGCTCGTTTTGCACAGAGTGGCCCTGATCCTCCTTTTCTGGGGTCCCTTTGCGGTGCTCCTGGCTTCTCCTCTCCTCGAGTGCCCTGCTGGAGAGCCGCTCTCCCTTGGGGGCACTCGTGCGGGCGCGCTCCTGTGTCCTGCTGCTGTGACAGACACCAGGACTTGGCTCCACCCCTCGGGAGCCAATGGATGTGCTGCTATCAATCTATCCAATCAGGACCCAAGACCTCAGCTGGGACGGTTGTGCTCGTACCTGGCGCAGGAGCATCCTCTTCTGGGGTCCCTCTGTGGTGCTCCTCCTCTCCTCGAGTGCCCTGCTGGAGAGCCACTCTCCCTCGGGGGCACTCGTGCGGGCACGCTCCCGTGTCCTGCTGCTATGTCTATCGACACAGACAGCAGGACTTGGCTCCACCCCTCGGCTCCCACGTCATTGGATTTGATTGACAGCAACGGGAGCCAAACGGCTGTGCTGCTATCAATTTATCCAATCAGGACCCAAGACCTCAAGCTGGGTGTGCTTGTATCCGGCGCAGGAACATCCTCTTCTGGGGTCCCTCGGCGACTCCTCCTCGCATTCGATAACCGCCTAGGAGAAGCGCTCTCCCGAGGGGGTTACCGTGCAGGCATGCTCCTGAGTCCAGCATTTGCGTCCATAGACACGAATGCCGGATGCCCGCCCCCCCCGGCGCTCATGTCATTGGATTTGATTGACAGCAGTGGGAGCCAATGGCTGCGCTACTATCAAATCTATCCAAACAAGAGTCGGGACCCCGTGGAAAGAAGGACGGCATTTCCCTGCCGAGGAGATTGAAGGGGCTCAGGCAGGCCAGCCATCAGAAATTTTGGGGCACCTTGCACATCTTTAGGCCTGCCCCCCCCCCACTCCTCCCTCCTCCTCCCCTCAAACTTTTCCGCCCACCTCCCCCCTCACCAATCCCAGCAGAAGTGCATCCCGAGTAGTGAGCTTGGCCTTGCCCTGGAAACCATGAAGTGTGGTGGAGTGGCCAAAAGTGGCTGCCGCTCATCCAGCCTTCAGGCAGAGGTTGGGGCCACGAGTCGCTCGGGACATCCGGGCCCCTTGGGATGCCTGGGCCCCTAACAGTGTGGGCTGTACCCCCCTGATGGCAGGCCTGGGCTCAGGTTAAGTAAGACAGGGAGGCTGATGGGCCGGTGACTGCATAGGATGCATTATGGTAGAAGAACATTAATGTCAAAAATTATAAATGCTCATATTGCAGGTAAAAAAATGTGCATTTATTTTCTGGAAAGCATTGTACCCACCATCAGCAGATCATGGGGGGGGGGGGGGCAATACAGGACTTCTGCAGACTCTGTGTGTAAACTGTCTGGCTGTATGGCCAGGTAGTTGTATGCGAAGAGGAAGCCTCAATGAACTACCACCGCGTCTAACAGAACACTGTGAATGGATGACGGGGGCGGGCGGGGCCCCAAACAGCCGCGTTCTTTGCAGATTGTGACAAAGAGCTGGGGGGGGGGGGGGGCGTATACAGAGGCTAGTGGATTTGTAACATGTTACACCCTGAATATGGGTGTAACATGTTTCAAAAGGTGAACTTATCCTTTTAACCCCTGAGAGCTTGCACTAGCACCCTGCAAACCGCATGCAATCCACGTGTTTGGGGGGGGGGGGTGTTGAATTTGTAACATGTTACTTGTTACACCCTGAATATGGGTGTAACATGTTGCAAAAGGTGAAATTATCCTTTAACCCCTGGTAGTCTTCACTAGCACCCTGCAAACCGCATGGTTGCCTTGAGACCCCGCACTTGCACCCTGTGCAACTGCATGCATTGCACGGGTTTTGGGGGGGGGGGGGGCGTGGATTTGTAACATGCTCCACCCTGAATATGGGGTAACATGTGAACTTATCCTTTAACCCCTGAGACCGCCCACTTGCACCCTGCAAACCGCATGGTTGCCTTGAGACCCCGCACTTGCACCCTGTGCAACCGCATGCATTGCACGTGTTTTGGGGGGGATGGGGGTGCATTTGTAACATGTTCCACCCTGAATATGGTTGTAACATGTTACAAAAGGTGAACTTCTCCTTTAACCCCTTGGACCCCACACTAGCACCCTGCAACCACGTGCGTTGCATGTGTTTGGGGGGGAACCTTGTAGCACAGGCAGAACATGCAAACTCCATGCAGGTAGTGGCATGGTTGGGATTTAAACTGATTACCATAGTACTGCAAGGGAGAATTATGTCTGCTTATAACCGACCACCCATTACGGGTTTGCCAACATCCGCAGTCAACACGAATAAAATGAACTGGCATAGATGTCACAAAACTGACTTTTACTCCCTTCGACCCTGCTTCGGCAGGGGATCTGTTCATGGATTCCCATTTGAAAGCACCCATAGAAGAGCACCTAACACTGTGGCCTTGTTGACCAACATCGCTCATTCTGGCCCCCACCAGGGCTTGTTGACTAACATTTGTGACCTTGTTGACCAACATGGCTCCTTCTGGCCTCCATCAGGGCTTGTTTACTAACATTGTGACCTTGTTGACCAACATGGCTCCTTCTGGCCTCCATCAGGGCTTGTTTACTAACATTGTGACCTTGTTGACCAACATGGCTCCTTCTGGCCTCCATCAGGGCTTGTTTACTAACATTGTGGCCTTGTTGACCAACATGGCTCCTTCTGGCCTCCATCAGGGCTTGTTTACTAACATTGTGTCCTTGTTGACCAACATGGCTCCTTCTGGCCTCCATCAAGGCTTGTTTACTAACATTGTGTCCTTGTTGACCAACATGGCTCCTTCTGGCTTCCACCAGTGCTTGTTTACTAACATTGTGGCCTTGTTGACCAACATGGCTCCTTCTGGCTTCCACCAGTGCTTGTTTACTAACATTGTGGCCTTGTTGACCAACATGGCTCCTTCTGGCCTCCATCAGGGCTTGTTTACTAACATTGTGTCCTTGTTGACCAACATGGCTCCTTCTGGCTTCCACCAGTGCTTGTTTACTAACATTGTGGCCTTGTTGACCAACATGGCTCCTTCTGGCTTCCACCAGTGCTTGTTTACTAACATTGTGGCCTTGTTGACCAACATGGCTCCTTCTGGCTTCCACCAGTGCTTGTTTACTAACATTGTGGCCTTGTTGACCAACATGGCTCATTCTGGCTTCCACCAGGGTTTGTTTACTAACATTGTGGCCTTGTTGACCAACATGGCTCCTTCTGGCTTCCACCAGTGCTTGTTTACTAACATTGTGGCCTTGTTGACCAACATGGCTCATTCTGGCTTCCACCAGGGCTTGTTTACTAACATTGTGGCCTTGTTGACCAACATAGCTCATTCTGGCTTCCACCAGGGCTTGTTTACTAACATTGTGGCCTTGTTGACCAACATGGCTCCTTCTGGCTTCCACCAGTGCTTGTTTACTAACATTGTGGCCTTGTTGACCAACATGGCTCATTCTGGCTTCCACCAGGGCTTGTTTACTAACATTGTGGCCTTGTTGACCAACATGGCTCATTCTGGCTTCCACCAGGGCTTGTTGACTAACATTTGTGACCTTGTTGACCAACATGGCTCCTTCTGTCCCCCACCAGGGCTTGTTGACTAACACTGTGGCCTTGTTGACCAACATGGCTCCTTCTGGCCTCCCGACAGGGCTAGCACGGCATGCATGTGGTCCAAATGCCACACTGGCACAGGATGTAGAAGTATATACAGCCTAAAAAGTGTAATATTCCCTCCCCGCACCAAGTCCCAGAACCCTTTTTATTGCCTCCCGCAATGCCAACATTTGGCCTGGTCTGTGCAGTTAACCGAGAGGTATTTTTATGTCTGCAATCCGTCCAGATGAGACAGCAGTATGGGGGAGGTGTGAGGTGGGGGAGGTGAGGAAGAGAGATCTGGCTGGAATTGCATGGTCACACCACATTTGTCCAGAATCCTGGATCTTTCCTTCTTTTATTACATGTAACACTGGGTGTCCTCTAACAAAAGCACATGCAATTTATTCACAAAACAAATATTTCCTGCACTAAAAACTTCCAGGCAGCCGGGCGCTGAGGGTGTCATATCTCGGGCACGGAATGACGTCGCATTCGCCATGGCAACCTGGCTCCCTGCATTCTTAGAAAATGACAGTGTGCCTTTCCCCCTGAGATCCTATAACAGTGTGTCCTTTGTCTGCCATGCACATTGTTCCTTCCCGGGAAAGGCTCTGCTTCGCCTTGTGTATATGGGCCTGCTAATACGCCTGATGTTTTCTTCACCGCAAAATACTGACACACTCAACCTGGTGCAAATCGAGACACTAAACCGTGTCATTAGCGTCTCTCTCTATATTCACAACATATTGTAATAAAGGTTCTCCCTAGGTAGACTGGGTGGGATTGATTACATGAACCATTGTAAGAGAAGCTGCTTACTTGGGTCTAGAGGGAAAAGTATAACTATTCAAGTTATGGTGAGAAGAGACTAAAGCAGGGGTCTCCAAACTGCGGCACATGGACCGGATGTGGCCCTTGGCTTACCTTTATCTGACTCTTTGGCCACCCTGAATATTCTCCCAATGACCTCATTAATGTGGCACTATTCCTCCCACTGACCCCAATGATGTGGCACTATTCCTCCCACTGACACCATTGATGGGGCACTATTCCTTCCACTGACACCATTGATGGGGCACTATTCCTTCCACTGACACCATTGATGGGGCACTATTCCTCCCACTGACACCATTGATGGGGCACTATTCCTCCCACTGACACCATTGATGGGGCACTATTCCTCCCACTGACACCATTGATAGGGCACTATTCCTCCCACGGACACCATCGGGGCACTATTCCTCCCACGGACACCATCGGGGCACTATTCCTCCCACTGACACCATCGGGGCACTATTCCTCCCACTGACACCATCGGGGCACTATTCCTCCCACTGACACCATCGGGGCACTATTCCTCCCACTGACACCAATAGTGGGACACTATTCCTCCCACCAACCCCATTGATGGGGGCACTATTCCTCCCACTGAGAGCATTGATGGGGTACTGTTCGAACCAATGGGGTTTATTTATGTCCACTAATGCCCGGGGCATTTTCTGTTCCCACTGGTCATAGTCCGGGCCCCCTAAAGTCTGAAGGGCAGTAGAAAGTTGGAAGATCCCCTGGACTAAAGGTATTAAAGAGCACTCTAATCGAATCAGCAAAGTCTTCTTAGAATGGAAGGTATTCACAAGTATCATTCTATCACATATCCCAATAATAAGATAATTATTTCAATGTTCCTTACATTGGTGATCAGTGGGAAGAATGTCCCTTACATTGGTGATCAGTGGGAAGAATGTCCCTTACATTGGTGATCAGTGAGAAGAATGTCCCTTACATTGGTGATCAGTGAGAAGAATGCCCCTTACATTGGTGATCAGTGGGAAGAATGTCCCTTACATTGGTGATCAGTGGGAAGAATGTCCCTTACATTGGTGATCAGTGGGAAGAATGTCCCTTACATTGGTGATCAGTGAGAAGAATGTCCCTTACATTGGTGATCAGTGAGAAGAATGTCCCTTACATTGGTGATCAGTGGGAAGAATGTCCCTTACATTGGTGATCAGTGAGAAGAATGTCCCTTACATTGGTGATCAGTGAGAAGAATGTCCCTTACATTGGTGATCAGTGGGAAGAATGTCCCTTACATTGGTGATCAGTGAGAAGAATGTCCCTTACATTGGTGATCAGTGGGAAGAATGTCCCTTACATTGGTGATCAGTGAGAAGAATGTCCCTTACATTGGTGATCAGTGGGAAGAATGTCCCTTACATTGGTGATCAGTGAGAAGAATGTCCCTTACATTGGTGATCAGTGAGAAGAATGTCCCTTACATTGGTGATCAGTGAGAAGAATGTCCCTTACATTGGTGATCAGTGAGAAGAATGTCCCTTACATTGGTGATCAGTGAGAAGAATGTCCCTTACATTGGTGATCAGTGAGAAGAATGTCCCTTACATTGGTGATCAGTGAGAAGAATGTCCCTTACATTGGTGATCAGTGAGAAGAATGTCCCTTACATTGGTGATCAGTGGGAAGAATGTCCCTTACATTGGTGATCAGTGAGAAGAATGTCCCTTACATTGGTGATCAGTGGGAAGAATGTTCCTTACATTGGTGATCAGTGAGAAGAATGTCCCTTACATTGGTGATCAGTGGGAAGAATGTTCCTTACATTGGTGATCAGTGGGAAGAATGTCCCTTACATTGGTGATCAGTGAGAAGAATGTCCCTTACATTGGTGATCAGTGGGAAGAATTTTGCTTACATTGGTGGTTAGTGGGAAGAAAGTAACCCTCACTGTGGTGGTGAAAATGTTGCTGGCTTTGCCCGCTGGCATTGGTCCTGGAATTTTGCAGGCACCATCAAATGGGAGGTCAATCACCTGAAGCTCAAGGAACTCCTACCAACCTCTGGAGAAACCTTAGGCCTCCACAAATCCCTGGTTGACCATGGCAGATATAGAACCATTTCTTTCTTACTGCATACATACAGGCTTCTTGGCCATCATTAGTACAACGTATGGAAATCGGGGCTTTTAGGGAGAAGAACTTGGGACACAACAAAAGAATATTGGCATACCGGTTATGGTGAGAAGATTCTAAAGGAAGCAAAAAGTCCTCCAACCAAATCGTATCATAAAAGTATAAAGAGCATCATAAAAATGTGAGTCAGATCGTTGCAGGCATTCTCCACCAAAAACAAAAAAAATGTGAGTCAGAAATGTCTGCTTCTGTTGGAACTTTATTACACAACAATTTTGTTTACAGGAAAGATCCCTGTAAAGGACAGAGATAGGCATGTCTGCCGTGTTCAAAGGCCACAGGGCATTTTCCAGGAATGTCCTTTTTGGTGCTCACATTCAGTACATGAGGCCTTGTGAACAGAAACAGACAAGAGGAACTGATGTCACAGCTCTGCAACATTCAGCATTCAGCAGGGACAGACATGTCCATAGGTGCCCAGTGTTTGGACTATGGGGGGAGGGGACCCTGCAGGATTAACCTCTTCCCTTCCCGAACAAGCACAGCTGCTAGCTATGGACTTGTAACTGTAGTAGATAAGCGTCTAGGCTGCCCCAGGAGCCCCTCCTTCCACGAATCAACTCAAATAACATTGTCACCTCTCTAGACTTACCAGCTTCTCTTATTTTATTTAACTCACTTTTGCCACACTATATTACAGAGTGTAGGGAACCAATTACACTCCACTCTACCCCCTAAGGCTAGTTTTAGACCTATGTCTAAAGCCGCGGCTCTAAAAAGTGTTTTGCTTTTCATAGGCGATTGACAGCCAGTGAGGGGGCGATGTGAGACCTACTCGCCAATTGTTTTAACCCCATTATTGGCTAATAGACACACCATAACCACATGCACTTCATCATTCTCTTGCCACCCACCGACCGTGGCATGTTGGATAATTTTTGCAGTGGGCACAAAACATTCAGGTTAACCTTCTCTTCTCTTTATCTACACCCTCCTCCATTGGTTACTTGATAACCGCCCAAGGCTTCCAATACCATCTATACGCTGATGACACCCAATTGTGTCTGCACCTCACCTCACTCCTTCAGTCTCCTCTCGCATTACTAGCATTGATGTCACACCACTTCCTTAAACTGAATCTCTCTGAAACCGAGCTGGTAATTCCCCCTTCCACCTACCCCTCCATGACTTTTCAATCAAAATGTGAAACCACCATAGAAGAGCACCTAACACTGTGGCCTTGTTGACCAACATGGCTCCTTCTGGCCTCCACCAGGGCTTGTTGACTGACATTGTGGCCTTGTTGACCAACATGGCTCCTTCTGGTCTCCACCAGGGTTTGTTGACTAGCATTGTGGCCTTGTTGACCAACATGGCTCCTTCTGGTCTCCACCAGGGCTTGTTGACTGACATTGTGGCCTTGTTGACCAACATGGCTCCTTCTGGTCTCCTTCAGGGCTTGTTGACTAGCATTGTGGCCTTGTTCACCAACAACCCTCCTTCTTGTTGACTGACATTGTGGCCTTGTTGACCAACATGGCTCTTCTGGCCTCCACCAGGGCTTGTTGACTGACATTGTGGCCTTGTTGACCAACATGGCTCCTTCTGGCCTCCACCAGGGCTTGTTGACTGACATTGTGGCCTTGTTGACCAACATGGTTCCTTCTGGTCTCCACCAGGGCTTGTTGACTGACATTGTGGCCTTGTTGACCAACATGGCTCCTTCTGGTCTCCACCAGGGCTTGTTGACTGACATTGTGGCCTTGTTGACCAACATGGCTCATTCTGGCCCCCACCAGGGCTTGTTGACTGACATTGTGGCCTTGTTGACCAACATGGCTCATTCTGGCCCCCACCAGGGCTTGTTGACTAGCATTGTGGGCTTGTTGACAAACATGGCTCCTTCTGGCCTCCACCAGGGCTTGTTGGCTAACTCTGTGGCCCATGCATTCCGCCCCCCCCCCCCCCACCAACCCCTCAATGACTTTTCCATCAAAATCAATAATGTAGCTATCAATCCATCCCCTCATCTCAGGGTGCTAGATGTAATCCTAGACTCTGACCTGTCTTTTCAGCCCCAAATCCAATCGCTATTGAATGCCCTAGCCCGTTCGTTACTCGGGGACTGCCTGTCTAGGTAACTGTCAAAAACAAAATATGACTTTTACTTATTCACGACTATCCAGCACAGAACATCTTTTGATGCTACCACAAGCTGGATGAACAAATGCGGGCACAGTAGAACATGCCCGTTCATCACCAGTGGCAGGGCGATGGGTTCCTTATGGAAGCTAAACCCCCGGCATCGGTTTATTGCAGTTTTGAAGAGGTATCTGAACGGCTACGCTTTAGCGGAGAGAACAGATCTGTTTCCATGACAACAGGATAATGGCACCAGCAGAATAAACCTATGATGCTTATTATTGGAGCTGGTGGTGTGTGAGGTTCAAAATAACATCCGTACTTCTAGGCGGTGGGGAGGGACAGGGTGGGGGTTGCCATCAGCGGCGCATTACCTTTTGATTAAGTAGCACATTCATGCTGCGTTGTTGTTGGTCAGTTTGTTTTAAACCTCGCCGATGGCAAAACATTTGATGTACTTTCAATTAGCGACAATTATTTTGCACCGTATCAGCGCCCTTTTCATAGTGTCCAGCAAGACGAAGCAGTATGGAGCCAATCTAACCATTTCATAGATCCATTTTATCCGTCCATCACCAAGATATATTCTGCAGTCTAGAATAAAAAATAAATAAAATAGTCCTTGGGGTCACTTGCAGCTGCAGGAGTCTTCTGTAAGGACAGGAATATATGGTGAGAATTATGTGTCCTTTCATTGGGGGGGGGGGGGGCTCACAGTGCAGGGGGTTTAGGTTATTGATGTCTATTGATTTATCATTTAGAAACGCTAGTTATTGGACAGTCTTGGGCCATTAATGGCCCCGCCCATTTGTTTGAGGGTGGCCTGTGGGGATTGGAAAGTAATGGGTTGGTATGGGAGGGGGGGGTACTGGGTTGGCCTGGAGGGGTTGTGGTGGAGGTACTGGGTTGGCCTGGAGGGGTAGGATTGGAATGGGATGGGTTGTGGTGGAGGGACTAGGTTTGCCTGGGGGGTAGGATTGGATCAGATTGGGTTATGGTGGATGTATTGGGTTGGGCTGTAGAGGTAGGATTGGAATGGGTTGTGGTGGAGGTATTAGGTTGGCCTGGAGATGTAGGATTGGAATGGGGTGGGTTGTGGTGGAGGTACTGGGTTGGCCAGGGGGGTAGGATTGGGATGGGTTGTGGTGGAGGTATTAGGTTGGCCTAAAGAGGTAGGATTGGAATGGGGTGGGTTGTGGTGGAGGTACTGGGTTGGCCTGGGGGGAGGGGGGGTAGGGTTGGATTGGCAAGGGTTGTGGTTTAGGCATTGTGTTTGCCTGGAGGAGTAGGATTGGATTAGGATGGGCTCTGGTGGGGAGAGTATAGGTTGGCCTGGGGTGTAGGATTAGAATGGTATGGGTTGTGGTGGAGGTACTGGGTTGGCATGGGGGGTTAGATTGGATTGGGATGGGTTGTGGTGGGAGTATTGGGTTGGCCTGGAGGGGTAGGAATGAATTAGAATGGCTTCTGGTGGAGGGGCTAGGTTGGTCTGGGGGGTAGGATTGGAATGAGTTGTGGTGGAGGTATTGGGTTGGCCTGGAGAGTTAGGATTGGAATGGGATGGGTTGTGGTGGGGGTACTGGGCTGGCTTGGGGGGTAGGATTGGATTAGGATAGGCTCTGGTAGAGGTATTGGGTTGGTCTCAGGAGTAGGATTGGATTAGGATGGGCTCTGGTGGAGGGACTAGGTTGGGCTGGTGGGGTAGGATTAGATTAGGATGAATTATAGTGGATTGGCTTGCGATGGGTTGTGGTGGAGGTATTGGGTTGGACTGGAGGGGTAGGATTGGAATGGGACGGGTTTTGGTGGAGGTACTGGGTTGGCCTGGGGGGTAGGATTGGATTAGGATGGGCTCTGGTGGAGGCACTAGGTTGGCCTGGGGGGTAGGATTGGATTAGGATGAATTAAGGTGGGTTGGCTTTTGGGAGGGGGGGGGGTTTAAGGATTGGCTTGCGATGGGTTATGGTGGAGGGTTTGGGTTGGCCCAAATGCACAGTGGTAGCAAATTTTCAGACATGTTGATGAAAAATGGGGCATAGACTGCACTGTCGCTAAACACGGGTCTCCTGCTTCCTAGGCATGAACAATAGAACCCCAGGGACTTCTGTAGGGTCAGGAGATGGATTAGTCTCCTGGTGATATAGAAGTATATACCGTACACATGCAGGCAGCAGGAAGTAGAAGATGCTTTGGCTATACGTAAGCAATGCAGCAGAATGCTGGTGAACACGATGCCAGAACAGTGTGGGAATGCAGCAGACAAGGGGGAGGGGTGGGGGAGATCAGCACAAGTGGGGGAGGGGAAAGGCTGAGGAAACGTTCAGAAAATGCTGTTAGAAAATCGCTTGAATTGAAGTGAACCTGGCAGAAAATGGGTAAGGTTGTGTATTATCAACAAAACTCTACCACTAAAGGGGTCATCATGACTTTAATTTTTGAGAAATACAAAAAAATATACAACCTTTACAAGTAGTTGGGCAATCTACACGTTTGTATATGTAACATACAGAATGGTGTTCCCATTACTGACGAGTAGTGTAACATCTAAAGAGCTATTGCCAAAAGTATTAAGACGCCGGCCTTTGCACACACACGTGAACTTTAATGACATCCCAGTCTAAGTCCGGAGGGTTCAATATTGAGTTGGCTCTGCCCTTTGCAGATATAACAGCTTCACCTCTTCTGGGAAGTCCGTCCACAAGGTTTAGGAGGGTGTCTATGGCAATGTTTGACCATTCTTCCAGAAGAGCATTTGTGAGGTCAGGCACTGATGGGGATAGATTATGGTGGAGGTACTGGGTTGGCCTGGGAGGGGGGTAGGATTGGTATGGGTTGTGGTGGAGGTATTGGGTTGGCCTGGAGGGGTAGGATTGGATTGGGATGGGTTGTGGTGGAGGTACTGGGTTGGCCTGGGGGGGTAGGATTGGATTGGGATGGGTTGTGGTGGAGGTACTTGGTTGGCCTGGGGGGTAGGCTTGGTGTAGGTTGTGGTGGAGGTATTAGGTTGGCCTGGAGGGGTAGGAATGGATTGGGATGGGTTGTGGTGGAGGTACTGGGTTGACCTGGGGGGTATTATTGGATTGGGATGGGTTGTGGTGGAGGTACTGGGTTGGTCTGGGGGGTAGGCTTGGTATGGGTTGTGGTGGAGGTATTAGGTTGGCCTGGAGGGGTAGGAATGGATTGGGCTAGGTTGTGGTGGAGGTACTGGGTTGGCCTGGGGGGTAGGATTGGGATAGGTTGTGGTGTAGGTATTAGGTTGGCCTGGAGAGGTAGGAATGGATTGGGATAGGTTGTGGTGGAGGTACTGGGTTGGCCTGGGGGGTAGGATTGGTATGGGTTGTGGTGGAGGTATTAGGTTGGCCTGGAGGGGTAGGATTGGATTGGGATGGGTTGTGGTGGAGGTACTGGGTTGGCCTGGGGGGTAGGCTTGGTATAGGTTGTGGTGGAGGTATTAGGTTGGCCTGGAGGGGTAGGAATGGATTGGGATGGGTTGTGGTGGAGGTACTGGGTTGACCTGGGGGGTAGGATTGGATTGGGATGGGTTGTGGTGGAGGTACTGGGTTGGTCTGGGGGGTAGGCTTGGTATGGGTTGTGGTGGAGGTATTAGGTTGGCCTGGAGGGGTAGGAATGGATTGGGATAGGTTGTGGTGGAGGTACTGGGTTGGCCTGGGGGGTAGGATTGGGATAGGTTGTGGTGTAGGTATTAGGTTGGCCTGGAGAGGTAGGATTGAAATGGGATGGGTTGTGGTGGAGGTATTGGGTTGGGCTGGGGGGTAAGATTGGATTGGGATGGGTCTTAGGCTTTAATTCATCCCTAATGTATTCTATAGGGTTGAGGTCAGACCAGTCAAGTTTCTCCACCTCAAACTCGCTCTTCCATGTCTTTACGAACCTTGCTTTGTACACAGGTCCAAATAATTTGCTGGAGGGGGGATTATGGTGTGGGGGGTTGTTTTTCAGGGGTTGGGTTTGGCTCCTTAGTTCCAGTGAAGGGAACTCTTAAGGCGTCAGCATACCAAGACATTTTGGACAATTTCATGTTACCAGCTTTGTGGGAACAGTTTGGGGACGGCCCCTTCCTGTTCCAACATGACTGCCCACCAATGTAAAAAGCAAGGTCTATAAAGACATGGATGAGCCAGTTTGGGGTGGAGGAACTTGACTGGCCTGCACAGAGTCCTGACCTCAACCCGATAGAACACCTTTTGAAGCGGAGACTGCGAGCCAGGCCTTCTTGTCCAACATCAGTGCCTGACCTCACAAATGTTCTTCTGGAAGAATGGTCAAACATTCCCATAGACACCCTCCTAAACCTTGTGGACGGCCTTCCCAGAAGAGGTGAAGCTCTTTCTTGATTTATTGAACCCTACGGACTAAGACTGGGGTGCCATTAAAATTCATGTGCGTGTTAAGGCCGGCGTCCCAATACTTTTGGTAATATAGTGTATGTGAAGTGGGACTCCTCTGTAGGTTTTCCTGTACTAGAAGTACGGTGATATATGAGCTCCCCATACATCTTCCCACAGAACCGGTTTCTCAGCACGTGTACAGCCGAGTCCCGGAGATCAAAACACCATTTCACGTCACAAAGAACTTTCCTCCTGTTTCCAGAAACCTCCCTCCGAGTCTCCGGAAACTTCAGCAGCTCTCTGTAGAGGGCTCACGGGGGATCTGAGAGCTCTCACTTCTGCTTTCTGTACTTTTCCAGATCATCGCATTGAACGTTTAATAAAAAAAACGTGACATGGGCAGAGCTTCTCATTTTCAGATACGGGCTTTGAAAATCTTTACATTACCATCTCGAAACTGACCCCAATATGGCGTGGTGTGACCCGAGATTGCAGCACCTCTTTAATCACATGATTGCTGTATGTGTAAAAAAAATATAACATTTGGGTCTCATTCACACTAGCCGTTGAGGGGCATTAAGATCCCACAGTTAAGCCATGTTTTTGCCTCCCCCCACTCCCACAAATACTCCCTCTTTAGCTGAGCAGAGGTGTACACATGCCACAATGCTTTGGCAGGAATTGCACCGCCTGCCGCTTTTGGCAGGTGTAGCACAAACTGTTCTTAAGCATGGGGCCTCCTTTACCCCACCTACCTTTTCGAGAGTCCTATTGGGCGCAATGTGTCATCGGGGGTTCTGTGACGTCATCGGGGGTTCTGTGACGTCATCGGAGGTTCTGTGACGTCATCGGAGGTTCTGTGACGTCATCGGAGGTTCTGTGACGTCATCGGAGGTTCTGTGACGTCATCGGGGGTTCTGTGACGTCATCGGGGGTTCTGTGACGTCATCTGGGGAGACTGTGACGTCATCTGGGGGGCTGTGATGTCATCACAGGGCTGCGATGTAATAAACGCGCTGGGCGGAGCGGAGTCCTTTAAGGAATTCAGGCTGCAGTAGGAGTACACTAGCAGTCCTATGGGGCGCAATGCGTCATCACGGGGCTCTGATGTTATCATGGACTCTGACGTCCTCAGGGGGGCTGCAATGTCATCACAGGCTGTGAAGTAATAACAGGCTGTGATGTCACCGCGCTGGGTGGAGCAGAGTCCTTTAAGGAATTCAGGCTGTAGTAGGAGTACACTGGATTTGGATTTGGAGCAGTCCTATGGGTTTGCAATGCAAAATCAGGGGGCTGTGATGTTGTCAGGGGGGCTGTGATGTTGTCAGGGGGGCTGTGATGTTGTCAGGGGGGCTGCGACGTCTTCAGGGGGGCTGCGACGTCTTCAGGGGGGCTGCGACGTCTTCAGGGGGGCTGCGACGTCGTCAGGGGGGCTGTGATGTCTTCAGGGGGGCTGTAACATCATCACGGGGCTCTGATGTTATCATGGACTCTGACGTCATCAGGGGGGCTGTGACGTCATCAGGGGGGCTGTGACGTAATCACAGGCTGTGACGTAATAACAGGCTGCAATGTCACCGCTGGGTGGAGCAGAGTCCTTTAAGGAATTCAGGCTGTAGTAGGAGTACACTAGCAGTCCTATGGGTTTGCAATGCAAAATCAGGGGGCTGTGATGTTGTCAGGGGGGCTGCGACGTCATCAGGGGGGCTGCGACGTCATCAGGGGGGCTGCGACGTCTTCAGGGGGGCTGCGACGTCTTCAGGGGGGCTGCGACGTCTTCAGGGGGGCTCTGATGTTATCATGGACTCTGACGTCATCAGGGGGGCTGCGACGTCATCAGGGGGGCTGCGACGTCATCAGGGGGGCTGTGACGTAATCACAGGCTGTGACGTAATCACAGGCTGTGACGTAATAACAGGCTGCAATGTCACCGCTGGGTGGAGCAGAGTCCTTTAAGGAATTCAGGCTGTAGTAGGAGTACACTAGCAGTCCTATGGGTTTGCAATGCAAAATCAGGGGGCTGTGACGTCGTCAGGGGGGCTGTAATGTCAGGGGGGCTGCGACGTCTTCAGGGGGGCTGCGACGTCTTCAGGGGGGCTGCGACGTCTTCAGGGGGGCTGCGACGTCTTCAGGGGGGCTGTAACATCATCACGGGGCTCTGATGTTATCATGGACTCTGACGTCATCAGGGGGGTTGCGACGTCATCAGGGGGGCTGTGACGTAATAACAGGCTGTGACGTAATAACAGGCTGCAATGTCACCGCTGGGTGGAGCAGAGTCCTTTAAGGAATTCAGGCTGTAGTAGGAGTACACTAGCAGTCCTATGGGCGCAATTCATCGTTAGGGGGGCTGTGGCGGCGTCAGGGGGGCTGTGGCGGCGTCAGGGGGGCTGTGGCGGCGTCAGGGGGGCTGTGGCGGCGTCAGGGGGGCTGTGGCGTCAGGGGGGCTGTGGCGTCAGGGGGGCTGTGGCGTCAGGGGGGCTGTGGCGTCAGGGGGGCTGTGGCGTCGTCAGGGGGGCTGTGGCGTCGTCGGGGCCTGTGACGTCCTCACGGCCTGCGACTTAATCACAGGCTGCGACATCACGGTGCTGGGTGGAGCGGAGTCCTCGGGAAATTCAGGATGCAGTAGGAGTACACAAGCAGACGAGACGGAGAGACGTTCCCTCTGAAGCTGTACACTTGTAGAGCCATTATTCCTTTGTTTACTTGTGAGTGCGTTTTTACATTCTTTTTTTAATAATAAAAGGTGGAATATACTACACTATGGGCAAATCTTTATATTTATTCTTTGCTTCACTCTCGCTTCTCAAGAGTTAAAGCTCAATCGGTGTTTAGCCACTTACGTACCCGTATGTCATGGGACTTTCGGTAGTTATACTGGGATGATGTCCCCTCCCGACACCTTCCTGGACATTCCTGTTCTGCCTGCTGACCATGAAGCTGATCGGGGTCTGGAATGGCCTCGATCCTCTCTATGGTCTGAGAAGCAGGAAGTGATGAGCATTTTGTGACTTGCGGTTTCGCCGGTTGTAAACAAACCATTACTGGTTTGAAAAAAAGGCATCGAATCACAATGATCTTGGTATGATCCAAAGCTTTTAAGGCGGAGGAGAGATCTGGGATCTTTTTTAAAGTGGCCAAGACCATACAGCGGTTTAACAGGACAGACCTCACCATGGTCGACCAAAGAATTTGAGTGCACGTGCTCGGCTTCATATCCAGAGGTTGTCTTTGAGTGTGTCTTGTCTACAGTCAGGCATGGTGGGGGGAGTGTCATGGTCTGGAGCTGCATGAGCGCTGCCGGCACTGGGGGGCTACAGATCATTGAGGGGACCATGAATGCCAACATGTACTGTGACATACTGAAGCAGAGCATGATCCCCCCTCCCTTCAGTGACTGGGCCGCAGGGTAGTATTCCAACATGATAACCACCCCAAACACACCTCCAAGACGACCACTGCCTTGCTAAAGAAGCTGAGGGTAAAGGTGATGGACTGGCCAAGCATGTCTCCAGACCTAAACCCTATTGAGCATCTGTGGGGGATCCTCAAACGGAAAGTGGAGGAGCGCAGGGTCTCCAACATCCACCAGCTCTGTGATGTCATCATGGGGGAGGGGAAGAGGACTCCAGTGACAACCTGTAAAGCTCTGGTGACCTCCATGCCCAAGAGGGTTAAAAATAATGGCGGCCACACAAAATATTGACACTTTTGGGCCCAATTTGGACATTTTCATTTAGGGGTGTACTGACTTTTGTTGCCAGCGGTTTAGACATTAAAGGAGTTCTCCAAGCTAAAACTTTTAACCCCCGCTGTGCCCGGGCTGTAAAACTATACAAAATAAACTTTCACTTACCTGCCTACGATCTCCCGTTGTTCCGATATCGCCGCCCGTGCACCGGTCCCTGTCGGCTTCCTGTTCCTGTGGGTCGGTGACTCATCCTGCGCTCAGCCTATCAGCGGCCGCGGCGGGACATTGCAGCCCGGGCACAGCGGGGGTTAAAAGTTTTAGCTTGGAGAACTCCTTTAATGGCTGTGTGTTGAGTTATTTTGAGGGGACGGCAAATGTACACTGTTATACAAGCTGTACACTCACTACACAACATTGTAGCAAAGTGTAATTTCTTCAGTGGTGTCACATGAAACCACGGAAGAAAATAGTTACAAAAATGTGAGGGGTGTACTTACTTTTGTGAGATACTGTCCATGCAAACCATTCAAGTGAATAGGGGTGATTTCCATGGAGTGAGTGGCAATACAACGCCTCCTCACTGCTATCTGAAGAGCGATGTGCGTTCAGATCAAAGCAAGGGTAAAACGAGCCCTTAGAGGGGGCAGTATTGTACTAAATGGGATGGGTTGTGGTGGATAAAGACTACATATCCCATGGTACCTTGCTGCCTGAAAGCTGCAATTTCTGTACTGACTGCGCCTTCTGAATCTCCTCCTCCTCAACCCCCTCTGTAGTTTTGAGAGCCGGCTATGTGAAATGTGTGACACAGTAGTACAGTGACTACCAGAATTGAAGACCGTAAATATGTGGGCGTCGTCACAAAGTAAGATTAATAGGAGGCGGTTAGAAAATAATTGAAGTAGAATGTGGAAATGAAGAGAGGATTTTATATTTTAACCCCAGATAGACTTTAATCGTTTTTCTTTCCTTATTTGCAGGTCCAGCTGTGGCATATCCAGAAGGATTACCCCCAGAACATGCAGACGGCCCGCCGTCCGGTGAGTACAAACGGAGCACGTCTACCGACCATAAACGCGCACCCTCAGACACACGAAGAGGAACTCTTCTATTATAAACCAGTTATTTATTACCGTATATACTCAAGTATAAGCCGACCCCAATATAAGCCGAGGCACCTAATTTTACCACAAAAAAAGGGAAAACGTATTGACTCGAGTATAAGCCTAGGGTGTCCATCTGCATGCCTCACTGTGCCCATGTCTCACTGTGTCAATGCCTCGCTGTGCCCATGTCTCGCTGTGCCCATGTCTCGCTGTGCCCATGTCTCGCTGTGCCCATGCCTCGCTGTGCCCATGCCTCGCTGTGCCCATGCCTCGCTGTGCCCATGCCTCGCTGCGCCCATGCCTCGCTGCGCCCATGCCTCGCTGCGCCCATGCCTCGCTGCGCCCATGCCTCACTATGCCCATGACTAGACTGACTTTTAACATGGGAGTCTATGGAAGGGGTACCCGGGTTTGAAAAATCGGTGCTCCCCGGCCGTAGGCACCCCAGACAACAAACTTTGCACACTTGTAGAGGAGAAATGGGGATACGGAAGAGCTACATGTGTGCCAAGTTTGGGGTCCAGGGGACCTACGGCCGTCCGGTAGCGGGTCCCCAAAGTGACCGGAGAAATTACCGTAACATGGGAGTCTATGGAAGGGGTACCCAGGTTTGAAAAATCGGTGCTCCCCGGCCGTAGGTACCCCAGACAACAAACTTTGCACACTTGTAGAGGAGAAATGGGGATACGGAAGAGCTACATGTGTGCCAAGTTTGGGGTGCAGGGGACCTACGGCCGTCCGGTAGCGGGTCCCCAAAGTGACCGGAGAAATTACCGTAACATGGGAGTCTATGGAAGGGGTGCCCGGCTTTGAAAAGTCAGTGCTCCTTAGCCGTAGGTCCCCCAGACAACAAACTTTGCACACTTGTAGAGAAAGAGTGGGGCTACATGTGTGCCAAGCTTGGGGTCCAGGGGACCTACGACCAGCCAGTACCGGGTCCCTAAACTCACTGTAGAAATTACCGTTTAACATTGGAGTCTATGGAAGGGGTACCCAGGTTTGAAAAAGCGGTGCTCCCCAGCCGTAGGTCACCCAGACAACAAACTTTTCACACTTGTAGAGGATAAATGGGGCTACATGTGCTCAATGCTTGGGGTCCAGGGGACCTACGGCTGGACCGACGACCAGCCAGTAACAGGCCCCCAAAATCACTGGAGAAATGACCGTTTAACATGGGAGTCTATGGAAGGGGTGCCCAGGTTTGAAAAATTGGTGCTTCCTGGCCGTAGCTCCCTCAGACAACAAACTTTGCACACTTGTAGAGGAAGAGTGGGGTTACATGTGTGCCAAGCTTGGGGTCCAGGGGATCTACGACCAGCCGATACCAGCTCTCTAAACTCACTGTAGAAATGACCGTTTAACATGGGAGTCTATGGAAGGGGTACCCAGTTTTTAAAATAGGTGCTCCCCGGCCGTAGGTCCTCAAGACAACAAACTTTGCACACTTATAGAGGAGAAATGGGAATGCGTGTGTGCCAAGTTTGGGGTCCAGAAGACCTACGACCGGCCAGTACCGGGTCCCCAAATTCACTAGAGAAATGACCATTTAACATGGGAGTCTATGGAAGGGGTGCCCAGGTTTGAAAAATCGGTGCTCCTTAGCCGAGGGTCCCTCAGACAACAAAATTTGCACACTTGTAGAGGAAGAGTGGGGCTACATGTGTGCTGTATGGCCGACCAGTACGGCACAAGCATACATTTGCCATTCACCCCCCTTTCTTTCTCTTTGCTGGGTTGGGAAGTCTCTTTGCTGGGTTGGGAAGTCTCTTTGCTGGGTTGGGAAGTCTCTTTGCTGGGTTGGGAAGTCTCTTTGCTGGGTTGGGAAGTCTCTTTGCTGGGTTGGGAAGTCTCTTTGCTGGGTTGGGAAGTCTCTTTGCAGGGTTGGGAAGTCTCTTTGCTCAATATATGGGGCTCTCTCTTTGCTGGATTTGGCTCAGTGGGATGACCAGTGGGCGAATTTGCACACTTGTAGAGGTGAAATGTGGCTACATGCGTGCCAAGTTTCGGGTCCAGGGGCCCTACGACCAGCCAGTTCCGGGTCCCCAAAATCACTGGAGAAATTACCGTTTAACATGGGAGTCTATAGAAAGGGGGCCCGGCTTTGAAAAATCGGTGCTCCCCGGCCGTTGGGGGCATCAGATTGGCCCGGGGGAGGGGCTGTGTCAGTTTCATTCCGGGACACTGTATTGTTCTGGAATGAAGGCGCCCCGGGACAGACCTGCAAAATGCAATCCGGGACACGTGGTCACCCTACTGCTGACTAGTTAACACAGCGCTGACTTGAGTATAAGCCGAGGGGGGGATTTTTCGGGCATAAAAAAATTTGCTGAAAAACTGGGCCTATACTCTAGTATATACGGTACCTATGATGGAAATTACAGACCTCTACATGCTTTGTAAGTAGGAAAACCTGCAAAATCGCCCATGTGAATACTTGTTCTCCTCTCTGTACAACTCCAGGAGGTGTCCCTCTGCTCTCCGTGCTCCTTCCTGCGGACACACAACCCCCCCCCCTCCCCTCCCCCAGTCCCTTTGTCTGAGTACACATCTGGATCTGGTTGAGTCCGGGTAATGGTGCACGTTGCCCTCTCTTCCACTACATGCACAAACAAGCTCTTCATGTTTATAGAAAGTATTCCGATCCTGTGCAGCAACACGTGAGAGGAGCGACACAAATAACCTACATAATAAAGCACGGGCCTGCCAGCGAGCCGCCCAATCAGGTTTATGGGCTGAATTTCAGGCCCAGACAGACGGGAAGGTCACAGATAACGTGTTCCTTCAACAAAACGGGTTCATGCCAACTGTGTCCCGCACCCCTCACCAGTCTCCTTAGAGTTAATGAGTGCCCAGCATGAGCGTCCTGTACAGGGAGGGGGGGTAACGCCTCTTCTGATTGGTGGAGTTCTGCGCCAGAAAGTTAATGACTGGGGGGGGGGGCGCCACATTGTCCCAGCCTGCAGCTTCTGAGCACATAGGAACAGAGATATGCTCTAATCTGCCTGTGTGTGTATGGAGCCACGAAGTGCAACGCGGCTTGTAGGTACTGATGCATGGAGGCCCCTGATGGGCGTGGAGAACATATGTTGGGCCCTCAGCTTTAGACACCTTTTTTGTGTTTTGGGCTCTCAGGATAACCGAGAGGCCCAGCCACCAAGGGTGTCACCAGGGCAGCCTTCAGAAATGTTGGGGCCCCCCAAAAGACAGCTTTAAGTCTGCCCCCCTCCCCCCAGGCCCAACTACCAACATTCACCAGGGCCCACCCCACTGGTCATTCTACCAAATCCGCCCACTGGTCATCCCACTAAGTCCTAAGCCAAATCCAGCAAAGAGAGGGCCCCATATATTGAGCAAAGGGACATCCCCCACGTATTGAGCAAAGAGACTTCCCAACCCAGCAGAGAGCCTTCCCAACCCAGCAGAGAGCCTTCCCAACCCAGCAGAGAGCCTTCCCAACCCAGCAGAGAGCCTTCCCAACCCAGCAGAGAGCCTTCCCAACCCAGCAGAGAGCCTTCCCAACCCAGCAGAGAGCCTTCCCAACCCAGCAAAGAGACTTCCCAACCCAGCAAAGAGACTTCCCAACCCAGCAAAGAGAAAGAAAGGGGGGGGTGAATGGCAAATGTATGCTTGTGCCGTACCGGTCTGCCATACAGCACATGTAGCCCCACTCTTCCTCTACAAGTGTGCACAATTTGTTGTCTGGGGGACCTACGGCTAAGGAGCACCGATTTTTTTTTTCAAAGCCGGGCACCCCTTCCATAGACTCCCATGTTAAATGGTAATTTCTCTGGTGAGTTTGGGGACCCGGTACCGGCCAGTCGTAGGTCCTCTGGACCCCAAGCACACATGTAGCCCCCACTCTTCCTCTACAAGTGTACAAAGTTTTTTTGTCTGTTGGACCTACGGCCAGGCACCTCTTCCATAGACGCCCATGTTAAACAGTAATTTCTCCCGTCACTTTGGGGACCTGGTACCGGACGGCCGTAGGTCCCCTGCACCCCAAACTTGGCACACCTGTAGCTCTTCCTCTACAAGTGTGCAAAGTTTGTTGTCTGTTGGACCTACGGCTGGGGAGAACCAACTTTTCAAAGCCGGGCACCCCTTCTATAGACTTCCATGTTATGTGTCAGTCTAGTCATGGGCACAGTGAGGCATGCAGATGGACACCCTAGGCTTATACTCGAGTCCAATACATTTTCCCAGTTCTTTGTGGTAAAATTGGGTGCCTCTGCTTATATTCGGGTCGGCTTATACTCGAGTATATACAGTATATAGTCTTGCAGATGCAACCGTCCCTTTTTTAGGACAATCGTAATTCCGATGGGGCCTGCAATGAAATTGAGTTTGTATAGAATCAAATTGTACATCTTTCAGAGGATAGCAGCAGCAGCAGCAAGCAAAGTGGGGAAACGTATTTGCAAACCTGCTTGATTGACATTGATATAGCATGTGGTATAATATTTTTTTCCTGTCGTGTTTTCAGCCCCCGGCTCTGCCGAGCGTCCAGGACAGAAGAGGAAGCTTCCCAGTCCGCAGCATTCATCCAATGGACACTCGCCTCCGGACGCCTCCGCCAGCCCCAGTAAAAAGAAAAAGAAGCCGGGAATGTTAAACAGTCACCATAAGGACCAGGTATGGCCGGTGATTGGCATCGTATGGCTCTTTTTGTCCTGTTGTATGCAAAGTGTCACTACTGCCACCAAACATAACCAACATTTTATTAATTTTTACACATCCATTGAGGGACACAGGAAGTCTTTAATGTATACTGCTGACTTCAGGAGGCTTGGATATAGAAAAGATGAAAAAACATGGTAATCCAGCCTGGAATAGCCCCTCCTACTACCAGCACGTCTCCGTGTTTTGCTAGTGTCCCACAAATGATTTTTTTGCTCTGCTCTGCTGTGTGAAATAAACATTTTTTTTTTTTTTTTAATGAAATCAAGACTCTTCTCTGCATTGCTTTCAGGGTTTCCCTTCTTCAATTGTAGATATCTGGTGTGGACCTGCTCAACCAGGCTTTTGCAGTGCAGCGTCCAGACCTTGCTGGACTAGACGCTCCAGGTATAGCCTCAAACTGACCCTGGGGCACTAGGTTGCTTGCTAGTGTCTGAGATGAGAGCGGCAGTGTGCTTTCAAGGTCCAGGGCTGTTGGTATTGCCTCAGTGAAGTGAGTAGGCCTGTCAGCCCAAGGACCAGGTCACACTGTGGGACTAAGCAATGACATGGAACTTTAATCTCTTCTTGCTGTCTGACTTAAGTGACTTTGGTTGTCTCTGGTCATCCAACCCTCATCTGCTACCAGCTTTCTTGGTTTTGTGAGTACTTAATACCTTGCCTCTTACCTTTCCCCTCTTATGGACACATGGACGCAACATTGTCGGTAAGATGGCTCAGCGGGCTAATGCTCCGTTGCAGCAATCTGTGATCATCTGAACCCTCAGGGTCGCAGGTTCGATCCCGGTAGGGTCCACTCAGCCTTCCATCCTTCCGAGGTCGGTAAAATGAGTACCACTGTGTTGGGTAATTGTGACTATGTTACTATATAAGCGCCTCGAGACCCGATGAGCTACAGCTTCGGCTGTGGCTTGGGAAGCTTGCCTGGCAAGTTAGGGTAAGACAGCGCTATATAAGACTTGCATTATTATTATGTCTAATTCTACACATGGGAGAACAGTCTAGCTGTCCTGGATTAGCTTCCATCTCAGACTCTACCATTGGCTCTGTATGCTTGCAGCGTACTTACTGATTGTGGTTTTGTCTTCAGACTGGATTCATGTTCCCTACTCCTAGAATCTATGCCCATGGTCTCCAAACTGTGGCCCAGGGGCCAGATCTTTGCCTTTATCTGGCTCTTTGGGCACTATTCCTCCCACTGACACCATCAATGTGGCATTATTCCTCCCACTGACACCATTGATGTGGCACTATTCCACCAAGTGACACCATTGATGTGGCACTATTCCTTCCACTGACACCATCGATAGGGCACTATTCCTTCCACTGACACTATCGATGGGGCACTATTCTACCAACTGACATTATCGATGGACGCTATTCCGCCAACGGACACCGTTGATGGGGCGCTATTCCACCAACGGACACCGTTGATGGGGCGCTATTCCACCAATGGACACCGTTGATGGGGCGCTATTCCACCAATGGACACCGTTGATGGGGCGCTATTCCACCAACGGACACTGTTGATGGGGCGCTATTCCACCAACGGACACTGTTGATGGGGACACTGTTGATGGGGACACTGTTGATGGGGACACTGTTGATGGGGCGCTATTGCGCCAACGGACACTGTTGATGGGGCGCTATTGCGCCAACGGACACTGTTGATGGGGCGCTATTGCGCCAACGGACACTGTTGATGGGGCGCTAATTGCGCCAACGGACACTGTTGATGGGGCGCTATTGCGCCAACGGACACTGTTGATGGGGCGCTATTGCGCCAACGGACACTGTTGATGGGGCGCTATTGCGCCAACGGACACTGTTGATGGGGCGCTATTGCGCCAACGGACACTGTTGATGGGGCGCTATTGCGCCAACGGACACTGTTGATGGGGCGCTATTGCGCCAACGGACACTGTTGATGGGGCGCTATTGCGCCAACGGACACTGTTGATGGGGCGCTATTGCGCCAACGGACACTGTTGATCTGATCAATAGATTGAGTTAGATGGCACCACTGTTGTGGCATACATCACCCATCAGGAAGGAACTAGAGGTCTCACCATGGCAGGAGAGGTAAGCAGATCCTGTCCTGGGCAGAACTTCAACTTTTGGGCTTGTTCAATCTGAATATCCCAGGCATAGACATTTGGCCCATAGTTTTACTTCAGACCTCTACATCACAATATTCTATTGTCATGGGACAGCTCAGATCCCTGGACAGAAAGATTTGTTTGGCACTGTGACCCAGGTTGTCCTTGGCTTTGTGACTTGGGAATGGCTCTGGAGATGGTGAAGTCCTTCTAGTCTTTTGGCGGATACTCACAAACGGATGCTAGTTTGTCGGCTTGGGCACCTTGCCCATGCAGGGAACTTTGTTGGAGGTGTCTCACCTCTCGGTCAGCATTCTGGAGCTACAGGAAATTTGGCTATGTCTGCTGCTTTGGGCTATCCTACTGGAAGGTCATCTGATCCAGATTCAGTTAGACAGCACCACTGTTGCGGTATCATACATCACCTGTCAGGAAGGAACCAAAGTTCTCACCGTGGCGAATCCTGTCCTGGGCATA
This sequence comes from Rana kukunoris, assembly GCA_029574335.1. Taxonomy (NCBI): domain Eukaryota; kingdom Metazoa; phylum Chordata; class Amphibia; order Anura; family Ranidae; genus Rana; species Rana kukunoris. The sequence continues at coordinate 1,976,093 of CM056060.1, read as the reverse complement.
ACATCAACTTTTGGGCTTGTCCAATCTGTATATCCCAGGCATAGACATTTGGCAGGCAGACTTCCTCAGCCAGCAGCGCCTGGACCTGTGTAAATGGTCCCCTCAACTGGGAGTGCTCCAAGACCAGTGTCCCAGGTGGGGATGCTACATGTGGACTCCAGACCCCTAGAAATATCTTAAATTCTGAGTACAGGGATTCCCTAGCAGAAGCTGAGGCTGCTATAGTGGGTCCAAGGAATAAATACTGTATGCCTTGTCTCCACTAAAACAATTTTTTTCTGCTTTACAGGATCAAGAGTGGATTTCTGTGACCTTCATCTCTCTAGACTTCTTAAGATGGATGTGGTATGCCAACCTACTAAGATTCCTGGAGGATACTCCATGGGCTCTGCCAGATCACCAGGATCTCTTATCTTAAGGAGCAATTGGCCATCCTGCATCATGGTTGCTGGCTTTACCAGCATAACTGTTGAGGCCCAGGTTTTTGAGAGACAGGGACTTCACTTAATCTGACTCCTATGATTCAAATTTCTAGGAAGACTTATTCCCGCAAGGTCCATCATCGGAACTCCCACCCTAGGAGTTTCTCCATTGTGAAGAATCCTCTCCTACCTGCAACTGGGTCTTGATCATAGCTTGGTTCTCGGCATGGTCAAAGGTCAAGTCTCAGCCCTATCTATTCTGTTTCAAAGACCTTTGGCTCCTCACTTATTGGTTAAGACCCTTTTGTACAGGGAGACCTCCACCGAAACTCCAAACACCAACCCCCCCCCCCCGTTCAGTCCCCTGTGGACTCTATGGGATCTGGTTCTGTCTGCTCATCAGGACTTGCCATTTGAACACATTCCTCTTTCTACTGTCACCCTTAATGTAGGTAAACTTTGTACCCATCGCCTCTTCAACACGAGTGTCTTAACAGGTAGACTTTTCCTACAAGGAACCTTTTCTGGTTTTTCGTAGGGACAAGGTGTTAAAGCCCAGGGCTTCCTTATTGCCTAGTATAGTTTCTGCCTTTCACCTATATGACTTCACAAAAAAGGAAGTCCCAACCCCCCCCAATGCATTTCTCTCATGCATTACTTTTTTCTGAAGGACTGATATCCTTTTTTTTGTCACCCCAGGTGGTCCCTGTATCGTCTTTCAGAGGGTCTTTGACAAACTTTAAGGCGGTATGTTATTTACTGAAAACCTTGGAACCCAGGGCAATTCCAGCAATCCAATCTAAAGCACATTTGCCGATTAAACCACCTTTTAATTTCAATAACGCAAGGATAGGCAACTACACACCTAAAACAGTCCCCAAAGCCAGACTCCAAGGCTCCCAGTTCCAAATGCTGACCCACTGCGCCACAACTGCATGCATCGCACATGCCCGCTGGCGTGGCACCATTTACTGGGGCAAGAAAACCTGAATGCTGCACTCCCGAAAGAGCGCGAGTATCAAACTGATGAAAGCTGCTTTAGCTCGGCTCCATCCAGGCCACGCCTCCAATCTATTTGGTCCTGCACACAGGGCTTAGTCATGGAGGTGGCGATTTCCACGCTGGCCCCATTATTATGTGAGCCATCAGATTGGGGTGGAGACCTGGAACCCTAAGCTTTCTAGTTGTATGGCCCTTTTTTCTGAATGCCATTCTCCCAAAAGAGTGAGTAGCAAACTGGTGAAAGCGGCTCCATCTGGGTTTTGCACCGACGCGCTTTGCCCTGCACACAGGAGTCATAGAGGTGGGGATTTCCATGCCAGGCCCCCTCCTTGTGTAGGTCACCAGATACCATTGAGTTGGAGAGCTGGAGTGGCACCCTTAGCTTTCCAGTTGTATGGCCCCCGTTGACTGGGGTGGAAGAAAACTCGAATGCCGCACTCCCGAAAGAGCCAGAGTAGCAAACTGATGAAAGCGGTTTCAGCTCGGCCATGCCCCAATGTATTTTGCCCTGCGCACAGGGCTTAGTCATGGAGGTATGGGGATTTGCCTCAAGGTGCTTTCCATCCGTTATCTTCCTTATCCTTCAGAAGAGGTGGGTCTTAAGTTTTTCCCTGAAGGCCTGATGGTGGATGTCCGTTGGTAGAACGTTCCATAGCCGTGGTCCTTAGACTGCAAATTTTCGTTCCACGCCAGCCCCCTTCTTGTGTGAGCCACCAGATTGGGATTGAGACCTGGAACCCTAAGCTTTCTAGTTGTATTGCCCCTTTCACTGGTGCAAGAAAATCAGAATGCCGCACTCCCAAAAGAGCCTGAGTAGCAAACTGATAAAAGTGGCTCCATCTGAGTTGCGCCACCAACGAGTTTCGCCCTGCACACACGAGACATGGAGGTGGGGATTTCCACAAGGGCCTCCTTGTGTGAGTCACTAGATTGGGATGGAGACCTGGAACCCTAGGCTTTCTAGTTGTATGGCCCCTTTTCACTAGGGGAAGAAAATCAGAATCTGCCAAAAGAGCCTGAGTAGCAAACTGACGAAATCGGCTTCATCTTGGTTCCATCTGGGTTTTACACAACGTGTTTTGCCCTGCACACAGGAGTCGTAGAGGTTGGGGATTTCCATGCCAGTCCCCCTCCTTGTGTGGGTCACCAGATACAGTTGAGTTGGAGAGCTGGAGTGGCCCCCTAAGTATTCAAGTTGTATGGCCCCCCTGTTCACCGGGGGGAAGAAAACGTGAACGCCGCACCCCCAAACTGATGAAAGTGGCTCCATCTTGGTCGCGGGTCTGGCGCGTTTTGCCCTGCACACAGGAGTCATAGAGGTGGGGATTTCCATGCCAGTCCCCCTCCTTGTGTGGGTCACCAGATACAGTTGGTTTAGAGAGCTGGAATGACACCCTAAGCTTTCCAGTTGCATGGCCCCCCCCCCCCCAAGGAGACTTGAACGCCGCACTCCCGAAAGGGCCCGAGTAGCAAACTGATGAAAGCGGCTTCAGCTTGGCTCCTTCCGCGCCATGCCCCGATGCGTTTTGTCTTGCACACAAGGCTAGGTCATAAAGGCACAGGGATTTCCATGCCGGTCCCCTCCTTGTGTGCGTCACCAGATACAATTGGGGTGGTCTCCTGTGGCAGCACCCTAAGTTGTATGGCCCCATTCACTAAGGCTGCGGCATGTGTACAGACATGAGCAATTGTGTGCATTTGCTTACGTGAGCAGTTGCGGGGTTTGGTAAAACCGTGGCTCAACCTCCTGCTTTTCTGACCCTTGGTTGCACATCTGAATGAGTTTCTTAATGAATACAGAACTCCATTGCTTTGTATCTCCTTTATCTGCCTGGAGATCGGCTGTAAAAAATAAAATAAAAGGCGTGAAACCAATTTACATGTTGATACTTTATATGTTTTACTAAGAACAATAGCAATTACAGAGGTACAAACAGTCACAGCCGGCTGCCTGGGATTACAGACACGTAGAGACGCTGCCAAATGACACGTGCCGGATCAGAGTTTCTGATTCTTACTTTTAAAACAACAAAGCCGTAAACGTTGTTCCCTTTTCCAAAACAAAGTACAGCCGTGGCCAAAAGTTTTGAGAAATATTAATTTTCACAAAGTCTGCTGCTTCAATGTTTACTATGGCAATTTTCATATACAGTGGGAACCTCAGATTACGAGCATAATCCGTTCCAGGAGAATGCTCCTAATCCAAAGCACTCGCATGTCAAAGCTAGTTTCCCCATTGAAGTCAATGGAAACGAAAATAATTAGTTCCTCATTGACTTAAATGGGATGCAATACTGCATGTGGCCATAGGCAGGGGGGGGCGCCAGAGAGCCTAGTAAACGTCTGAAAAGGCCTGAGGACACTTCGGCTGACCTCGAGCAAACCTCAGAAAGACTTCCTACCCAAGATTTGCCTTTCCGTACATTTCTGAATGGCACCTTCGGCTCTGCTCGGCTCCCCCCCCCACCTCAGGCCGAAAGCGGTACTGCACACCGCTTTAGCCCCTCAATCATGCTCGTTTTGCGAGACAACACTCGCAAACCGAGTCACTATTTTTAAAAAAGATACACCGCGCTCGTATTGTGAAACGCTCGTTAAAGAGGGGGTTCACCCTTAAAACAACTCTGTGTCATCCCATCCAGCATACTGGCGTCAGCGCCAGTATGCTGTGTTTTTTTTTAAAATCTCTGTACTTACTGTTTAATCATTTTATTTTGTCCCTACCGCGGGGAATGGCGTGGCTATGGAGCGTCACCGCTTTTCGAAAATAGCCGACTAGCAGCTGACTGCGCAGGCGCCGTATATATCCGAGTCCAATGGCTATGGCGCTTCACGCCCTCTGAAAAAACCCGAAATAGGACTCGGATATATACGGCGCCTGCGCAAAGACCTAGGAGCTGACTGCGCAGGCGCCGTATATATCCGAGTCCAATGGCTATGGCGCTTCACGCCCTCTGAAAAAACCCGAAATAGGACTCGGATATATACGGCGCTTGCGCCGTATATCAAAGCGAGTTTCCCCATAGAAGTCAATGGAAACGAAAATAATTTGTCCCGCATGGACTTCAATGGCATGCAATACCGCATGCGGCCTGAGACAGGGGGCACCAGAGAGTTTTCGTAAACAGCCGGAAAGGCCCTCTGCCTCTGGCCACATGCAGTATTGCATCCCATTGAAATCCATGTGGAGCAAATTATTTTCGTCTCCATTGACTTCAATGGGGGAAACTCGCTTTGATATGCGAGTGCTTTGGTTTACGAGCGTTCTCCTGGAACGGATTATTCTCATAATCCGAGGTTCCACTGTATTTCCAAGTCTTTCCAATCGGCTCCGCTTGGCTCCGGCGCCCCCCACCGCAGGCCAAACGCGGTACTGCACAACGCTTTGGCCTGAATAAATGCTCGCAAACCGAGTTAAGATTTTTCAAAATACAGCGCTCGTATTACGAAACGTTTGTTAACCGCGTTACTCGAAATCCGAGGTTCCGCTGTACTGTGATCAAAAATCGCATTATTTCCTGACAGGGAACGGAGCAATTTACGGGCGGGTCACAGCGCCGAGTTGTGTTTGATCTGTGTTGCCAGAACAACGGAGCGGGACTTTACTCCGTTGCCGCCCATTTGTTATGGCAACTTTAGAAACAATCGGCGCTACGGCCGCCGGTGAATCCCGCATGTGCGAGATCGAGAGGTGCATGATGGTTGCCCAGCATGCATCTCTCCTCTGGTTATCCAGGAAGAGGTATCGAATGGGCTTCGCGTGCGCGCAATCATGATGGCAACGGCCACTGACGCGTCATATTCGGCTCCCCCATCACAGACTGCTCCGGAAGTGCTGTGGTGGCCAAGTGCGCATGCGCGATGCGTTCCAATGCATTTACGACACTGCACACCAGCGAAGCCGTCATTCAGAGCGACGCGGACTTAGGGGAAAGTGGCCAGTCGGCCTCGTGTCCTCGCTTCGCTCGGACGGCTCGCTGCGCTCGCTCGGCCTCCTGGCTCTTTTTCTAACATCCTCCAATCCACGGGGATGTTAAGGAAAGAGCCTGGATGCCGAAGGAGGTTTCGCTGGTGTGCACTGTCGTAAATGCATTGGAACGCATCGCGAATGCGCAGTTGGCCACCACAGCACTTCCGGAGCAGTCTGTGATGGGGAGCGGAGTATGACGATACACCACAACAGGAGGGACAAACAAGTAAAGTTGTACATTTTATATTTTAGCAACATATATATTTAAAGTTATATAATTGCTTTTTTTATTTAAGAATAAATTATGCTCGGAACCATTAAAAATAAAAAAAATACAGTAAAACCTCGGACTGCGAGCATAATTGGTTCCAGAAACATGCTTGTAATCCAAAGCACTTGTATATCAAAGCGAAGTTCCCCATAAGAAATCATTTAAACTCAAATGATTCGTTCCACAACTATTTATTCACTTTACTTTATACTTTTCTCTTTTTACTTTATAGTCCATATAAAAAGATTCTAGCAATGTGACCATAAAATGTCCCTCCACAAGGGGATTAGAAGAAAAATCCGGCAGGAGCTCCAGAGTAAAAAAGAGAGGCGCCTCTGAGGCCTTGTACACACGAGGTAATAAATCCGATGGGAACGGTCCGACGGACCGTTCCCATCGGATCTGTCCGCCGGATTGCTTTGATCCGATGGCTGTACACACCATCGGATCAAATTCCCGCGGTGACGTTGACGCGGCGGTGACGTTGACGCCGCCACGTGACCGCACCAGGAAGTAAACACTTCCGCGCGAATGCGTCGGATCCATTCACAGGATACGATGCATGTGCGGGCAGATATGTCCGCTGGTTTGCCGTACTAACCAGCGGACATATCTGACGGGCACCTATCCGGTGGAAATATTTCAAAGCATGCTTTGAAATTTTTGCGTCGGAGGAATCCGGCCAAAACGGTCCGTTTGCCCCTACACACGAGCGGATTTTTCAGCTGAAATAGTCCGTCGGACCATGTTCAGCGGAAATATTCCCTCGTGTGTACAAGGCCTGAGTGTAGCAATAAGTTGCTAAATGTTGTCCCTTCATTACATGTAACCAGATTGCTACACTTAGAGCCGGTTCACACTGGGGCGACTCGTCGGACGACTCAGCCGCCTGACAAGCCGCGTCCCATTCTATTCAATAGAACCGTTCTAATAGGAGCGACGCAAGTCGCTCTGACTTAGAAAAAGGTTCTTGTACGACTTCGGGGGGACGACTTGCATTGATTTCTATACAGAAGTCTTTTTGCAAGTCGCCTCTGAAGTCGTCTTCAGGACGCCTTGCCGAGTCGCCCCCGAAGTCGTGCCGCCCCAGCGTGAACCGACTCTGTGAGGCTCCTCTCCTCTTTTTATACTCAGTTGTGACACGACGCTACTCTTATATCAAGACATCGCTCGTATATCAAGTCAAAAATAGGTCCCTTTCACGCTTGTACGACTTCTAAGTCGCGTGATTTTTACCGCGATTTTGCCGCGTTTCGCGGCCGCGATTTCAATGAATGCCTGTGTAAGTGGCATCAAAATCGGACCAAAGTAGTGCAGGGACTACTTTTTAAAGTCGGCATGACTTGCCAGTATGAATGGTGCTCATTGAAAATCATGGAGAATGACTTGTCATACGATTTTGCAGTAAAAAATCGCGAGACAAGTCGTATAAATGTGAAAGGAGCTTTAATTTAAAACATTTTCTTGTCTTGCAAAACGCTCTCAAACCAAGGTTTTACTGTAATTCTACTTCAGTATCCTAGAGGGACGTCTGATAAAAAGATCTAAAAACACTGAGGCAGCAGACTTTGTGAAAATGTCATATATTTCCCCAAACTTTTTGGCCACGGCTGTACATTGTGTTTTATTTGTTCCATCATTCAGAATGGGGTATGCGATTCCTGCGTGGGAGTAAAGTAGTATGGCGGGGGCTGTATTTGGCCTGATGGGTACAACTTGTGTGACCCCCCCCTCCCCCGCCGTCAGGAGGAAACGCTTGCTTGATGGATATTTCAGTATTTTATTGCTTTCATTTTGCTGGACTTTTCATTTTTATATTTTCTTGTGTTGTGTTCTTATTTCTGTATTTTTTTGTTTTATTTTAACTACATTAAGAAAACAATTTTGTTTTCTGTGCACTGCCTGGCTGAGATTTCACCAAATTGCAAATGCATTAAACGATCGACCGGCTTTCGTGGGATTAGTTCCGATTCTGCTGCCAGTATGACTCATTTAGCTCATAGCAAATAATCCACATCTGATTGGATTCCTGTCCTTTTCCTTCATACTTGGGGCCCTGTGCACAGCTCACATTTAGGGGCCCACTCACACTACGCACTGCATGCGGATCGCGCTGCCCGATTCACTTGGGAGTTTTGTGCTGTGCGATTTCAGGCGATTCATTGTGAATGGACTGAAATCACACCAAGCCGACAGGCATGCACTGTTTGTGGAAATGCAGCTGGGATCGGATGGAACATTTTTACCATGCAGTCCGGTGCTGGCAAGTGTTTGCTTTCCACAGACACCTGCTGAAGATCACAAGGGCAGTGCGATTTGAAAGCGGTGCACCCTAAGAGGTGCCAAATGTGACACCAGGGGGGGGGGGGGGGCTCAATTTTTGGGTGGAACTCCGCTTTAAACTGATACTAAAGTCTTCTTTTTTTTGGGTTTCAAAATAACAAACAAGTTATACTTTGCCTGCTCTGTGTAATGGTTTTGCACAGAGCAGTCCCGATCTTTCTCTTCTGGGGTCTTTTTTTTTTTGGTTCTGGCCCCTCCCTCCTGTTCATTGCCCCCACAGCAAGCAGCTGTGTTCTTATGCCTTCCTCTCTTTCCTTCCTTCCTTCCTTCCTCTTCTTCCTTCCTCTTCTTCCTTCCTCTTCTTCCTTCCTCCTTCTTCCTCCTTCTTCCTTCCTCTTCTTCCTCCTTCTTCCTTCCTCTTCTTCCTCCTCCTTCTTCCCTTCCTCTTCTTCCTCCTTCTTCTTCCCTTCCTCCTTCCTCCCTACCTCTCTTCCTTTTCTTCTTCCTCTCTTCCTTTTCTTCTTCCCCTCTTCCTTTTTCTTCTTCCTCCCTTCTTTCTCCCTTCTTCCCTCCCTTCTTTCTCCTCCTCTTTCCTCCCTCCCTCCCTCCCTCCCTTCCTCTTTCTTCCTCCTCCCTCCCTTCCTCTTTCTTCCTCCTTCCTCCCTTCCTCTTTCTTCCTCCTTCCTCCCTTCCTCTTTCTTCCTCCTTCCTCCCTTCCTCTTTCTTCCTCCTTCCTCCCTTCCTCCTTTTTCTTCTTCCTTCCTTCCTTCCTTCCTTCCTTCCTTCCTTACTCTTCCTTCCTTCCTACCTTACTCTTCGTCTTCTTCCTCCCCTCCTTTTTCTTCCTCCTTCCTCCCTTCCTCTTCTTTCTTCTTCCTCCCTCCCTTCCTTCCTCTTCTTCCTCCCTTTCTTCCTCTTCTTCCTCCCTTCCTCTTTTTTCTTGTTCCTCCCTTCCTTCCTCTTCTTCCTCCCTTCCTCTTCTTCCTCCCTTCCTCTTCTTCCTCCCTTCCTCTTCTTCCTGATAGTGATTGGTCGGTAGAAGGATGACTATGGTGTCAGCCAGGCATTGTACTTCTCACACGCATGCATGTCGTTTTAATATCTGATTTTGCTTATTGTATGTTGACATTTTTTGTTGCTGTCTTTTGTCCATACACATGTGTTTTGAACCCAATCCTGTCTCTCTCTTGCCTACATTTCAGTCAGAGCTAAGACATGGTCCGTTTTACTATATGAAGCAGCCACTCACCACAGACCCTGTTGATGTTGTACCGCAGGACGGGCGCAATGACTTCTACTGCTGGGTCTGTCACCGAGAAGGTCAAGTTCTGTGCTGTGAGCTCTGCCCAAGAGTTTATCACGCTAAGTGTCTGAAACTGAACGCTGAGCCTGAGGGCGACTGGTTTTGTCCTGAATGTGAGGTGAGGCCCCGCCGCCATTGAATCGCGCTTTCATTATCGGACAGGAGAACTCCAGGCTTGGGTGTTCATCATCCACACCCAGAAAAAAAAAGACAAAACTTTATAAAAACAAACCAAAAAAAGGCCAAAACATCCTCTCCTTGCAGGAACGTTGACTTCTAGCTCTGGCTGAGTTAGTTCTTTTTGAAACGCTGCTTTAAGAAAGTAGTTCCTGTGCATACAGCCAACCAATCAGCAGCAGGTATTGCACTACGTCAAATGTTGCCACAATTGGCTTTAATTGTTGCACAACTGTCGCATTGATAACATTAAAATGTGACTTTCATGCGACTTGGGAGAGTTCAGATTGCAGTCTATGGCACTCAGGTCGCACCAAAGTAGTGCCTGCTCTGTGACATGAGCTGATAGCGGCCCATAGTCCTCCGTTGGCTGACTCTGCGATTACAGGAGAGCAAAAGTAGGATCACCCCTGTGACCCACAAGAGAAGTATTTTCTTGCAATCCGTGTTCCATGGGGGGAGGTTTTTCTTTTACTTCCTGTCTTGTAGATACAACAGGAAGTGAGGTAACATAAATGTCACCGGAAGCAAGTGTCCCAGTTGGAAGAGGTTTTCCTTTTATTGCTGCTAAACCATGGAGTTTGTACCCACCACTGTGGCTGCAGCTGATTGGAGGATCGTTTTCCAACATGTCCCTTCCTGTCAGAAGTCAATCATTTGTCTGTCAGGCCGGGGCGGCCACATGTTGCTCAGTGTATGGCTATTTGTTGGCCTGGTGGGGGCTTTGTGACCGTAGATGGGGGAAATGCCTTCAAATTATTGTTTTGAATCAGAAGAAACGGCATATTTAAAAAAAAAAATCCCAGAATTTTTTTTTTTTATAAAAAAAATGGCAGCACTGGAGTTCTCCTGCATCATTTCCATGGTTTTTATTCCACTTTCTATGTAATGATGTTGTAGCAAAAATGTGGGGAGATTTACTCAAATTGGAGCACTCGCAATCTGGTGCAGCTTGGCATGGTGAGAAGTGACCTGACCCCGGGGGCCCCAGGCTTTACCAGTCATAGCTGGGCCCGCTCCTGTACCTAGTCCTATCATTGGGTTGATTCGGACAGGATTAAGGACTGGAAGGGAGTGGAGAGAGTCCAATGTACTGAGCAACAAGATTTGTTTTATTTTTTACTTTTTTTTTTTTACTTTTGATGGAAGAAAAGTCATATATGGAAAAGCTAAACGACTGCTAAGGGACTGCAGGTCCCAGAATTTCCTGCCCATAGACTGCAACATTGTAACTTTGTAGAGTCACAAGGTGAGAGGCTGCAACATTGTAACTTTGTAGAGAGTCACAAGGTGAGAGGCTGCAACATTGTAACTTTGTAGGGAGTCACAAGGTGAGAGGCTGCAACATTGTAACTTTGTAGGGAGTCACAAGGTGAGAGGCTGCAACATTGTAACTTTGTAGAGTCACAAGGTGAGAGGCTGCAACATTGTAACTTTGTAGAGAGTCACAAGGTGAGAGGCTGCAACATTGTAACTTTGTAGGGAGTCACAAGGTGAGAGGCTGCAACATTGTAACTTTGTAGGGAGTCACAAGGTGAGAGGCTGCAACATTGTAACTTTGTAGAGTCACAAGGTGAGAGGCTGCAACATTGTAACTTTGTAGAGTCACAAGGTGAGAGGCTGTAACTTTGTAGAGAGTCACAAGGTGAGAGGCTGCAACATTGTAACTTTGTAGAGAGTCACAAGGTGAGAGGCTGCAACATTATAACTTTGTAGAGAGTCACGAGGTGAGAGGCTGCAACATTGTAACTTTGTATGGAGTCACAAGGTGAGAGGCTGCAACATTGTAACTTTGTAGAGTCACAAGGTGAGAGGCTGCAACATTGTAACTTTGTAGGGAGTCACAATAACGATTGCACATATGCGGTATAAATGATCCTGCTGGATTAGGTTGTCCTAATTATTTTTATTATCATACAGGATTTATGTAGCGCCAACAGTTTGTGTCGTGTTTTGCAATATAAAGTTACAATACAATAACATACAAGAGGATTCAGAGGGCCCTGTTCATAAGAGCTTACAATCTAATGGATATACGTGTCTCTGGATAGGTTTTTAGATCCTCTAACCTCAGCAAGGGGATGTCTGTCCCGGGTTTGTCCCCATAGCCGATCTGTAAGGATTTATATTACATTATTAATAAAGTAAGTAGTGGAAGTGTCATGATTTCCATTGGGATCAGTTACCACCTTCTCAGTGGCTGTGCCCATTACATTGCCTCATAAACACGAGACTGCGGGAGGAGGAGCGGACGCCTGAGCGATCGTTCTGTTCAATCTTTGCATACATTTGTGCACTGCGCAGTCACTGCGCGCTTCGGCCCTTTCTTATCGAAATTTTAGCAAATGGCCAAGCAAATCGGTGATCTGGAAATGGCAGCTTACAGGCAGTTCCAAATTCCTGACAAGCTGAGGCCTGATCCTTCTGATCCGAACACACTTTAGAGGGCTAAATATAGACGCTCCTCGGGATTTGTCTGAGCTTTATACAATCCTTTGCAGCCAATTTTAGCAGGTTTTTCATGGTGCTTCTGAAAGACCTCAGGGTGTTGTAGCGTGATTCTGTACCATGCTGCCTCCCTGCCATGTGGGGATGAGGCTTCAGGGAGGCCATTTTCTCCGATGTACATGGACATTGGGGTACAGTCTCTTTATATTCCCAAGGTCATCTTTTCCAGTGTACATGGACATTGGGGTGCAGTCTCTCTATTTCCCAAGGTCATCTTCTCCAGTGTACATGGACATTGGGGTGCAGTCTCTCTATATTTCCCAAGGCCATCTTCTCCGGTGTACATGGACATTGGGGTTCAGTCTCCTTGTATTTCCCAAGGCCATCTTCTCTAGTGTACATGGACATTGGGGTGCAGTCTCCTTGTATTTCCCAAGGCCATCTTCTCCGGTGTACATGGACATTGGGGTGCAGTCTCCTTGTATTTCCCAAGGCCATCTTCTCCGGTGTACATGGACATTGGGGTGCAGTCTCCTTGTATTTCCCAAGGCCATCTTCTCTAGTGTACATGGACATTGGGGTGCAGTCTCCTTGTATTTCCCAAGGACATATTCTCCGGTGTACATGGGCACTGGGGTGCAGTCTCCTTGTATTTCCCAAGGCCATCTTCTCCGGTGTACATGGGCACTGGGGTGCAGTCTCCTTGTATTTCCCAAGGCCATCTTCTCCGGTGTACATGGACATTGGGGTGCAGTCTCCTTGTATTTCCCAAGGCCATCTTCTCCAGTGTACATGGACATTGGGGTGCAGTCTCTCTATATTTCCCAAGGCAATATTCTTTGGTGTACATGGACATTGGGGTGCAGTCTCCTTGTATTTCCCAAGGCCATCTTCTCTAGTGTACATGGACATTGGGGTGCAGTCTCCTTGTATTTCCCAAGGCCATATTCTGCGGTGTACATGGGCACTGGGGTGCAGTCTCCTTGTATTTCCCAAGGCCATCTTCTCCGGTGTACATGGGCACTGGGGTGCAATCTCCTTGTATTTCTCAAGGCCATATTCTCCGGTGTACATGGGCATTGGGGTGCCAGTCTCCTTGTATTTCCCAAGGCCATATTCTCCGGTGTACATGGGCATTGGGGTGCCAGTCTCCTTGTATTTCCCAAGGCCATCTTCTCCAGTGTACATGGACATTAGGGTGCAGTCTCTCTATATTTACCAAGAACATCGTCTCCAGTGTTACATGGGCATTGGGGTGCAGTCTCCTCATGTTTGGCTGTTGCCTGCCTTTAGTGGTTTGAGGCTCCTGTTGCACCAATGGTGTTCCTGTAAGAAATAAAAGCTTTTTACCATGTATCCCCAGAAAGCAGTGTGTGTTATATTGTATACATAGTGTCTGGCTCTTATTGATGTTTTATATTTTGTGACTTCTCTCTACAGAAAATTACGGTAGCAGAATGTATAGAGACGCAGAGCAAAGCGATGACCATGCTGACTATAGAACAGCTCTCTTACTTGCTAAAATTTGCACTACAGAAGATGAAGCAGCCAGGGGTAAGTCTGGGCATTCTTCTCATGACTGGATCGCCACGGTTCCTCCTTTTTTCTTGATTAATTATATATATCATTATTGTTATTTACAACTCCCTGGCCACCTTGTTTAGCACATTTACCCCCAACTGATGTCTATGGGAACAACCTTGACACTGTGGGTGGGGGAACCATCTTAAGTCACTGGTTGTGTTGTGTGTGTGTGTTGTGTGTGTGTGTGTGCAGGGCCGATCCTAGGCAGGGTGCATGGGGTGCTCTGCACCCAGGCGCCGCAGAGGTGGGGTGCCCAAGCTCCAATGTGCTTCCCTCTCTCCTCCTCTGTGTCGGCTCTTCTCCCATAGGCGGTGTAATGAGACTCTTCTGGGTTGGTCGTAGCTGCTGCCAATCATCCCGTGCACTCCCAGCAATGCTCTCCTAGTGCCACCCTCCAAGAAACCAAAGATGCCACGTATGCCCTGCCCCCTGTAATGTGCTTCTGCTCCCAGCCCACCTGAGGTACAGGGATCTATTGGACAAGTACTGATCTATGGGACACCTGCTGCGGGGGGGGCTCTGATGGGGGACACCTGCTGCGGGGGGCTCTGATGGGGGACACCTGCTGCGGGGGGGCTCTGATGGGGGACACCTGCTGCGGGGGGGCTCTGATGGGGGACACCTGCTGCGGGGGGGCTCTGATGGGGGACACCTGCTGCGGGGGGGCTCTGATGGGGGACACCTGCTGCGGGGGGGCTCTGATGGGGGACACCTGCTGCGGGGGTGCTCTGATGGGGGACACCTGCTGCGGGGGGGCTCTGATGGGGGGCAACTGCTGGGGGGCTCCGCAGAGGCCCCCACCTGCTGTGTCGTAGCCATAGAAACATGTGTAAAGGGGAGGAGTTAGTAAGATGACAATGCCCATGTGGGGGCGCCAGAAATATTTCTGCACCCAGGCATCTGAGACCCTAGGATCTGCCCTGTGTGTTTGTGTGTGTGTGTGTGTGTTTGTGTATGGTGTTTGTGTGTTGTGATTTTTCTACAGAAACTTTACTATCCTTTAGGAAGAATGTGCAATGATCCGTTCCCTGTACATTTCTCTTTGCAGACGGAGCCATTCCAGAAGCCGGTTTCGCTGGAGCAGCATCCCGATTACGCAGAATATATATTTAATCCTATGGATCTCAGTACACAAGAAAAAGTAGGTAATTTTCTACCAAAGTGTACAAAAAGTTCCTCTCTACATGCTTGTCCTCTCTCTTGTCACTGAATTTGTTTCCTATGAATGAATCTGGAGCACCACTTTCTGAAAAAAGCCGAATGTCGGTGCGCAGGCGCCGTATAGCGCCGACTCGCAGTTCGGCTTCTTTTGGGAACTGGCGACGTGCATTATGCGCCGGGGGGGGGGAACCTTTTGTTATACGTCAATCACGGTCTCTGAATAGGAACCCCCACTCCTGCAGGAGCCACTACCCGGAAGCCGGGGGGAAAATAACCTATACTACGGTATGTAAACAAAAAAAAAAAACGGCATACTGCACATGTCGGCAGTATGCTGGATTGAATAGTATATACTTGTTTTTAGGGTGAACCCCCGCTTTAAAGTTGAACTAAACCATCTCCAGTCGGTGTCTCGGGTTCCTATTGGATAGATTGTTGGCAGCACCGCCACTGGTTCCCGCTGCTGTCAATCAAATCAATCAATCAAATGTTTTTTTATTAACGAATCTTTACATATCCTTTTGACAGTTTCAAAAAAGTTACATTCGCTACATGCCGGGAACGCTAACTGTCACATTTGCTTGTGCTCTCCACAAAGGGCTTCGTTCCACCGCATCGCTGGACCCTGGGATAGGTAAGTGTCCACAGGGCCGCTATCAGGGGGATACAGGCAGTACACCTGTAAGGGTCCCTGGATGCCAACCCCCCCCCCTCCCTTTTTTTATTTTTATAAAAAAAAAAAATTATATCTTTGTATATATAATATTTTTTAAAGGGCTCAAAGGTCCGCAGGACCCTGGGTGGCAACCCCCTCCCCCCCCCCCTTTATAAAAAACTTTTTTTACATTTTTTATATATAATATTTTATTTAAAGGGCTCAGACCCCCCTTTTTATTTTTTTTTATACATTTTTATATATATATATATATATATATATATATATATATATATATATATATATATATAATTTTTTTTTTTTTTTTACTAAAGGGCCCGGAGGTCTTCAGGGCCCCGGATGGCTACCCCCCCCCCCCATTTTTTTTATTTTTATATATTTTTTGTAAAAAGTCAGCAGCCTGTAGTAATTGTAGCTGCCGACTTAAAAAATAAAAAATGTGGTAGGAACTCCGTTTTAACTTTCAAGAAGACAACAGATCAAGTACAGCCAGTTGCTGAGACAAGGGGTGGGCATGAGGGAAAGGTGCCCCTGAACGCAAGGGGCAGAGACTGAACACAGGGCATGCATGAACAGTGGGGGGGGGGGGCACACTTCCGCATCCTTGACCCAGACGTGAGACCAACCTGTCCTGGTACGTGACCTTATACACCAGGGGTCTTCAAACTACGGCCCTCCAGTTGTTCAGGAACTACAATTACCATCATGCCTAGTCATGTCTGTGAATGTCAGTGTTACAATGCCTCATGGGATGTGTAGTTCTACAACAGCTGGAGGGCCATAGTTTGAGGATTCCTGTTATACACGATACAGGAAGGGCCCATTCTAGTACATTAATCTGGACTGTACCATTATTGATGAATTGCGTCAGCTGTCCTGTGTCCCCCCCCCCCCGCCCCCCTCCTCCCCCCCTTACCATCTTTCACCTCACCCTATAGATCACTGAAAAGTGTCGCAGTGTCAGGATGCCGTCTGTACAAAGATCTCTAGTGTCTCCTTTTCATGTCCTTGCAGAATGTTAAAAAGAAAATGTACGGTTGCACCGAAGCATTCCTGGCAGAAGCCAAATGGATTTTACACAACTGCATTATTTACAATGGAGGTAAGTGTGACATCATCTTCTGTATAGTGATGGAGGCATGTGGGTTGCGCTACACCAGGGGGTCTCAAACTGGCGGCCCCTCCAGCTGCTGCAAAACTACCAAGTCCCACTTTTTGCCCTTATTGGGGGCTGATGGGGCCTGCAGGGAACAGGTCTCTTCCACGTTCCTCACTTGGTAGCATATGGAGCTGAAATATAACCATCACATGTATAAAAGAAGAAAAGGGAGATAATAGTGCTCACCGTGTTTTATTAAATGTAACATAAGTTGAATAAAAACACTCGCAAGGATCGTAGAATCAATCGGTTTTACGTGTACCGGTGTCTCTCACCGCTTAGCCCAGCAATATCAGAATGGCAGCGCGAACTCCGCTTCTATACGCGTTACGTCCAGTGGATGGGACTTCTTCAGTAGAACAAGTATAGTATAGTAGAACTAGTATACCGTATATACTCGAATATAAGCCAAGGCACCTAACTTTACCACAAAAAAAATAGGAAAACTTATTGACTCGAGTATAAGCCTAGGGTGTCCATCTGCATGCCTCACTGTGCCTCAATTTGCCTCACTGTGTCCATGCCTAGACTGATGTTTAACATGGGAGGCTATGGAAGGGGTGCCCGGATTTGAAAAGTGGGTGCTCCCCAGCCGTAGGTCCCCCAGACAACAAACTTTGTACACTTGTAGAGAAGAAATGGAGCTACTTGTGTGCCAAGTTCTGGGTCCAGAGAACCTACGACTGGCCAGTAGCGGGTCCCCAAAGTCACTGGAGAAATGACCGTTTAACATGGGAGTCTATGGAAGGGGTGCCCGGATTTGAAAAATTGGTGCCCCCAAGCCGTAGGTCCCCCAGACAACAAACTTTGCACACATGTAGAGAAGAAATGGGGCTACATGTATGCTAAGGTTCGGGTCCAGGGGACCTACGACCGGCCGGTATTCGGTCCCCAAAATCACCGGAGAAATTACCATTTAACATGGGAGTCTATGGAAGGGGTGCCTGAATTTAACAAATCGGTGCTCCCTGGCTGTAGGTCCCCTGGAGAACAACCTTTTGCACACTTATCAAGGAAGAATGGGTGCTACATGTGTGCAATTTACGCATTTAGGGGACCTACGACCGGCTGGTGCCGGGTCCCCAAATTCACCTGAGAAATTACCGTTTAACATGGGAGTCTATGAAAGGGGTGCCTGGATTTGAAAAATTACTGCTCCCCAGCCGTAGGTCCTCCAGACAAAAAACTTTGTACACTTTTAAAAGAAGAGTGGGGCTACATGTGTGCCAGGTTTGGGGACCAGGGGACCTACGACCAGCCAGTACCGGGTCCTCAAATTCCCCCGGAGAAATTACTGTTTAACATGGGAGTCTCTATGAAAGGGGTGCCCGGCTTTGAAAAATCGGTGCTCCCCGGCCGTATGTCCCCTGGACAACAAACTGTGCGCACTTGTAGAGAAAGAGTGGGGCTACATGCGTGCCAAGTCTGGGAGATCGGGCACAAAAAGGTGACTCGAGTATAACCCGAGGGGGACATTTTCAGCACAAAAAAAAATGTGCTGAAAAACTCGGCTTATACTCCAGTATATACGGTAAGTTGAATAAAAACACTCACAAGGACAGTAGAGTCTAGTACAGCCATTCTCAACCAGTGTTCCGCGGAACCCTAGGGTTCCTCCAGAGGTGGCTAGGGGTTCCTTGAGCTGTGGCTGATTTACCTCCTATTTCATGGTGCCTACATAGTTCTGAGCCAATTTCACTTGGAGGAGCCAGTGGTATTACACCAATAATCTTCATAGTTCTCTGTAAGGAGGCCATTTTTACCACCACTGTAAAAAAGGGCATTCTTCTCACTGACCACAAAAGTAAGGGACATTGTTCCCACTGACCCCCAATGAATGGGTTTTATCAGGGGCTCCCTGAGACCTGAACATTATTTTAAGGGTTCCCCTGGGGTAAAAAGGTTGAGAAAGGCTGGTCTAGTAGGAATAGTATGTATGTGGATTGTGCTTCCTATACAGACCTTACAAGACCAGAAGTGGGAGACAAAAGTCAGTATCTGTCCCACGTGGGCTATAAATGTAGAAGGGATGGCATGGTATTCAGATGGTAAATATAGAGATAGTGATATAGAGATGGTGCCACCTGCTCCTGAGGGGGAGTTTAGATCAGGGGGGGTCCATTTAATGAGGTGCTTTGTAATTCCCATATGGGTCCCGGTCCCGGCCTCCCTAACACTAACCCCCTCTCCTTGTTTCTCTAGTCCCCCGATGTGCCGTCCATCACTCTAATATCTGATCGGGTGATTGTTGTGTCCGTGGATTTCTTACCATTCATTGTATCTTCTCCACAGGAAATCACAAGTTGACGCAGACGGCGAAAGTTCTAATCAAGATATGTGAGCATGAGGTGAGATCTGCTGTTCGGAATCTATTTTTATGTGGCACCTCTCAGTTGTGTACAGACAAAATATTAATGACACTTCCCTCTCTCATCCCCTGGCCCAGTGGTCTCCAAACTGTAGCCCGGGGGCCATGTGGGGTCCCTTGCTTTCCTTTATATTGCCCTTGGGACACTATTCCCTCCACTGACACTAATGATGGGGCACTATTCCTCCCACTGACACTAATGATGAGGCACTATTCCTCCCACTGACACTAATGATGGGACACTATTCCTCCCACTGACACTAATGATGGGACACTATTCCTCCCACTGACACTAATGATGGGGCACTATTCCTCCCACTGACACTAATGATGGGACACTATTCCTCCCACTGACACCAATGATGGGACACTATTCCTCCCACTGACACTAATGATGGGGCACTATTCCTCCCACTGACACCAATGATGGGACACTATTCCTCCCACTGACACCAATGATGGGACACTATTCCTCCCACTGACAACAATGGTGGGACACTATTCCTCCCACTGACACCAATGATGGGACACTATTCCTCCCACTGACACCAATGATGGGACACTATTCCTCCCACTGACACCAATGATGGGACACTATTCCTCCCACTGACACCAATGATGGGACACTATTCCTCCCACTGATACCAATGATGGGACACTATTCCCCCCACTGACACCAATGATGGGACACTATTCCTCCCACTGACACCAATGATGGGACACTATTCCTCCCACTGACACCAATGATGGGACACTATTCCTCCCACTGACACCAATGATGGGACACTATTCCTCCCCACCGACACCAAAGATGGGACACTATTCCTCCCACTGACACCAATGATGGGACACTATTCCTCCCACTGACACCAATGATGGGACACTATTCCTCCCACTGACACCAATGATGGGACACTATTCCTCCCACTGACACCAATGATGGGACACTATTCCTCCCACTGACACCAATGATGGGACACTATTCCTCCCACTGACACCAATGATGGAACACTATTCCTCCCACTGATACCAATGATGGGACACTATTCCTCCCACTGATACCAATGATGGGACACTATTCCCCCTACTGATACCAATGATGGGACACTATTCCCCCTACTGATACCAATGATGGGACACTATTCCTCCCACTGACACCAATGATGGGACACTATTCCTCCCACTGACACCAATGATGGGACATTATTCCTCCCACTGACACCAATGATGGGACACTATTCCTCCCACTGACACCAATGATGGGACACTATTCCTCCCACTGACACCAATGATGGGACACTATTCCTCCCACTGACACCAATGATGGGACACTATTCCTCCCACTGACACCAATGATGGGACACTATTCCTCCCACTGACACCAATGATGGGACACTATTCCTCCCACTGACACCAATGATGGGACACTATTCCTCCCACTGACACCAATGATAGGACACTATCCCTCCCACTGATACCAATGATGGGACACTATTCCTCCCACTGACACCAATGATGGGACACTATTCCTCCCACTGACACCAATGATGGGACACTATTCCTCCCACTGACACCAATGATGGGACACTATTCCTCCCACTGATACCAATGATGGGACACTATTCCCCCCACTGACACCAATGATGGGACACTATTCCTCCCACTGACACCAATGATGGGACACTATTCCCCCCACTGACACCAATGATGGGACACTATTCCTCCCCACCGACACCAAAGATGGGACACTATTCCTCCCACTGACACCAATGATGGGACACTATTCCTCCCACTGACACCAATGATGGGACACTATTCCTCCCACTGACACCAATGATGGGACACTATTCCTCCCACTGACACCAATGATGGAACACTATTCCTCCCACTGATACCAATGATGGGACACTATTCCTCCCACTGATACCAATGATGGGACACTATTCCCCCTACTGATACCAATGATGGGACACTATTCCCCCTACTGATACCAATGATGGGACACTATTCCTCCCACTGACACCAATGATGGGACACTATTCCTCCCACTGACACCAATGATGGGACATTATTCCTCCCACTGACACCAATGATGGGACACTATTCCTCCCACTGACACCAATGATGGGACACTATTCCTCCCACTGACACCAATGATGGGACACTATTCCTCCCACTGACATCAATGATGGGACACTATTCCTTCCACTGACACCAATGATGGGACACTATTCCTCCCACTGACACCAATGATGGGACACTATTCCTCCCACTGACACCAATGATAGGACACTATCCCTCCCACTGATACCAATGATGGGACACTATTCCTCCCACTGACACCAATGATGGGACACTATTCCTCCCACTGACACCAATGATGGGACACTATTCCTCCCACTGACACCAATGATGGGACACTATTCCCCCTACTGATACCAATGATGGGACACTATTCCTCCCACTGATACCAATGATGGGACACTATTCCTCCCACTGACACCAATGATGGGACACTATTCCTCCCACCGACACCAATGATGGGACACTATTCCTCCCACCGACACCAATGATGGGACACTATTCCTCCCACCGACACCAATGATGGGACACTATTCCTCCCACTGACACCAATGATGGGACACTATTCCTCCCACTGACACCAATGATGGGACACTATTCCTCCCACTGATACCAATGATGGGACACTATTCCTCCCACTGACACCAATGATGGGACACTATTCCTCCCACTGACACCAATGATGGGACACTATTCCTCCCACTGACACCAATGATGGGACACTATTCCTCCACAATTTTTATTTTCTGTAACATGAGGGGTGACATTGAAGGCTCGGTCGGTTGAATTTCGAATTGCAATGGGGACACCATCGTACAAAACGCACTAGATTTAGGTTTTCGTCACTGATCTGTAGCCTGGACCGGTCTTTGTGCTGTGAGGGCGCGCTGTCAGCACATAAACAACCCCCCCCCCCCCTAGAGACACATATCTGTCACATGGGGGCACAACCTGTGGCCCTCCAGCTGTTGCTGAACTACAAGTCCCATCATGCCTCAGCCTACGGGAGTCATGCTTGTAACCCTCAGCCTTACGATGCGTCAGGGGACTTGTAGTTCCGCAACAGCTGGAGGGGCCACAGGTTGAGCACCCAGTTAGGCGGCTATAGAGGGGGGGTAAAAATGCACATTGAGGAACAGCATTTCAAATTTCATATCCGTGTTCATTCCTTTGCACTGTAGCCGGATAATGAGGCTTCTGATGCGTCACATTGCCCACTTCTCAGTCTCTGGGCACGGGCGCGCTGCTTCACAGGCGGATAAAACTCCTCATTCCAGCAGCCCAGGGGTTAACTCTATTTAGGTGATGGCATTTGCTTCATCAGCACGCCATGCGGCCTGGTCAGCGTTTTTATAATGGCTTCCGATTTTTGTGTCTGAGATCTCTGCGTTCCTGGCTCAGAACTGAGATCGCCAGCGCCACCTGCTGGTCACAAAGGGCTTGCCTTCTCACCGTCCCCAAAAAAATAATAATTCGATTTTCTACGGTCTGTGCATTTAAATTTATTCATTATTTTTTTTGGGGTGTGTTTTATTATTTTTTTGCCTCCAATATTAATTGGCGTTATCGATTATATTACACCCCGATTGCCTGGGACTGATTATTTGCAGATGGAAGAAATTGCACATTGCTGATTGGTTAAACGTCTGCTAGAGTTAAAATGATCGTATCCTTCTGTCTGTATGAGGATAAAAGCCTGGGAATAAAAAATAAAAATGCTGAATACTATTACAGATATTATATGTTTATCTACATTTACATGCAGACCGAGCTGTCCAGCAAAAGTACCGTATATACTCGAGTATAAGCCGAGGCACCTAATTTTACCACAAAAAAAACGTATTGACTCGAGTATAAGCCTAGGGTGACCATCTGCATGCCTCACTGTGCCCACGCCTCACTGTGCCCACGCCTCACTGTGCCCACGCCTCACTGTGCCCACGCCTCACTGTGTCCACGCCTCACTGTGCCCACGCCTCACTGTGCCCATGCCTCACTGTGCCCATGACTAGACTGACGTTTAACATGGGAGTCTATGGAAGGGGTGCCCGACTTTGAAAAATCGGTGCTCCCCAGCCGTAGGTCCCCCAGACAACAATCTTTGCACACTTGTAGAGGAGAAATGGGGCTACACGTGTGCCAAGTTCTGGGTCTTGGGGACCTACGGCCGGTCAGTACCGGGTTCCCAAAGTTACCAGAGAAATTACCGTTTAACATGGGAGTCTATGGAAGGGGTGCCGGCTTTGAAAAATCGTTTCTCCCCGGCCGTAGGTCCCCCAGACAACAGCCTTTGCACACTTGTAGAGGAGAAATGGGGCTACAGGTGTGCCAAGTTCTGGGTCCAGGGGACCTAGGCCGGCCGGTACCAGGTTCCCAAAGTTACCAGAGAAATGACCGTTTAACATGGGAGTCTATGGAAGGGGCGCCCGGCTTCGAAAAAAAATCGGTGCTCCCCGGTTGTAGGTTCACTTGTAGAGGAAGAGTGGGGCTACAGGTGCTGTACGGCCGACCGGTACGGCACAAGCATACATTTGCCATTCAACCCCCTTTCTTTCTCTTTGCTGGGCTGGGAAGTCTCTTTGCTCAATATATGGGGGCTACATGTTTGGGGTCCAGGGGACCTACCACTGGCCGGGACCAGGTCCCCAAAGTCTTGTGAGATCAGGCGCAAAAAGGTGACTCGAGTATAAGGCGAGGGGGGGCATTTTCAGCACAATAAAATGTGCTGAAAAACTCGGCTTATACTCCAGTATATACGGTAAATGGACGTCCTTGACTTAAGTGGGGCTATCTGAATGACGGGTGTAGCTACAGGCATCATTCAGATCTTTTTAGAGCCCACGATTCGCTGTTTCGCCGATTTTGATCGTTCTTACAAGTCCAATAAGACATTGCAAGACCCCGACAGTCACGGGCGGCATGACTCCTAGATGCAGAGGCATGATGGGATTTGTTGTTGCTCCACAGCTGGAAGGGCCAAAGTTGTCCACCCCTGCTCTAGGGTGTCGCTATAAAAAAAAATATAATATATAAGGGCTGTTGCTGATTAAAAAATTTGTGTTCGAATTAACGATTATTCAAGGAATTAAAAGTTCATTTCCACAGCGCTAATATATATATATATATATATATATATATATATATATATATATGTGTGTATGTGTGTATATATATATATATATATATATATTTATATATAATAATTAGGGTTGTCCCGATACAAGTACCGATAATTTTTTTTTTTTTTCAAGTACTCACTGATACCGACTACCGATACTTTTTTGTGTCAGTATTTTTTTTTTATTTTACTATTTAAATATTTCACAATTTTTGGTTTTTATACAATGCTTTCTTGGGGGGGGGGGGGGAGGGTGAAGGATGTGTCAGTGTGTTTTTTTTTTTTATTTCAATATGTATTATTTTTTACAATTAATTATTTTTATTATTTATTGCTATTTTTTTTTCTTGGCCCTGTTGGGGGGCTTTGGTGAGATATCAGGGGTCATAACAGACCCCTGATATCTCACCTTTGAGACAGAGAAAGCGACTAGGCACACAGATTCCCCAGTCCCTTTCTCAGCTGCACTGGAAATGAATGGACAGGAGACAGAGGCTCCTACCTATTCATAAACTGAAGCATCGTAAACACAGTTTACAATGCTTAGTTATGTGAATGGACAGAGTCAGTGTCGCTGACCCTGTTCATTCAGAAAAGGTGTCTCCATCCTGACAGAGGGGGCGAAGGTGGGCAAGGAGGGGGGAAGCAGCCGCACAGAGGTGGGACACAGATCACGGAGGTGGGACACAGATCACGGAGGGGGGAAGCAGCAGCATGGAGTGGACACACACACAGATCATGGAGGGGGGAAGCAGTGGCACGGAGGGGGGACGCAGATCACAGAGGGGGGGAAGCAGCGGCACGGATCACGGAAGGGGGGGGTACCAGATCACGGAAGGGGGGGACACAGATCACGGAAGGGGGGACACAGATCACAGAGGGGGGAAGCAGCGGCACGGGCGGGGGCCACAGATCACGGAGGGGGGAAGCAGCGGCACGGGCGGGGGACACAGATCATGGAGGGGGGGCACAGATCACAGAGGGGGGAAGCAGCGGCTTGGGCGGGGGACACAGATCACGGAGGGGGCAAGCAGCGGCACGGAGGGGGGACACAGACAGATCATGGAGGGGGGACACAGATCATGGAGGGGGTAAGCAGCGGCACGGAGGGGAGGGCACAGATCATGGAGGGGGGGAAGCAGCAGCACGGAGGGGGCGGACACCGATCACGGAGGGGGCAAGCAGCGGCACAGAGGGGGGACACACACAGATCACGGAGGGGGGAAGCAGTGGCACGGAGGGGGGACACAGATCAGAGGGGGGAAGCAGCGGCACGGACGGGGGACACAGATCACGGAGGGGGGTCACAGATCACGGAGGGGGGAAGCAGCAGGACGGAGGGTGGGACACAGATCACGGAGGGGGGAACCAGCGGCACGGAGGGGGGACACACACAGATCGCGGAGTGGGGAAGTAGCGGCACACAGGGGGGACATAGATCAGAGGGGGGAAGCAGCGGCACGGACGGGGGACACAGATCACGGAGGGGGGAAGCGGCGCCACGGAGGGGGAGAGCAGAACAGAGGACGGCAGCGGCACGGAGGGGGAGAGCAGAACGGCAGCGGCATGGAGGGGGGGACACAGGAACATGAAGGGAGAGTCAGGTATCGAGTACAAGAACTCGGGGAAATGCTTGGTATCGGTCCCGATACTAGTATCGGTATCGGGACAACCCTAATAATAATGTTTGGGGGTTCTAAGTAATTTTCTAGCAAAAAGAAAACCGATTTTAACTTGTAAACGCCAAGTGTAAAAAATGGGCCCTGTCCTTTTATTTATTGATCGTTTTACTTTTTCTTTTTTTCTTTTTTGATGATGTGGGTTTAGTGACAATTGATAACAAAGTGCAGCAGCTGGAGATTTTTATTTTTGTATCAATGTTTCTATTTTTAGTGTGTATATTAATAGTGCGGAAAGTTTTTTATTTTACTGACATTTTCGCATCACTGACCCCAGTGTGTAAACAGGAAGATCCCCCCCCCCCCCCTCCCCCCTCTCTGTTTCCTGTTGCTCTAACCACCATGTGTAGCTGAACGTGGAAGACCCGACCGGCCCGTCAGGTTTATTGCGTCTCCTTGCTGAATGTCGCCCTTCTCTCTCTCTCTGCTTTTCTTACAGATGAATGAGATTGAAGTTTGTCCTGAATGTTATTTAGCTGCTTGCCAAAAAAGAGAGAGCTGGTTCTGTGAGCCCTGTGTGAGTATTCAATCCGTGACCGATCTTTTATATCGTGCTGAGAACTCAGATTGCTGCACAAATCCGTCATCCTTGGGGGGGGGGGGGGGGGTATAATCATCCAACAACCATACGGTACACTGTATACTGAATATCTGTGAAGATGGTAACATTCGCAGCACTGACGTTTTATACATTGGGCTTTGTCATTTTTTTTTATCTGTTTATATTTTCTGTAGGGATGCACCGGTATTCGTGGCGATACCAAGCCGTTCGAAGCCGGTACTTTGCCGTGCGATTTGTGTCAATGCAAAATGAGTTGGCAAAAAAATCCCCCTTTTAACCTGTGCTGCTGCTGGTGGGAAGAAGCTGGGGAGACGTAGCTGGGAAGCAGAGAGTGCAGGATCTGGAGGAGGACCAGAGGAGGGCTGGTTTCAGTTGTTGGAGACTGTGCGAAGGCGGAGACGGGGTGTTGCAGCTGCACAGAGAGGCGCAGGACCTGTAGGAGGAGTTCTGTCCTCCGTGCTGCCCACGGCTGAGATGAGGGGGAGGCGAGCCCCTCTGCAGCTGCACAGAGAGGTGCAGGACCTGTAGGAGAAGTTCTGTCCTCCGTGCTACCTACTGCTGAGATGGGGGGGGGGTGGGGGGGGGCGAGCCTCTCTGCAGCTGCACAGAGAGGTGCAGGAGTCGGGACCTGTAGGAGAAATTCTGTCCTCCGTGCTGCCTACTGCTGAGATGGCGGGGGGGGAGGCGAGCCTCTCTGCAGCTGCACAGAGAAGCATGGGCTCTTGCAAAGGAGTTCTGTCGTCCTCCCTGTTGCGGACTGCTGAGACAAGGTGGGGGCCCCAGCTGCAGGACAGCTGCGAGGGCCACGTGAAATGGCCTGGTGGGCCGGATTCAAACCTTGTGCTTGACTCTTGTGATTTAGACCAGCGGCCCCCAAACCTTTTTGGCACAAGGGACCGGTTTCATAAGACTCCCACTCGCCGTTCCGATCTGCAGCTCCTCCCACTCCCTGCCCCGCCCGGGGCAGCCCAATGAGAGGATACACGGGCATGATCGCACAGCAGGAGGTGAGCGGCGACCGCGGTCTGTGATAGTCTTGTGCGGGCCGCAGTCGCCGCTCACCTTCTGTTGGGGGTCCCTGGTTTAGATCATTACTAGTGTATTAGCCAGGCATCTGGTCTGATAGGATGACATAGTCAGCTGGGCGGGGGAGCAGAGAAAGGGTACACGGGCATGGCCGCACAGCAGAAGGTGATGCTGTGCGGCCCGGTCATCAACAGGCCATGGACCGACATCTGTCCATGGCCAGGGGGTTTGGGGCCCCTGCTATGGACCATTACTAGTGTATTAGCCAGGCATCTGGTCTGATAGGCTGACATAGTCGGCTGGGCGGGCGTGGGAGCCTGGAGAGGATACACGGGCATGACCGCATAGCAGGAGCTGAGCGGCGACCGTGGTCTGTGATAGTCCTGTGCGGGCCGTGGTCACGGCTCACCTCCTGCTGTGCGGCCCGGTCATCAACAGGCCTTGGACCGGCATTTGTCCATGGCCCAGGGGTTAAGGGCCCCTGGTACGGACCGTTGCTAGTGTATTAGCCAGGCATCTGGTCTGGTAGGATGACCTTGTCGGGGGGGGGGGGGAGCCGTGGGACGATACACGGGCGTGACCACACAGCAGGAGGTGATGGGCGCCCGCTGAAGTTAGAAGCTGGCTGGGTAAAATGCACAGCTGCTCCAGATTTTGCCTGCCCGTGTCTTTTGTAAATTCCCCTTTTTGCTCCTATTGGCTCCAGTTGTCTCCTATGGGTTGCACAACGCTGGGAATAAGTCCCATGTGCTGATGTCTTGGCACAACTTGTGCAAATGCATGTGTGGGGTGTGAACTGTACACTGCATTCATATAGAATAACAGAGATGAGCATCCCTCTAGGTGACTGGATCTGGCGTTTCTTAATTGTGTGTTCTGTTCTCTCCAGAGTAATCCACATCCCTTGGTCTGGGCAAAATTAAAAGGATTCCCATTCTGGCCAGCAAAGGCCCTGCGAGATAAGGATGGACAGGTGGATGCGCGCTTCTTCGGACAGCACGACAGGTGGGATATCAATCAGTCTGGGGTCAGACCGTCGTCCGCCATTTTTTGAGATGCTCTTAGTAGGACATGGCTAGACATATGGTGGGGGGTAGAGAGTTCCAGAGGATGGGAGGGGCCCTGGAGAAGTCCTGCAGGTGAGCATGGGAGGAGATAATGGGGGGGGGGGGGCTAGAGAGCAGAGAGGTCTTGGGAAGAGCGGATCGGGTGAGTTTTCGAAAAGCGGTTGGCGATGTACTTTGGGTCAGCGTTGTTGATGCCTTTGTTGTTTAGTATTATGATTTTTATTCATTGGGCGAGCAGAAAACGGCTACAGGCATCATTCAGATATTACCGTTTTCAGCCGGCGATTCCCTACACCATGGGTGCTCAACCTGTGGCCCTCCAGATGTTGTAGAACTACACATCCCATGAGGCATTGTAACACACTGACATTCACATACATGACTAGGCATTATGGGAATTGTAGTTCCTGAACAACTGGAGGGCCGTAGTTTGAAGACCCATGCCCTACACCATGGGTGCTCAACCTGTGGCCCTCCAGTTGTTCCAAAACTACAAGTCCCATGAGGCATTGCAAGGCTGAACAGTTACAAGCATGACTCCCAAAGGCATGATGGGTCATGTAGTTCTGAAACATCTGGAGGGCCACAGGTTGAGCACTCATGCCCTACACACCATAGGAACGATCATAGCGGCTGTTCCGCCGCTTGATCGTTCTTACGGGCGGCGAAAGGGGACGTGTCCCCCCCCCCCCCCCCCCCCCCCCCGCCCACTCCCGCCGCCCTCCGGTGCTTCTACCGACTCACCTGTGCGATCGGTGAGTCGGAGAACGGATCCCCCAGCCCCGGCTCTTGACCATAGAGATTTACGGTGGACCAGATGGTCGCCGGAGTCCCTATGATCGTCGGAGGCCGGGCGCGATGGTATGACGTCACGCCCCGGCCTCTGCATAAAAAAAAAAAAAACGCTGCTTCTTCGGCTAGGAAGCGGTGATTGTTTTTTTTGGGCTTCCCAGCCTAGTGTTGATATGTGTGGTCTTACTGACCCCTCCCATGTATCTCACTGTAAAGAGGACCTGTCATGTCATATTCCTATTATAAGGCATGTTTACATTCCTTGTAATAGGAATGAAAGTCATCAAATTTTTATTTTATTTTTTTTGTGTCAAAATTAAAAATTTGAAGTAAAATTAACAATACAAAATAAAATGTAACCGCTTCAGCCCCGGACCATATTGCTGGTCGAAGCCCAGAGCACTTTTTGCGATTCGGCGCTGCGTCGCTTTAACTGACAATTGCGCGGTCGTGCGACGCGGCTCCCAAACAAAATCGGCGTCCTTTTTTCCCCCACAAATAGAGATTTCTTTTGGTGGTATTTGATCGCCTCGGCGGTTTTTAGTTTTTGCGCTATTAAACAAAAATAGAGCGACAAATTTGAAAAAGATGAATATTTTTTACTTTTTGCTATAATAAATATCCCCAAAAATATATAAAAAAATAATTTTTCCCTCAGTTTAGACCGATACGTATTCTTCTACATATTTTTCGTTAAAAAAAAAAATCGCAATAAGCGTTTATTGATTGGTTTGCGCAAAAGTTATAGCGTTTACAAAATAGGGGGATAGTTTTATGGCATTTTTATTAATATTTTTTTTTTCACAACTAATGGCGGCGATCAGCGATTTTTTTTTTTTTCCGTGACTGCGACATTACGGCGGACACTTCGGACAATTTTGACACATTTTTGGGACCATTGGCATTTTTATAGCGATCAGTGCTATAAAAATGCACCGATTACTATAAAAATGCCACTGGCAGGGAAGGGGTTAAAGCAGAG
This sequence comes from Rana kukunoris, assembly GCA_029574335.1. Classification (NCBI taxonomy): domain Eukaryota; kingdom Metazoa; phylum Chordata; class Amphibia; order Anura; family Ranidae; genus Rana; species Rana kukunoris. The sequence goes on along the minus strand of CM056060.1, from coordinate 1,945,961 downwards.
TTCCACCCAAAAGTGGAACTTGAGCTTAATCCACTCCTCGCCCCCTTACATGCCACATTTGGCATGTCGTTTTTTTTCGGGGGGGGGGAGTGAGGGCTTCAGGAGGAGTGGGACTTCCTGTCCCACTTCCTCCTTCCGCCGAGGGGCTGCTAAGGCGAATGGTCAATTCGCCTTTTGGCATCCACTCCCTGTAGGCCCCCGTGCCTCGCTCTGTAATGTGCGATCGCGGGTGCCCGGCGGCGATCGAGCCCGCCGGGCACGGGAGTCGGGCCGCGCGCGCCCCTATAGGCTGCTGGGCGAGGTGACGTTATACTACGTGCTCTCGCCCAGCAGAGCCGACCTGCCGGCGTATAACTGCGGCGGCTGATCGGCAAGCGGTTACATTTTTAAAGTGCCCCTGTCCCCGCGTGCTCGCACGCAGAGTAAGTCCCGCCCACATATGAATACGGTGTTAAAACCGCGCGTGTGAGGCGTCGCCGCGAACGTTGGCGCGAGAGCAATAATTCTAGCCCTAGACCTCCTCTGTAACTCAAAACATGTAACCAGTAAAAAAAAAAATTAAAGCGTCGCCTATGGGGATTTTTAAGTACCGAAGTTTGGCGCAATTAATTTTGAAGCGTGACATGTTGGGTATCTAATTACTCGGCGTAACATCGTCTTTCACATTATGCAAAAAAATTGGGCTAACTTTACTGTGTTTTTTTTTTTTTTTTAAGCGTTTGAAAAATTGCTGCGCAAATACCGTGCAAGATAAAATGACCGCCATTGTATTCTCTAGGGCAGGGGTGGCAAACTGGTGGCCCTCCAGCTGTTGCAAAACTACAAGTCCCATGAGGCATTGCAAGGCTAACAGTTACAAAGCATGACTCCCACAGGCAGAGGCATGATGGGACTTGTAGTTTCGGAACAGCTGGAGGGCCGCCAGTTTGACACCCCTGCTCTAGGGTCTCTGCTAATATAAATATATATATATATATATATATATATATATATATATATATATATATATATATATATATATATATATATATATATATATATATATATATATATATAATGTTTGGGGGTTCTATGTAATTTTCTAGCGATCTGAAATGGCGAAATTAAAATTTCAGGCAAAATTCGAATCAAATCAAATTCAAAAACATTTACAAATAAAGGAATAGAATAGAAAAGGATATAAAAGAATAGAACAGAAAATAAGGGAATGGAATAGATAAAAGAATACAGTAAAACCTTGGTTTGAGAGCGTTTTGCAAGACAAGCAAAATGTTTTAATACATTTTGCCTTGATATACAAGCGGTGTCTTGATATAAGAGTAGCGTCACGTCACAACTGAGTGTAAAAGAGAAGAGAGGCTCCTCTAAGTGTAGCAATCTGGGTTACATTTAATGAAGGGACAACATTTAGCAACTTATTGCTACACTTAGGGGCGCCTCTCTTCTCTTTTATACCCTGTAAAAAAAAAAAAAATGCTTTGATATACAAGCGCTTTGGATTACAAGCATGTTTCTGGAACACATTTTTTTTTTTTTATTATTCCCCCAGGGCCTGGGTCCCCATGAATAACTGCTACCTCATGTCCAAAGAAATCCCTTTCTCCGTTAAAAAGACAAAAAGCATCTTCAACAGCGCCATGCAGGAGATGGAGGTCTACGTGGAGAACATTCGCAAGCGTTTCGGCGTTTTCAACTACGCCCCCTTCCGGACGCCTTACACGCCCAACAACCAATACCAAATGCTGCTGGACACCAGTAACCCCGGCGCCGGCACCGTCAAAACCGAGAAGACGGAGAAGATCAAGCTGAACTTCGACATGACGGCCTCGCCGAAGATCCTGATGAGCAAGCCCATGCTGAACAGCGGCGGCGGCGGCGGGGGCAGGCGGATCTCGCTGACGGACATGCCGCGCTCGCCGATGAGCACCAACTCCTCCGTGCACACGGGCTCTGACGTGGAACCGGACGCCGATAAGAAGGTGCCGTCCAGTCACTTCAGCGCTAGTGAGGAGTCCATGGACTTCATTGACAGGAGCACAGGTATGGGGGAGGGGGGGGGCAGCCAATGCATTTTGGGGCAGGTTGAATTGAAGAACTATTCGTTGTATTATGTGTAGTATAACCCCACCCCTTTCTTTTCTTATTTTTCAAAGAAAATTTGGATATTTATGGTATGAAATATATACAAATAAACATACTTTTTAAATAAATAAAGGATAAGTTGACCTTTGGGAACATGTTACATTGTTACATGTGCCACCCCGTTTTTAGGGTGGAACATGTAACATGTTCCTGCGCCTCCAGCCTCCCCCCGCTGATCCCCCCCTTCCCTGTGTCAGCGGGCCAGGGATCTTCTCCCCACACCTGTTGTCACTATGTGAAAACAGCCGCGCTCCACCCAACATGGCTGCTTGTGCGCCCTCTGGTGGCTCTCCTGGGCGAAGCCGTATACATGTACAATATATACCCCATCGATCACACTCCCCAGATATCCCCCCCCCCATCACACCCCCCAAATTCACACACCCCCAATTACCCCCCTCCCCACACCTCCAGATACCCTCCCACCCTCTGATCACACCTTCAGATACCCTCCATCCCCATCCCTCCACTCTGATCACACCTCCAGACCCCCCCTACCCATCCCTCCACTCTGATCACACCTCCAGACCCCTCCCCATCCCTCCACTCTGATCACGCCTCTAGACCCCCCCCCTATCCCTCCACTCTGATCACACCTCCAGACCCCCCCCCCTCCCACCCCATCCCTCCACTCTGATCACACCTCTAGACCCCCCATCCCTCCACTCTGATCACACCTCCAGACCCCCCACCCCATCCCTCCACTCTGATCACGCCTTCAGACCCCCCACCCCATCCCTCCACTCTGATCACACCTCCAGACCCCCCATCCCTCCACTCTGATCACGCCTCCAGACCCCCCCCATATCCCTCCACTCTGATCACACCTCCAGACCCCCCACCCCATCCCTCCACTCTGATCACGCCTTCAGACCCCCCACCCCATCCCTCCACTCTGATCACGCCTTCAGACCCCCCACCCCATCCCTCCACTCTGATCACACCTCCAGACCCCCCATCCCTCCACTCTGATCACGCCTCCAGACCCCCCTCATATCCCTCCACTCTGATCACACCTCCAGACCCCCCACCCCATCCCTCCACTCTGATCATGCCTCCAGACCCCCCCCATATCCCTCCACTCTGATCACACCTTCAGACCCCCCACCCCATCCCCCCACTCTGATCACGCCTCCAGACCCCCCCCATATCCCTCCACTCTGATCACGCCTCCAGACCCCCCCATATCCCTCCACTCTGATCACACCTCCAGACCCCTCACCCCATCCCTCCACTCTGATCACACCTCCAGACCCCCCACCCCATCCCTCCACTCTGATCACGCCTCCAGACCCCCCCCCATATCCCTCCACTCTGATCACACCTCCAGACCCCCCACCCCATCCCTCCACTCTGATCACGCCTCCAGACCCCCCCCCATATCCCTCCACTCTGATCACACCTCCAGACCCCCCACCCCATCCCTCCACTCTGATCACACCTCCAGACCCCCCACCCCATCCCTCCACTCTGATCACACCTTCAGACCCCCCACCCCATCCCTCCACTCTGATCACACCTCCAGACCCCCCCCCATATCCCTCCACTCTGATCACACCTCCAGACCCCCCACCCCATCCCTCCACTCTGATCATGCCTCCAGACCCCCCCCCCATATCCCTCCACTCTGATCACACCTCCAGACCCCCCACCCCATCCCTCCACTCTGATCACGCCTCCAGACCCCCCCATATCCCTCCACTCTGATCACACCTCCAGACCCCCCACCCCATCCCTCCACTCTGATCACACCTTCAGACCCCCCACCCCATCCCTCCACTCTGATCACACCTCCAGACCCCCCACCCCATCCCTCCACTCTGATCACGCCTCCAGACCCCCCCCATATCCCTCCACTCTGATCACACCTCCAGACCCCCCACCCCATCCCTCCACTCTGATCACACCTCCAGACCCCCCACCCCATCCCTCCACTCTGATCACACCTCCAGACCCCCCACCCCATCCCTCCACTCTGATCACACCTCCAGACCCCCCACCCCATCCCTCCACTCTGATCACGCCTCCAGACCCCCCCATATCCCTCCACTCTGATCACACCTCCAGACCCCCCACCCCATCCCTCCACTCTGATCACACCTCCAGACCCCCCACCCCATCCCTCCACTCTGATCACACCTTCAGACCCCCCACCCCATCCCTCCACTCTGATCACACCTCCAGACCCCCCACCCCATCCCTCCACTCTGATCACGCCTCCAGACCCCCCCCATATCCCTCCACTCTGATCACACCTCCAGACCCCCCACCCCATCCCTCCACTCTGATCACACCTCCAGACCCCCCACCCCATCCCTCCACTCTGATCACACCTCCAGACCCCCCAACCCATCCCTCCACTCTGATCACACCTTCAGACCCCCCACCCCATCCCTCCGCTCTGATCACACCTCCAGACCCCCCTGGGGTGCTAACTGCCTGCACACATTCGGGATCAGGAATGGCCCACTGCTCTGCTCTCCTATGCATGCTTGCATTCGTTCTCCCTGCTTTCTCTGTGACAGCAGGTAAACGTGGAGGTTTTAGTTTGCCTGCTGCCTGGGCTGCCTTATGGTGCTGTCGGCCCTGTCTGTGCCCCTCTAAATGTTGCGCCTGGGGCGACATCCCTGGCTGCCCCCACACTGCGCCACTGTGTTATGTGTCAAAGATGTGTAAATCCCAAGACTAAATGTACATAAATATGATTTCTTTGGCAGTTAAAATGGCTTCTATATGTATTTTTTTTCTGTGTATTTATCGGATTGCCTGGAGTTTCTATAAAATAGAACGATAAAAACAATGCAAGAAAAAAATTCCAGCGTGTTTCCTAATAAAATATGTGGAAGTTATTTTGTCTGTTTCTGATGGCTTAACGGCATTGCAACTTATTTCACAGCTTCTCCTGTTTCTGCAAAGACGGGGCATGGAGGTAGCATCACGGACAGCCCGAAGCCTTTCTCCCCTCAATCTTCCACCCCGTTACCGGCAAAACCGGACAGGAGCGGCAGCACCGGCAGCATTCTCAACCTCAACCTCGGTAAGTGACTAACGGTAGTCTGTAAAGACTCCCTATGCATTCGTGAAACGACCAAGGGAAAGATATTCTAAGCGAGCTCCAGAGATTGCCAGGCTTGGAAGGAGAGAGATCCTTGCTTTGCAGGTCCTCAGGTACAGCTTCTTCTCCATTTTTTTGATGTCACAATGTAGAGAATAAGATTTCCTATCATCTGTGCCCAGTCTTGCCACACAGAGTTAATCCAGCGCTGAGCAATCCTCTTTTTATTGTTCAGTGAAATAAAACAAGACTTGTAGATAAAAACTAAAGTCCTTGCTTGAGTGACAGGTTATTTACATATCTCGTGCACTAGCTTGCAGACATGCACAGCTTTATGTATATTCTGATGGCTGTTCACTGGAGCATTTCCTTATGACACTGAACTGTGGTTCACCCCATATTTTGAAAACATTTAATCAAGACACAGGAAAGACAGCCAATCCTGGGAGAGCTAGAGGGGAGGAGAGGGGAGGGGTATGTGAATTGTGCACTTTTTACAGAAGCTGTGCATGTCTGCAAGCTAGTGCACAAGATATGTAAAGAACCTGTCACTCAAGCAAGGACTTTGGTTTTATCTGCAAGTCTGTTTTATTTCACTGAACAATAAAAGAGGATTGCTCAGCGCTGGATTAAGATCTTGTGTGGCAAGACTGGGCACAGATGTTATGAAAACGTATTCTCTACATTGTGACATTAAAAAAATGGTTTACATCCACTTTAAGGAGAAATATTGGTGACCAAATCTGTGGAGATTGCCAGGCTTGAAAGCAGGGGGATCCTTGCACTGCAAGTTCTTAGGTACAGCTTTCTGTCCAGCAAGGAGAACAGTTAGCAGAATATTAGTGACATCACCAAATCTCTGGAGATTGCCAGGCTTGGAAGCAGGGGGATCATTGCACTGCAAGTTCTCAGGTACAGCTTGATCTCCAGCAAGGAGAAGAGTGAGCAGAATATTAGTGACATCACCATATCTCTGGAGATCCTTGCACAGCGGGTTCTCAGGTACAGCTTTCTCTCCAGCAAGGAGGACAGTGAGGGTAACAGTAGTGACATTAGCAGATCTCACTCCAAATCTCTGGAGATTGCCAAGCTTGGAAGCAGGGAGATCCTTGCACAGCAGAACCTCAGCTACAGCTTCCTGTCCAGCAAGTAAAACAGTGAGAAGCACAGTGGTGACATCAATTTTCCAGAGACTGCCAGGCTTTGAGGCAAGGAGATCTTTGCATTGTAGGTTCTTAGATACAGGTTCCTGACTAGCAAGAAGAACCGTGACCAGCACAGTAGTGACCTCACCAAATCTCCAGAGATTGCCAAGCTTGGAAGCAGGGAGATCCTTGCACTGCAGGTCCCCAGGTACAGCTTCCTCTCCAGCAAAGAGAATAGTGAGCAGAACAGTAGTGACATCACCAAATACCCAGAAACTGCTAGGCTTAGAAGCAGGGAGATCTTTGCGCTGCACGTTCTCAGGTACAGCTTGCTCTCCATCAAGGAGAACAGTGAGCAGAACTGTATGGACATTACAAAATATCCAGAGATTGCTAAGCTTGGAATCAGGGAGATCATTGCATTGCAGGTCTTCAGGTACAGCTTCCTCTCCAGCAAGGAGAACAGTGAGCAGAACAGTAGGGACATCACCAAATCTTTAGAGATTGCCAGGCTTGGATGCAGGGAGATCCTTGCATTGCAGGTCTTCAGGTACAGCTTCCTCTCCAGCAAGGAGAACAGTGAGCAGAACAGTAGGGACATCACCAAATCTTTAGAGATTGCCAGGCTTGGATGCAGGGAGATCCTTGCATTGCAGGTCTTCAGGTACAGCTTCCTCTCCAGCAAGGAGAACAGTGAGCAGAACAGTAGGGACATCACCAAATCTTTAGAGATTGCCAGGCTTGGATGCAGGGAGATCCTTGCATTGCAGGTCTTCAGGTACAGCTTCCTCTCCAGCAAGGAGAACAGTGAGCAGAACAGTAGGGACATCACCAAATCTTTAGAGATTGCCAGGCTTGGATGCAGGGAGATCCTTGCATTGCAGGTCTTCAGGTACAGCTTCCTCTCCAGCAAGGAGAACAGTGAGCAGAACAGTAGGGACATCACCAAATCTTTAGAGATTGCCAGGCTTGGATGCAGGGAGATCCTTGCATTGCAGGTCTTCAGGTACAGCTTCCTCTCCAGCAAGGAGAACAGTGAGCAGAACAGTAGGGACATCACCAAATCTTTAGAGATTGCCAGGCTTGGATGCAGGGAGATCCTTGCATTGCAGGTCTTCAGGTACAGCTTCCTCTCCAGCAAGGAGAACAGTGAGCAGAACAGTAGGGACATCACCAAATCTTTAGAGATTGCCAGGCTTGGAATTAGGGAGATCCTTGCACTGCAGGTCTTCAGGTACAGCTTCCTCTCCAGCAAGGAGTATAGTGAGCAGTAGTGGCATCACCAAATCTGGTGAGACTAGCATTCAGAGGCAGCAATGCCTTAGATCTGGGATATGCAATTAGCGGACCTCCAGCTGTTGCAAAACTACAAGTCCCATCATGCCTCTGCCTCTGTGTGTCATGCTTGTGGCTGTCAGAGTCTTGCTTTGCCTCATGGGACTTGTAGTTGTGCAACAGATGGAGGTCCGCTAATTGCATATCCCTGCTACACTGCAGATATACAGCTATGAGGCTACAAAGCAGGAGTGCCTAGGCACAAGAATTGCACTGCTATTTTTCAGTTGGATTTTTCAGGGTACTGCCTAGGCACAATGAACATTTCTAGATTTTGCCCTAAAAGATGGAAGATCCTCCCTTTTGTAGTTACGGTCCACATACTTTTGATATTTGAACCAGCTGAATTTGAATTTTCTCTCTTTAGATCGTAGTAAGGCGGAGATGGACTTGAAGGAGCTCAGCGAGTCGGTTCTTCAGCAGTCAACGCCCACGTCCCTCATTTCTCCCAAGAGGCAAATTCGCAGCCGGTTTCAGCTGAACCTCGACAAGACCATTGAAAGCTGTAAAGCTCAATTAGGTATCTCCACATATGTATCACCTGTAAACGGAACTCTAAAAGCTACACATTAAATAGTTTGCTTGATCGGGATACATGTCTCTTTTTAAACCCAGGAATTAATGAGATTCCGGAAGACGCCTACGCCGCAGCGGAACACAGCGACTCCGAGGAGTCGGAGAAGACGGATTCCAGCGACAGCGAGTATATTAGCGACGAGGAGAAGCCAAAGATTGAGCGGAATGTGGACGTCAAAGAGACTATAAAAGTTGAAAAGGTAGCGGTTTCCCCTTCTACGTCGGCAAAGAAGAAGGCCAAACCCGCCGGCGCGGCAGAGGTGAAAGTTAACAGCAAAAGTACTCCCGTGGCGGCGGAGAAGGGGGAGGTGGTGGGGAAGGAAAAAACGGCCCCCGCCGCGGAGAAAGACGCTCATGATAAAGGCAAAACGCACTCCGCTAAGGACAAACTGAAGGGGAAAGACGATACTGACTCGCCAACGGTACGCCTTGGCCTGGACTCGGATTCCGAGAACGAACTTGTCATAGACCTTGGGGAGGATCACTCGGGGCGGGAAGGACGCAAGTCTAAGAAAGAGGCTAAGGAACCGCCGGCAAAGCACCCAGAAAGTACGTCTATCCCGATCATTATAGAAATATACCAGATGCAGAAGGTGTTGCTGTAATAAATGCACCTACTCTGGCTGCACTCTTTCGCAGAAGATTCTAGGAAAAAAAAAAAACACAATATATATATATATCCCAATTCTTTTGTACAATATAAAATATGATGTTACGCCGAGTAAATAGATACCCAACATGTCATGCTTTAAAATTGCGCATGCTGGTGGAATGTCGACAAACTACGGTACTAAAAAAATCTCTATAGGCAACGCTTTAAAAAACGTTTTAGTAATTCGGGTTACCTGTTCAGAGTTACAGAGAAGCGCTAGAATTATCGCTCTCGCTCTAACGTTCACAGCGATACCTCACATGAGTCGTGCGAACACTGTTTACACATGCATATGCGACCTACTTATGCGTTCGCTTCTGCACATGAGCACGTTGGGATGGGGGCACTTTAAATTTTCTTTTTGAATTTTTTTTTTTTTCATTACTTTTATAAATGAGGGATGACAGGTCCTCTTTATGGAGAGATCTGGGGTCAACAAGAACCCAAATCTCTCCTTTTACCTTTTTTTTTTTTAAAGCAAAGGATAAAAAAAATAATAAAAAATACTTCCACCCTGGATCCGGAAAGTGACGACATGTCGCACTGGTCCTCCAAGGCCATAGAGGCGATCAGAGACGATCTGGTCTTTGTTATCACTTCCGGTCCAGGGTGAAAGTAGGCGAACAAAAAAACAGATCATCTCTGATCGCCTTTATGGCCTTGGACGTCCAGTGCGACGACATGTCGTCACTTTCCGGGTCCAGGGTGGAAGTAGAATAAAGACTAGATAGTCTCAGATTGCCTCTATGGCCTTGGAGGACCAGAGCAACATTATAATGTCACTTCTGGTCCAGGGTGGAAGTAGGCGAAGACCAGATTGTCTCCGATTGCCTCTCTGGCCTTGGAGGACCAGAGCGACTTCATAATATCACTTCCGGTCCAGGGTGAAAGTAGAAGATTATGAAGTCGCTCTGGTCCTCCAAGGCCATAGAGGCAATCGGAGACAATCTGGTCTTCGCCTACTTCCACTCTGGACCAGAAGTGACATTATGATGTTGTTCTGGTCTTCCAAGGCCAAGGAGGCAATCTGAGACTATCTAGTCTTTATTCATCTACTTCCACCCTGGACCCGGAAAGTGACGACATGATGTCGCACTGGACGTCCAAGGCCATAAAGGCGATCAGAGATGATCTGTTTTTTGTTCGCCTACTTCCACCTTGGACCGGAAGTGACATTATGAAGTTGCTCTGGTCCTCCAAGGCCAAATAGGCGATCAAAGACAATCTGGTCTTCCCCTACTTTCACCCTGGACCAGAAGTGACATTGTGATGTTGCTCTGTTCCTCCAAGGCCATAGAAGCGATCGGAGACGATCTGGTCTTCCCCAACTTCCACCCTGGACCGGAAGTGACGACATGATGTCGCTCTGGTCCTCCAAGGCCATAGAAATTATCAGAGACGATCTGGTCTTCGCCTACTTTCACCCTGGACCGGAAGTGACATTGTGATGTTGCTCTGGTCCTCCAAGGCCATAGAAGCGATCAGAGACCATCTGGTCTTCCCCAACTTCCACCCTGGACCGGAAGTGACGACATGATGTCGCTCTGGTCCTCCAAGGCCATAGAAATTATCAGAGACGATCTGGTCTTCGCCTACTTTCACCCTGGACCGGAAGTGACATTGTGATGTTGCTCTGGTCCTCCAAGGCCATAGAAGCGATCAGAGACGATCTGGTCTTCCCCAACTTCCACCCTGGACCGGAAGTGATGACATGATGTTGCTCTGGTCCTCCAAGGCCATAAAAATGATCAGAGACGATCTGGTCTTTGTTCGCCCCTGTAGCCAGCTGGAACCGTCTGAAATTTTCTCAGGCATGCCGGTTAGAACAGTAAGCCTGAGAAACACTGGTGAGTGGCGGGGAGTTAAGGGGGTGCAGCATCTCCTCCTGTCACTTCTGAACGCGTTCCAGCGGCTAATGAGCCACTCGGACCGCTTTTATTAGAAAGCTGTCTGCGAAAAAAATAATGGAGTTATGGATGATTGCTTCAGCTATAATAACCCTGGTATACCACTTGCAAACCGCAAGAATACAGAAAAAAGATACGCCGGCGCATCTAAGAAGTTACGCGGCGTATCTCGAGATAAGCCGCGTAACTTCTTACTGAACCTGGCCCATAATGTGGAAAATTTCAAGGGGTATGAATACTTTTTCAAGGCCCTGTAAATGTTAGAAAAAAAAAAATCGATATTGAATCCAGCTGCCATATATTTGTTACTCCATACATAAAGCATTACAATCAGCCTGTGGAGTCAACGCGTTTCGCATTATTTGCTTCCTCAGGATCTATGTTGAACTATATATACAAGAGATGGCTTAGGGAAAAAGAGCCACCCCTCCTCCTTGGGTAAGGCGGTATATGATATATATATATATATTATTGGCGGTACGTTCCATTTCGGGCCCCACCTTTTTATGGCTGTCCCCCTGTTTCCCATAATCTGCTGGAGTACATAAAATACAAAACATTGTAAAAAGAAAACAAGGAAAGTGACCTGAAGAGAGAGAAGAAAACAAGGGATACCCCCCAATCCCACACCTCCAAACCCCCCCTCCCCCCGGGCCATTTAGAGTATCAAGAAAAGGGGCGGCCCATGGGGGGGGGCAGAAAAAATTGGGCCCAGACTGGAACATGCCACCAATAATAATCTATATCCTTTACCGCCTTACCTAAGGAGGGAGGAGCTTGGAGGTGTAAGATAGGGATGCCCCTTTTCTTTTATTTTTTTCTCTCCTTAGCCATCTCTTGTATAGTCCAGCGTGGATCCTGAGGAAGCAGATTATGTGAAACGCGTTGATTCCAAGCGCCGATTGTAAGGTTTTATTTGTGGAGAAACAAATCTATTGCAGTTGGTTTCAGTAGTGATGTTTCTATTCTATAATAACGTTTATTCTGATTTTATATTTGTTGTCGCGTGTATCTTCCCATCGTTGGCCTTTGTTTAATCCTCAGCTGCCATGGTGTTTCACATGTGATCAGTTATGACACCAGCCATTGGATGGTTTGACAGTTTGGTTGAGAGCACAACCAATCTTCAGCTGCCATGGTGTTGCACATGCGATTAGGGCTGGGCGATTTTCCCCCAAAAAACATGATTTACGATTTTTTTATGGACACCGCACCGGTCCTGAGGAGCTGCGGGCAGGAGTTTTTAGGCAAGGCCGCGGCTTCGGCCTAGTCCGTGGAGATTTTAGGCGAGGCTTCGGCCTAGCCCGCAGAGTTTTTAGGCGAGGCCGCGGCGTTCGGTCTCGCGGACTAGGCCGAAGCCACGGCCTCGCCTAAAAACTCCTGCCTGCAGCTTCTCAGGACCGGCGCGGTGTCGGCGCCGGTCCTGGTGGGAAAAAAAAAATTTAAAAATCATTTTTTTTTTTTTGTTTTTAAACCTGAATCAAATTGACCTTGCAACTCAATTTAGGATTCAAATCGATTTTTTCCCCCAGCCCTAGTGATCAGATATGACACCGGCCATTGGCTGGTTTGTCAGTTTGGTTGAGAGCACAACCAATCATCGGCTGCCATGGTGTTGCACATGTGATCGGTTATGACACCGGCCATTGGATGGCTTGACAGTTTGGTTGAGAGCACAACCAATCTTCAGCTGCCATGGTGTTGCACATGTTATCAGTTATGACACCAGCCATTGGATGGCTTGACATTTTGGTTGAGAGCACAACCAATGTGACGGTTACATTCCTGGCATATGTCGGGAATGTTACTGCTTTTTGAGACTTTTGTTAAATCGATCAGGCTTACTGTCGTTTTAACCCGGTGCAACCTGTCGATCAGTTTTATTGTGTTTTGCGTGTTTGTTTCTTCTGACGAAACCGCCCCTTTTTGCGCAGGTAAGGCCTCCTCCGCTAACAGCAGCAGCAGCAGCCAGCCGGCCGTGGACACCCCGATCCTGACGCGTTCTGCAGCCCAGGCCGCCCCCGCAGTCGGAGTGACGGTGACCACCAACGCAGTAGCCTCTGCCGCCGCTCCGGCCGCAGCCACGGGGAGCCCGGTAAAGAAACAGAGACCCCTCCTGCCCAAAGAGACCGTACCCACGGCGCCCAAGGTGGTATTTAACCAGTCCAACAAGTTCCAGACCTCGTCGCAGAAATGGCACATGCAGAAGGTGCAAAGGCAGCAACAGCAGCAGCAGTCGACGACGGCGGCGGCGGCAACAACGACACCAACGACGACGACGACAACCCAGCCCAGCACCCCGACTACCCCGAGCACCCCGACTCCCCCGAGTATCACAGCGCCGCCTCAGTCTCCGCAAGGCACGAGATACCAAACGCGGCAGGCTGTTAAAGGTATGCAACACAGATCTTTGTGTTTTGACGGCACAGCCCCCCTCATAACCTACCTTTTTCATACATATAATATTTCTTGTGGTACACTTGGGGGGGGGGGGGTGATTTTAAAGATTCCGAGGTTTAGCCCCCACCAACAGGAGGTAGGATACCAAGGAAACAAGGGTGTAGGTCCTCACTCCTGAAAGTATCACTCTGTGCGGACAGCCGGGCCCCTTGGCGACCATCGGGCCCCTTAAAGATGTAATGCCTGTATCCCCCTGATGGCGGCCCTGCTCCCTCCCTGTAACTTCGCCCCCCTCCCTCACTGCCTAACCTCACACAGCCCGAAGATCGGAGGGAGGCTCAGCATGTCTGGATGGAGGGGCGGATGTTGCAAGATGGTGATTGGTTGCTAGGACCGCCCTTCATTCTAGCAGCCAATCACCTACTTGTTAACCTCAGGCAGCTCCACCCTCCACCCACAACTGTCCCGCCGCCCGCTGTCGGCTCTGTGGGGACCACAGCGCAATTTTACTCACTGAACTGCAACTGCATTTATAACATTTGTATCATGTGTGTGTTTTCTGGATTTTTGGTTGACATTCTGTCTCTATCATATAAAATACACCTATGATAAAAATTCTAGACCCTTCATTTCTTTGTAAGTGGTCTGCAGGGGATCAAATAATAATTTTCCCCACTGTAAAGCCTAGTATACACTAGGGGGAAAACTTACACAATCTGCAGGGGAAGACGATCATTATTTTCCCCCCACTGTACAAGGACAGTATCTTATCTCCCTGATATTCTCTCCTTATTCCTTCATTTGTGAACTTTAGCACTGTAAAGCTTCTGTCAGCCTTCCTCTCTAACTGATCCAAGACATAAGATCAAGGCTATTTACAGCACACTCTAATTTTGGTAGCATAATAACGTGGGATGTAGTAGGTAAAGAAAATTTAAAGTATTCTGGGTGCGCCGTTCCTTCTGAACTGCTAATAATATATTATCAGCAATGGTCAGCGTTTTTATATGTTCATCTCACGTAATCCTCTTGTGATTTGTAGCCGTGCAGCAGAAGGAAGTCACGCTGACCACAACTACGTCCACCATAACGCTGGTGACCAGCGCCCCACCACTGGCCATGGTGACCAGCCCGGCCCAATCCCTGAGCTCCTCCATCACCACCAGTGACCTGCCCATCCCCACAGCCTCCGCCGACGTGGCCGCCGACATCGCCAAATACACCAGTAAGGTGAGTTTAAAGGAGGGTCTCATTCTGACATTTCTGGAATAACTGTTGCCTCCCCAGAGGGTCACTCTCTACCTGCCAGCCTCCGAGATGACCTGTACAGTTTTGGCTGGACGTATGCTTTAAGACTGTTGCGAAAACTTGGGGCTATGGCATGCCGTGTTGAATTTATTTGGATCACTCTCAACATTTGAACTCAACGTAATTTTTTTTTTTTTTTTAATACATTTTTTCCTGAATTGTCTCCATCACCGCTTCCTGCCGCCGGGAACCTAGCGGCAAGTGTGATGTTTCTTAATTTTGGCTTTCTCCCTTGTTTTCAGATGATGGAGGCCATTAAAGGCACCATGACAGAAATCTACAATGACCTCTCCAAAAACACAACGGGAAGCACCATAGCAGAGGTATGCTATGTGTATGACTGACTGCCATTTAAAGGGAAAGAATGGTGGTGCATTTTTGGCACACACATCTATATATATATATATATACTGTATATTACCATGTAAGGTTTGCATGAGAGCAGTTTTTGATGTGGCTGCGGAATATTTTCATGCTTTCTCTTTATTTTTGTGATGGTTTTTAATGCCTTGCATATATGGTGAACAGCTGGTTGTTAAGAATGCCAGTGGGTGCCAGCTCTGCTATTCACTGGTCGTCAAGGACGCTGGCGGGTGCCAGCTCTGCTATTCACTGGTTGTCAAGGACGCTGGCGGGTGC
Source organism: Rana kukunoris (assembly GCA_029574335.1). Taxonomy (NCBI): domain Eukaryota; kingdom Metazoa; phylum Chordata; class Amphibia; order Anura; family Ranidae; genus Rana; species Rana kukunoris. The sequence continues at coordinate 1,930,802 of CM056060.1, read as the reverse complement.
CAGCTCTGCTATTCACTGGTCGTCAAGGATGCTGGCGGGTGCCAGCTCTGCTATTCACTGGTCGTCAAGGACGCTGACGAGTGCCAGCTTTGCTATTCACTGGTCGTCAAGGACACTGGCGGGTGCCAGCTTTGCTATTCACTGGTCGTCAAGGACGCTGGCGGGTGCCAGCTCTGCTATTCACTGGTCGTCAAGGACGCTGGCAGGTGCCAGCTCTGCTATTCACTGGTCGTCAAGGACGCTGGCGGGTGCTAACTCTGCCATTCACTGGTCGTCAAGGACACTGGCGGGTGCTAACTCTGCTATTCACTGGTCGTCAAGGACACTGGCGGGTGCCAGCTCTGTAGCTGGCACCCGCCAGTGTCCTTAACTACCAGTGAATAGCTGGTTGCTAAGGAGCCGACACCCACCAGCTTGTTAAGGATGACGGTGGGTACTAGCTCTGCTATTCACTGGTTTAAGGGGTTGTAAACCTACGTGTTTTTTCACCTTAATGCATTCTATGCCGCCGATTACTTATCTGAGCCCCGAATTTCCGTGGGAGCAATCCAGCGTCGCTCTCTCCACGGGTTCTCAGCTCTTCATTGGATAGATTGATAGCAGTGCAGCCATTGGCTGCGCTGCTGTCAATCAAATCCAATGAAGCTGGGGCGAGTCATAAACTTGGCGTATATAGACACCGAGTATATGACACAGAAGAGCTTCCCAGAGGGGGTTATCTAATGCGGGGAGGAGCCGCGAGAGCCGCCATGGGACCCCAGAACAGGTGGATCGGGGCCACTTTGTGCAAAACGAACTGCACAGTGGAGGTAAGTATGATTTATAAAAAAAAAAAACTGAACCTTTTAATATCAAGTAGCTAGCACCCACCAGTGTCCTTAACGACCAGTGAATAGCTGGTTGCTAAGGAGCTGACACCCACCAGCTTGTTAAGGATGACGGTGGGTACTGGCACTGCTAATCACTGGTTAAGGATGCCGAGGTGTGACTTCAGCCTGCAGCACTGATCTGTGTTTTCCGACGGTGGAGAAGTCTTCCCATTGTCAGGATACAAAGACACAGCGGGAGGATTTCCCCATCCACATCAAAAGTGTGCATGGAGCAATTGGTGAGCCTAATGCGGAATTATACTCGCCGCTTCACTCCCAAGCTCCCCGCCCCGGCCGCTGACATCTTCGGGCGGCCAGTTTCCGGGTCTCCATCGCTGGCTGCTGTCATTGGCCAGGTGGGGATGACATCACTCTCGAGCAGGTGCAGGAGTTCAGTCAGATTGGGCATTGCCAAAGTTGTACAGTGAGCTGCGTGTGCGTGGCTCGCTGTACAGGGCCGGACAGGCAGGTAAGTAACTTTTAATGCAGAAAAAACAAAGCGTTTAAAATCCCTGCCTGTTCACTGATCTGTAATTGTGGCCTAAAGTTTCACCTTTAAGTCGCAGAGAGGTCTGAAAAAATATTTAATTTCTGAAAGTTCAGAGAAGCTGTATAAATTCTGCAGTTTAAACGGCTGTAGAGAAGAAATGGCAGCAGATATCTCTGTGTTTTTACACTGAGGTCAGTCACTTCAGCATCCTTAGCTTGAAAGGATAGAAGGGTGTACTTCCCTTTTAAACTGTAAATAATGACCCCAGAGTTATTCGCTAGAAAGCAGCACTAGTTATAGGACAGCTTGTTTGGTGATATTTGCTTCTCCCATTTTAATATCTTGTCCTCCTCACAGATTCGCCGATTAAGAATCGAGATTGACAAACTGCAGTGGCTTCATCAGCAGGAGCTCTCAGAAATGAAGCATAACCTGGGTAAGGAGAAGAATCGTTATCAGTGGGGTTCCATATAGCCTGTGTTTTGTAATCTACATTTTCATGTTTATATATAAAAAAAAAGTGCTGGGTGGTCTTTCAAGGTAGGTTGATCTGCACGTGAGGAAGCCTTGTGACAGTGACGAAACATGTCAGGCAGAGCCAATGATCTGCACATGAGGAAGTCATATGAAAGTGACAAAACATGTCAGGCAGAGCCAATGATCTGCACATGAGGAAGTCATATGACAGTGACGAAACATGTCAGGCAGAGCCAATGATCTGCACATGAGGAAGTCATATGAAAGTGACAAAACATGTTGGGGTGGAGCCAATGATCTGCACATGAGGAAGTCGTATGATAGTGACGAAACGCGTCTGGCGCAGCCAAGGATCCGACACGAGCCATCAGTCACTGGACCACAGATATATGACCAAAGAGAGGGAAATAAGGTAGAATGGGGCCCTAGGGAAGGTAGCAACTTTGGTCGCCTCCCCCTCCCCATCCTATCGATTGCAATAGGTGCAGAGAAGCAGAAATTTGCCACATTGGACACATACTTCCAAGAGGCCCTTCCTTTCTTGCAGAGTGACAGGCGGTAGCAGAGCTATGATAAATTATGCTTTTCAGATGGTTTACTACGGGAGGAAGAAGGCTGGTGCTGGGCATCCAATGGGGCCCTAGGCTTCTGCTTAGGTTGCCTTGGGCCCACTGAACATCCACCAGGGCCCTAGGCTCATGCTTAGGTTGCCTTGTGCCCTCTGAACATCCACCGCTACCCTTGGGCCCCCTTGACATCCCCTGGGCCCTAGGCTCCTGCTTAGGTTGCCGACATCCACCGGGCCCTAGGCTTCTGCTTAGGTTTATTTGGGCCCCTTGTACATCCGCTGGGACCCTAGGCTCCTGCTTAGGTTGATTTGGGCCCCCTTGGGTTGATTTGGGCACCACTGGGCCCTAAGATCATGTTTAGGTTGCCTTGGGCCCCCTGGACATCCACCGGGCCTTAGGCTTCTGCTTAGGTTTATTTGGGCCCCTTGTACATCCGCTGGGACCCTAGGCTCCTGCTTAGGTTGCCTTGGGCCCCCTTGACATCCCCTGGGCCCTAGGCTCCTGCTTAGGTTGCCTTGGGCCCCCTGGACATCCACCGGGCCTTAGGCTTCTGCTTAGGTTGATTTGGGCCCCTTGTAGCATCCCCTGGGACCCCAGGCTTCTGCTTAGGTTGATTTGGGCACCTTGTACATCCACCGGGACCCTATGCTTCTGCTTAGGTTGATTTGGGCCCCCTGGACATCCATCAGGACTCTATGCTCCTGCTTAGGTTGCCTTGTTCACCCTGGGCATCCACCGGGCCTTAGGCTTCTGCTTAGGTTGATTTGGGCCCCTTGTACCATCCCCTGGGACCCTAGGCTTCTGCTTAGGTTGATTTGGGCACCTTGTACATCCACCTGGACCCTATGCTTCTGCTTAGGTTGATTTGGGCCCCCTGGACATCCATCAGGACTCTAGGCTCCTGCTTAGGTTGCCTTGGTCCCCCTGGGCATCCTCAAAGGCCTAGGCTTCTGCATAGGTTGCCTTGGTCCCCCTGGACATCCACCGGGCCCTAGGCTTCTGCTTAGGTTGATTTGGGCCCCCTGGACATCCATCAGGACTCTAGGCTCCTGCTTAGGTTGCCTTGGTCCCACTGGGCATCCTCAAAGGCCTAGGCTTCTGCTTAGGTTGCCTTGGTCCCCCTGGACATCCACCGGGCCCTAGGCTTCTGCTTAGGTTGCCTTGGGCCCCCTGGACATCCACCGGGCCTTAGGCTTCTGCTTAGGTTGATTTGGGCCCCTTGTAGCATCCCCTGGGAACCCTAGGCTTCTGTTAGGTTGATTTGGGCACCTTGTACATCCACCAGGACCCTATGCTTCTGCTTAGGTTGATTTGGGACCCCTGGACATCCATCAGGACTCTAGGCTCCTGCTTAGGTTGCTTTGGTCCCCCTAGGCATCCTCTAAGGCCTAGGCTTCTGCTTAGGTTGCCTTGGTCCCCCTGGACATCCACTGGGCCCTAGGCTTCTGCTTAGGTTGATTTGGGCACCTTGTACATCCACCTGGACCCTATGCTTCTGCTTAGGTTGATTTGGGCCCCCTGGACATCCATCAGGACTCTAGGCTCCTGCTTAGGTTGCTTTGGTCCCCCTAGGCATCCTCTAAGGCCTAGGCTTCTGCTTAGGTTGCCTTGGTCCCCCTGGACATCCACCGGGCCCTAGGCTTCTGCTTAGGTTGATTTGGGCCCCCTGGACATCCATCAGGACTCTAGGCTCCTGCTTAGGTTTCCTTGGTCCCCCTGGGCATCCTCAAAGCCCTAGGCTTCTGCTTAGGTTGCCTTGGTCCCCTTGGACATCACCCGGGCCCTAGACTCCGGTTTAGGTAGCCATGCTCTGGTTCTATTACGTTCTACCACACACTGACATAAACCTACAGTTCTCTTTTAGGTTGCAGGTTCAGGCCTCTGTGTTTTTGTTGTACTCTTAGCTATGTCAACTCGTCGGTGGGCAGTCACATTCGTGTATACGTGTTCCCTGAAACGGGTTGTTGCGATTTATAAGCAATAATCGCGTACAAATTTCATGTTATCTGTAGAGCGCGGTTGCAACGCTTGCACTGCCACCTGCTGCTCAGGAATGAGATTGCAGCTTAGTAGAATGGCCATTATCTGACACCGTCCCAACCACCGCTGCATAGGTCTTTTCCTCTTTCATTCACTGACGGACACAGCTCCTCATATTCTTGACCATGGGGGTTACAGCGCCACCTTCAGGAGTAGGGCACCTGCAGAAAAAAAGACAAACGCAGCACCGCTCTAGCTGGCAGTACCCCCCCCCCCCCCCCCCCCCCCTCTCTGCTGTAGGCAGCTCAGTTCTTTCTGAGGACCTACCACCTTGCTGGGACCTGTTCTTCCATAGCCTTTTCCATTTTATTTTTTCCTGTTTATTTTATTTTTTACTTCGGAGATCCTCAGTCAACAGTCCGGCCGGAGCGACAGGCCGGATAATCCAGTAGCCACCCCACGCCTGGCCAGCGAGCTAGCCAACACAGCCCCTATGAATATATATATTTTCCATATTTTAGTGGCGGCCTGTCCATTAGGGGCGCTGCCCCCCTATTCACGCGTCCGGCCCCTAATCTACATGCAGGGCGCCAGACGCATTGGACTCCAATGTTTTTTTTTTTTTTTTTTTAAAGCATCTGATTAGAGCCTGATGCTCTAATTGGCTTAAAAAATGGGTGGGCTCGGGGCGCAGGCAACTGCGCCCTAAGCCCACCCAGTTGTGTAACAGCAAATGAATATTCTCTACTGTCTTCCTGATTCTCCTCCTGGCCAATCGGAAAGCGAAGCGAGTTCTGATTGGTCAGGGAGTCTCAGCCGGAGATCTCTGTGGCTGGCCGCCTGCGGGCTCCTTCTTCTGCTTATTGGCTGGTGCTCATCCTCTGAGGACAGGAGGCACAGACTGAGCGGGGGGGGGGGGGGGGCATCTCATTCGGGTATCGCCTCTACCCCGAGCTACGAGAGGCGCGTTTGCAGCGGGTTTCTTTAATGCGTGGCAAAGCGTGCGTTTTCTGGTGCGGTTTGCAGCACAATTAGGTTGCAGATGTGAATGCAATCTTATTGTTGTTGGCAACCCCATTCACAGGTTCATGAGCCACTATGGCGGCACGAGCGCCGATAGGCGTTTCCAAAACGGGCAGCAAAGTGAGCGTTTTTCCGTGCGGTTTGCAGGGCGTTCGGAAACGCATAGATGTGAATGCAGCCAAATTGGTAACGCCCCATTTAAGGCTAGCAGGTTCATGCTCTGCCGAGGCGACAAAATGCTTGTGTACTGAAAAAAAAAACGCGCAACGCTCCACGACCTAAAAGGCTCTTGAGCTGCTTTGCGGAGCCAGTCGCACGTTGGTCAGCCAACGTGCGACGTACGTTACAAATCACCATAGGTGTGCGCAGCCTTTGGCATTAGGGTGTGCACAGGGCCGCCATCAGGGGGGTACAGGCATTACACCTGTAAGGGGCCCGGGGGTCCCCAGGGGCCCGGATGGGAACCCCCTCTTTTTTTATTTATTTTTTATAAAAATATATATTTTTTAATATATTTTTATTTTATTTTTTATTAAAGGGACATTTTTTTTTTATTTTATTATGTTTTAGGGGTCCGGAGGCCCCCAGGGCTCCAGATGGCAACCCCCTTTTTTTTTTATTTATTTTTGAATACAAATATATATTTTTAATATTTTTTTTTTATTATTTTTTATTAAAGGGCCAATTTTTTATTTATTTAGGGGTCTGGAGGTCCCCAGGGCCCTAGATGCCCCCCTTTTTTTATTTTTATTTTAATGAAAAAAGGGATATATATATATATATTATATTATATTATATATATATATATATATATATATATATATATATATATATATATATATATATAGATAGATAGATAGAGATATATATATATATATATATATATATATATATATATATATATATATATATATATATATATATCTAATATAATATAAAATAATATAAAATTATTATTAAAGGGTCCAGAGGTTAAATTTTTTTTATATTCTTTTTTTTTTTTCTTTTTATTTCTTTTCTATATAAATATATTTTTATTAAAGGGGTCAGAGGTCCCCAGGGCCCCATTTGTCAAACCCCCTTTTTTTTTTACAAATGTTTATTTTTTTATTTTTGTTTATATTTTTTTTATTTATTTTTTTATCAAAGGGCCCAGGGCCCTGGAAGGCAAAGCCCCCCCCCCCCCCTCTCCCCTTGTTTTTTTTTTTTATAAATGTTTTTCTTTTTTATATATATATATTTGTATTTCTTTTTTATTAAAGGGCCCAGAGGTTTCTTTTTATTAAAGGGCCCAGAGGTCCCGGATGGAAACCCCCCTTTTTTTGTAATTTATTTTTATAAAAAAAAAAACGTTTATTAAAGGGCCCAGAGGTCCCCGGGGCTCCAGATATTAACCACCCTTTTAAAATATATATATATTTCTCTCTTTTTTCTTTTTATTAAAGGGCCCAGAGGTCCTCAGGGCCGCGGATAGCTACTTTTTTTTTTATATATATATTTTTCTTTATTTCTCCTTTTTTAGCAAAGGCCCCCCCCCCCCCCCGCTTCTCAATTCGCAGCAGGGGGCCCATGCCTGAAGCTGTGTAAGGGGCCCCATAATTCCTGATGGCGGCCCTAGAGCTCAAACACACTCTACCTATCACTCACGATTTTCATTCAGAAAGGGAAAGGGCCGGTAAATGGCATATTTACTGGCCCCTTCCCCCACTCATCCTAAAACATCCACAGCAACAACCGGTGGGAGAGGGGGGAAGCCAGCAGTGCAGAGAAGGAGGGGGAGCCAGGTCAGTAGGGGAAATCTGTTCTGCACAGGGTGATTAAGGTGTGCCTGGGCACACCTGGCACACCCCGTGCGCACACCTATGCCAATCACGCTGTATTGACAGGGGTCTCACGACTAGAGGTCCTCTAAAGGGTCTTCACGTGATCCCACAAAAAATCCAATTGGTGTTTAGAGGGGGTGTCCCACCCGTCCAATGGTGGCTTACAAGGAGTCACACTGATGAGAGCCCAGATCATGTACAGGGGGGGGGGGGGGGGGGGCGCGAGGAAACTGGCACTTGCAGCAAATCAAGGGTTTAAAAAAAGAAACGCTGATCCCATCAAAAGTCTTGTAGGAATCGCAGGAATCCTCATGCGATTTCCAGTGCGACTTCCGTGAGTGAAGTCGCACTGGAAATCGCATGAGAATCGCATGGGTGTGAACCGAGCCTAATAAGAAGCCAGTGCTTTTAATGTAAGCCGTTGCATGAAATGCCAGTCTCGAGTCCTAATAATGTTCCTGTCCCTGATCTAGAGCTCACGATGGCTGAGATGAGGCAGAGTCTGGAGCAGGAGAGGGACCGGCTCATAGCGGAGGTCAAGAAGCAAACGGAGCTGGAGAAACAGCAGGCGGTGGACGAGACGAAGAAGAAACAGTGGTGTGCCAACTGCAAGAAGGAAGCCATCTTCTACTGCTGCTGGAACACCAGCTACTGCGACTATCCCTGCCAGCAAGCCCACTGGCCGGAGCACATGAAGTCCTGCACACAGTCAGGTATGGGGCTCCTAAAGGTCGTAGAAGCAAAATTGTGCTTGGGCATTAAAAGGGTTTTAAAGGTTCGTGTTTTTTCACTTTAATGCATCATATGCATTAAAGTGGATGTAAAACCCCCCCCCCCCCCCCCCCCAATTTTTTTTTGGGATGTCACAATGTAGAGAATAAGATTTCCTATCATCTGTGCCCAGTCTTGCCACACAGAGTTAATCCAGCGCTGAGCAATCCTCTTTTTATTGTTCAGTGAAATACAACAGACTTCCAGATGAAAACCAAAGTCCTTGCTTAAGTGACAGGTTCTTTACATATCTCGTGCACTAGCTTGCACACATGCACAGCTTCTATATAAAAAAAGTGCACAATTCACATCCCCTCTCCTCCTCCTCTCTTCCAGCTCTCCCAGGATTGGCTGTCTTTCCTGTGTTTTGATTAAATGTTTTCAAAATATGGGATGATCCACAGTTCAGTGAAATGCTCCAGTGAACAGCCATCAGAATATTTATAAAGCTGTGCATGTCTGCAAGCTAGTGCACGAGATATATAAATATACCTCCCTTCTAGATTGTAAGCTCTTACGAGCAGGGCCCTCTGATCCCTCTTGTATTGTGACTGTACTGTCTTCCCTGATGTTAAGCGCTGCGCAAACTGTTGACGCCATATAAATCCTGTATAATAATTAGGGTTGTCCCGTTACCAGTATCGGTATCGGGACCGATACCGAGTATTTGCGGGAGTACTTGTACTCCCGCAAATACCCCCGATACCTAAATAGAATACTTGTCCCGCCGCCGCACATGCCGCAATGAAAGCCGCCGCACGCGGGGTTAAAGCATGCGGGAACATCACAGCTTTCATTTGAATAGCTGTAGTGTTCCTCCCGCGCATATAGACACTCCCCCTTGCTCGGGATTGGATGGGTGATCGTGATCTGTCCAATCCCGAGCAAGGGGGAGTGTCTATACGCGCGGGAACACTACAGCTATTCAAATGAAAGCTGTGATGTTCCCCGGGCGGCTGCTAGGTATGGGGGAAATGGCTGCGGGGACATGGCTGCATATGTGGGGGACATGGCTGCATATGTGGAGGACATGGCTGGGGGGACATGGCTGCATATGTGGGGGACATGGCTGGAGGGACATGGCTGCATATGTGGGGGACATGGCTGGAGGGACATGGCTGCATATGTGGTGGACATGGCTGCATATGTGGGGGACATGGCTGGGGGGACATGGCTGCATATGTGGGGGACATGGCTGGGGGGACATGGCTACATATGTGGGGGACATGGCTGGGGGGACATGGCTACATATGTGGGGGACATGGCTGGGGGGACATGGCTGCATATGTGGTGGACATGGCTGGAGGGACATGGCTGCATATGTGGGGGACATGGCTGCATATGTGGTGGACATGGCTGGAGGGACATGTATTTGAAGACCCCTGTATTAGGGTGAAAAAACGTGAAGCTTTACAACCCCTTTTAAACAGCAGTACACTGCCACTTTTATTCCATAGCGCCATCTGCAGGCAGAAAACATATTTTTGTAAATGAAGCCCCCCCCCAGCCCTGGCGCTGTCATTCTGGATTCAGAGCCACCGGCAAAGGTTTTGCTTTCAACAGTCGCCCGGTAATTTCCGGTGCGGAGACGGTGAGCGCGGTGATGGTGATGATGATGCTGCATATGTGGGGGACATGGCTACATATGTGGGGGACATGGCTGGGGGGACATGGCTACATATGTGGGGGATATGGCTGGAGGGACATGGCTGCATATGTGGGGGACATGGCTGCATATGTGGTGGACATGGCTGGAGGGACATGGCTGCATATGTGGGGGACATGGCTGGGGGGACATGGCTGCATATGTGGGGGACATGGCTGGAGGGACATGGCTGCATATGTGGGGGACATGGCTGCATATGTGGTGGACATGGCTGGAGGGACATGGCTGCATATGTGGGGGACATGGCTGGAGGGACATGGCTGCATATGTGGGGGACATGGCTGCATATGTGGTGGACATGCCTGGAGGGACATGGCTGCATATGTGGGGGACATGGCTGCATATGTGGGGGACATGGCTGGGGGGACATGGCTGCATATGTGGGGGACATGGCTGGAGGGACATGGCTGCATATGTGGGGGACATGGCTGCATATGTGGGGGACATGGCTGGAGGGACATGGCTGCATATGTGGTGGACATGACTGGAGGGACATGGCTGCATATGTGGGGGACATGGCTGGAGGGACATGGCTGCATATGTGGGGGACATGGCTGCATATGTGGGGGACATGGCTGGGGGGACATGGCTGCATATGTGGGGGACATGGCTGGAGGGACATGGCTGCATATGTGGGGGACATGGCTGCATATGTGGGGGACATGGCTGGGGGGACATGGCTGCATATGTGGGGGACATGGCTGGAGGGACATGGCTGCATATGTGGGGGACATGGCTGCATATGTGGGGGACATGGCTGGAGGGACATGGCTGCATATGTGGTGGACATGACTGGAGGGACATGGCTGCATATGTGGGGGGACATGGCTGCATATGTGGGGGACATGGCTGGAGGGACATGGCTGCATATGTGGGGGACATGGCTGCATATGTGGGGGACATGGCTGCATATGTGGGGGACATGGCTGCATATGTGGGGGACATGGCTGCATATGTGGGGGACATGGCTGCATTTGGGGACACATTTAAAAAAAGTATCGGTATTCGGTATCGGCGACTACTTGAAAAAAAGTATCGGTACAACCCTAATAATAACCTGTCACTTAAGCAAGGACTTTGGTTTTTATCTGGAAGTCTGTTTTATTTCACTGAACAATAAAAAGAGGATTTCTCAGAGCTGGATTAACTCTGTGTGGCAAGACTGGGCACAGATGATAGGAAATCTTATTCTCTACAATGTGACATCAAAAAATTAATAATAATTTTTGGGTTTACATCCACTTTAAGGTGAAAACAACACCAGCCCCCGTTTTACTTACCTGAGCCCGTTGACCTGCTCGGCTCCTCCCCTGGCGTCCTCTGCTCCACGGAGTCCCGGTGACTCGTCAGGCTTGTTCCCTTAACGAGCTGGTTCCTTCAAGGACTGCGCAGGCGCAATCCATCCCGACGGGAATCTCCGAACCTCAGGCGGCATCCAGGCTCATTCTTTTAACATCCCCCGTGGATTGGAGGATGTTAAAAAAAAAAGAGCCAGGAGGCCGAGCGAGCGGAGCGAGGACCTGAGGCCGACTGGCCACTTTCCTCACTTTCCACGTCGCGCTGGATGTCGGCCGAGGTTCGGAGGTTTCCGTCGGGAAGGACTGCGCCTGCGCAGAACCAGCTCGTTAGCTGGAACCAGACCGACAGACGAGCTTGCGCCTGCGCAGTCGTTCATGGAACCAGCTCGTTAGCTGGAACCAGACCGACAGACGAGCTTGCGCCTGCGCAGTCCTTCATGGAACCAGCTCGTTAGCTGGAACCAGACCGACAGACGAGCTTGCGCCTGCGCAGTCCTTCATGGAACCAGCTCGTTAGCTGGAACCAGACCGACAGACGAACTTGCGCCTGCGCAGTCGTTCATGGAACCAGCTCGTTAGCTGGAACCAGACCGGCAGACGAGCTTGCGCCTGCGCAGTCCTTCATGGAACCAGCTCGTTAGCTGGAACCAGACCGACAGACGAACTTGCGCCTGCGCAGTCGTTCATGGAACCAGCTCGTTAGCTGGAACCAGACCGGCAGACGAGCTTGCGCCTGCGCAGTCCTTCATGGAACCAGCTCGTTAGCTGGAACCAGACCGACAGACGAGCTTGCGCCTGCGCAGTCCTTCATGGAACCAGCTCGTTAGCTGGAACCAGACCGACAGACGAACTTGCGCCTGCGCAGTCCTTCATGGAACCAGCTCGTTAGCTGGAACCAGACCGACAGACGAGATTGCGCCTGCGCAGTCCTTCATGGAACCAGCTCGTTGGCTGGAACCAGCTAGGCAGATCACCGGCACTAAATGTGTAGATTGATAGCAGCGCAGCCATTGGCTCCTGCTGCTGTCAATCAAATCCAATGACGTGTGGGGCGTGGCCGAGTTGTACACTCAGCGTCTAAGGATGCAGAGTGTATGACTCGGGAGCACCAGCCCCCGTTTTACTTACCTGAGCCCGTTGACCTGCTCGGCTCCTCCCCTGGCGTCCTCTTCTCCACGGAGTCCCGGCATTGATTGGGTAGATTGATAGCAGCGCAGCCATTAGCTCCCGCTGCTGTCAATCAAATCCAATGACGTGTGGGGCGTGGCCGAGTTGTACACTCAGTGTCTAAGGATGCAGAGTGTATGACTCGGGAGCACCAGCCCCCGTTTTACTTACCTGAGCCCGTTGACCTGCTCGGCTCCTCCCCTGGCGTCCTCTTCTCCACGGAGTCCCGGCATTGATTGGGTAGATTGATAGCAGCGCAGCCATTGGCTCCCGCTGCTGTCAATCAAATCCAATGACGTGTGGGGCGCGGCCGAGTCGTACACTCAGTGTCTAAGGATGCAGAGTGTATAACTCGGGAGCACGCCCGCAAGGTAACCCCCCCCCCCCCTCGGCCACGTCACTGGATTTGATTGACAGCAGCAGGAGCCAATGGCTGAGCTGCTATCAGTCTATTCAATGAGGTGCCAATCAGCCAAGGACAGAACGACGCGGGATCACGCCCACGGAGATTCGGGGCTCAAGTAAGTAAGTTATTCATTATTGCATAGGATGTGTTAGGGCAGGGATCCTCAAACTACGGCCCTCCAGCTGTTGTAGAACTACACATCCCACGAGGCCTTGTAACACACTGACGTTCACAGACATGACTGGGCATGATGGGAATTGTAGTTCCTGAACGATTGGAGGGCCGTAGTTTTGAAGATCCCTGTATTAGGGTGAAAAAACTTGAAGCTTTACAACCCCTTTTAAACAGCAGTACACTGCCACTTTTATTCCATAGCGCCATCTGCAGGAAGAAAATATATTTTTTGTAAATGAAGCCCCCCCCAGCCCTGTATCTCATGCCATAACTGTGATTGGTTCCGGGTGGTCAGTGGTGGGGGGGGGGGGACTGGCGCTGTCATTCTGGATTCAGAGCCACCCGCAAAGGTTTTGCGTTCAATGCCGCATGAAACAGTCGCCCGGTCATTTCCGGTGCGGAGACGGTGAGCGTGGTGATGGTGATGATGATGCTTTTTTTTTTACTGTTTTCCGTCTTTATTGTCACCTGGGAAGGGAGGTGTCTTGCATTAACGCTCGCCTTTATCCACAGCCACGGTGACGCAGCAAGAAGCGGAGCCCGAGCTCGATAAATCGGCGCCGGCCGCGGCCAGCGCCCAGCCTCCTCCGGCCGAAACCGCCCCCGCGCCCAAAGAGAAGGAGAGCGCCGCCGACAAGAGCAAAGAGAGTGTCACTGTACGTATCGCTGCTGGTCGATAGCTTGCCCACCTCCAAAGTGAGTGAAGACAAATCTGCGTGTGTGTGTGCGTCTGTCTGTCTGTCGGGGACAGGAGCTTTATTTTTTATTTTTTTATGTTTGCTTGATGCCTTTCTCCCAGAATGCTTCATGTTTTATTTGCCATCCATGCCCTATAATTATATATATATATATATATATATATATATATATATATATATATATATATGTCCCTGACTCAGGGCCTGTATAGTGCTGTCAGGTGTGTGTGTGTGTGTGTGATCGGCCCTATGTGTCCGTGTTCTGCCTCTGGGTGACAAAAAAAAAACGTCCCGACCTTCTAAATCTCCTGTGTGGCGCTTAAAGTCAAACTCCGGGAAAAAAAACATATTATGTGGTCCTGGTAACAGAGAGGAAGGTTTGTAACCCCTATCGGGTTTTCATTGCAGTCTGTGTCTTCCTGGTGGAGATTTCACCTCACTTCCTGTGCCGGTGACCAAAACAGGAAATTAAAGCAGAGGTCCGCCCTAAAAAAACAAAACATAAAAAGGCTCCAAAAAGGACCGCCTCCCGCAGATTTACGTCGGCAGAATGGCACGGCTGGGCACAGGCACGTACAGGTACGTCCTCTTTAAGTGCCCCGGCCGTGGGTCGCGGGCGCCGATCGGTCCCCGAGGAGAGGTGAGTGTAAACACAGCTTCACTGTGGCGCCGTCATTGATCGTGTGTTTCCCTGATATAGGGAAACGCAATCAATGACGTCACACCTACAGCCCCGCCCCCCTACAGCTAGAAACACAAATGAGGTCACACATAACCCCTTACGCGCCCCCTAGTGGTTTACTCCCAAACTGCAATTTTCACAGTAATCCAGTGCATTTTTATTGCGCTTTTTGCTGTGAAAATGACGATGGTCTCAAAAATGTGTCCGCCGTAATGTCGCAGTCACAAAATAAAAAATCGCCGATCGCCGCCATCAGTAGTAAAAAAAAAAAAAATTAATAAAAATGCAATAAAACGATCCCCTAATTTTGCGCAAACCAATCGATAAACGCTTATTGCGATTTTTTTTTTACCGAAAATAGGTAGAAGAATACGTATCGGCCTAAACTGAGGTAAAAAAAAAAATTTTATATATATTTTTTTGGGGGATATTTATTAAAGCAAAAAGTCAAAAATATTCCTTTTTTTTTTTTTTTTTTTAATTGTCGCTCTATTTTTGTATCTAGCGCAAAAAATAAAAACCGCAGAGGTGATCAAATACCACCAAAAGAAAGCTCTATTTGTGGGGGAAAAAGGACGCCAATTTTGTTTGGTAAACGCATCGCACGACCGCGCAATTGTCAGTTCAAAGCGACGCAGTGCCGAATCGCAAAAACTGGCCGGGTCCTTTACCTGCCTAAAGGTCCGGGTCTTAAGTGGTTAATTATTTTTAATACTTGTTGGGTTTAGCTTGGAAGTCTACTTTTAATGTCTCGGCCCCAATGAAGGGATTTTGCTCACTTCCTGTCTTGGTGACCACACATAAGGGCCTACCTCCGCTCTGTCCAAAGATGGAAAAAATAAAAATGTTTTGTCCAGAGTTTTGCTTTAGTTTCATTAAAGAGGATCTGTAGTCTTGTCTAAGAGCCCTTTCACACTGGAAACGCCTATAGCGGAGCGTTAAAATTGTGGTAAAACACCGCTGATTTACCACGATTTTACCGTGTTTTTAATTTCAATGGAGAGGGGCATGAGGAGCGTTTTATGAGCGTTTTAATAGCGCTATTTTTACCGCAAAAACGCTGCAAAAAACGCACCAGTGTGAAAGGGCTCTAATAGGCAGGTCACACAACCTGTATACATAATGAGAGAGATGTATGAGAACACACACGATTTATAAGAACACGAATGAATGATGACATGAAATCTGACAAGAGGCTCACGTGTTCAGAGTATAAAGATTCTATTGATTCCTACAAAACTCTGTTTGGCAATATGATTGAGACGGAAGCAGAACACCCTGTGCAGCGCACCCAGAATCCTCCCCTCCCCCGCTAAGTCTCTCACCATTGGTCAGTGCTAGAACACAGACATGTATGGAGCCTGAATCTCACCCTCCGTAGTCTTCACTGTCCTCCATCTAAGGGGTTCCCTGTGCTGTCCCTGCAGATAGCAACAGGTGTGACAAGCAGCCAGCCCATAAAACTGGTCCACGTGCCTCAGACCACGGCCTTTGTCCCAACTACTCAACCCACGATTGTAAGTACCAGCGCTCTCCTCTAGTCTGTTGTTGGCATTGAGTAGTGTAGTAGCTCAGTGTCTCCTTTTTTTATTGCTGTGTTGCTTCTGCAGTATGGTTGTCACCACACCCCTCCTCCTCCCTCCTCTTCCTCCTCCCCCTTTTCCTCCTCTCTCCCTCCTCTTCCTCCTCCCTCCTCCTTCCCTCCTTCTCCTCTCCTCTCCCTCCTCTTCCTCCTCTCCCTCCTCTTCCTCCTCTCCCTCCTCTTCCTCCTCCCTCCTCCTTCCCTCCTTCTCCTCTCCTCTTCCTCCTCTTCCTCCTCTTCCTCCTCTCCCTCCTCTTCCTCCTCTCCCTCCTCTTCCTCCTCTCCCTCCTCTCCCTCCTCTTCCTCCTTTTCCTCCTCCTCCCTCCTTTTCCTCCTCCTCCCTCCTTTTCCTCCTCTCCCTCCTCTCCCTCCTCTCCCTCCTCTTCCTCCTCTCCCTCCTCTTCCTCCTCTTCCTCCTCTCTCTCTCTCCTCTTCCTCCTCTCTCTCTCTCCTCTTCCTCCTCTCTCTCTCCCTCCCCTTCCTCCTGTCCCTCCTCTTCCTCCTTCCTCCTGTCCCTCCTCTTCCTCCTGTCCCTCCTCTTCCTCCTTCCTCCTGTCCCTCCTCTTCCTCCTTCCTCCTGTCCCTCCTCCTGTCCCTCCTCTTCCTCCTTCCTCCTGTCCCTCCTCCTCTTCCTCCTGTCCCTCCTCTTCCTCCTTCCTCCTGTCCCTCCTCTTCCTCCTTCCTCCTGTCCCTCCTCTTCCTCCTTCCTCCTGTCCCTCCTCTTCCTCCTTCCTCCTGTCCCTCCTCTTCCTCCTTCCCCTCCTCTTCCTCCTTCCCCTCCTCTTCCTCCTTCCTCCTTCCTCCTTCCCCTCCTCTTCCTCCTTCCTCCTTCCCCTCCTCTTCCTCCTTCCTCCTTCCCCTCCTCCTTCCTCCTTCCTCCTGACCCTCCTCTTCCTCCTTCCTCCTGACCCTCCTCTTCCTCCCTCTACCGCATCTCCCTTCGCTTCCTCCTCCTCTACCTCCTCCCTCCTCTACCTCCTTCCTCCCTCCTCTTCCTCTTTCCTCCTCTCCCTCCTCTTCCTCCTCTCTCTCCTCTTCCTCCTCCCTCCTTCTTCCTCCTTCTTCCTCCTTCTTCCTCCTCTCTCCTCTTCCTCCTCTTCCTCCTCTCTCTCTCTCCTCTTACTCCTCTCTCTCTCCTCTTACTCCTCTTCCTCCTCTCCCTCCTCCTCCTTCTCTCCCTCCTCCTCCTTCTCTCCCTCCTCCTCCTCCTTCTCTCTCCCTCCTCCTCCTCCTTCTCTCTCCCTCCTCCTCCTCCTTCTCTCTCCCTCCTCCTCCTTCCTCCTCCTCCTCCTCTCTCTCCTCTTCCTCCTCTCTCTCCTCTTCCTCCTCCTTCCTCTTCTTCCTACTCCTCTTCCTCCTACTCCTCCTCCTCTTCCTATTCCTCTACTTCCCTCCTCCCACCTTCAACCTACTCCTCTCTTCCCCCTCCTACTCCTCATCTCCACCTCTCCTTCTCCTCCCCCCTTCTCCTTCCTCTCCCCCCTTCTCCTTCTTCTCCTCCTGCTGCTCCTCCTCCTTCCTTCTTCCCCCCCCCTTTCCTCCCTTCTTCTCCCCCCCTTTCCTCCCTTCTTCTCCCCCCCTTTTCCTCCCCCCCCTTTCCTCCTCTTCATCCTCTCTCTCTCCTTTTCCTCCTCTCTCCTCCTTCCTCCTGTCCCTCCTCTTCCTCCTGTCCCTCCTCTTCCTCCTGTCCCTCCTCTTCCTCCTGTCCCTCCTCTTCCTCCTGTCCCTCCTCTTCCTCCTGTTCCTCCTGTCCCTCCTCTTCCTCCTGTCCCTCCTCTTCCTCCTGTCCCTCCTCTTCCCTCCTCTTCCTTCTCTCCCTCCTCCTCCTCCTTCTCTCCCTCCTCCTCCTCCTTCTCTCTCCCTCCTCCTCCTTCTCTCTCCCTCCTCCTCCTTCTCTCTCCCTCCTCCTCCTTCTCCCTCCTCTTCCTCCTCCTTCCTCTTCTTCCTCCTCCTCCTCTTCCTATTCCTCCTACTCCTCCTCCTCTTCCTACTCCTCTACTTCCCTCCTCCCACCTTCAACCTACTCCTCTCTTCCCCCTCCTACTCCTCATCTCCACCTCTCCTTCTCCTCCCCCCTTCTCCTTCTTCTCTCCCCTTCTCCTTCTCCTCCTCCTGCTGCTCCTCCTCCTTCCTTCTCCCCCCCCCCCTTTCCTCCCTTCTTCTCCCCCCCCTTTCCTCCCTTCTCCCCCCCCTTTCCTCCCTTCTTCCCCCCCCCCTTTCCTCCCTTCTTCTCCCCCCCTTTCCCCCCCCCTTTCCTCTCTTCTTCTCCCCCCCTTTCCTCCCTTCTCCCCCCCCCCCCCTCACATTGCTGACTGTGTAGCCTGAGCTGTCATACACATCTCTCCCTCTGGCTGTGGCATGACAATGTTCCTATAACTAAGACCTCTCTCTCTTTCTCTCTCTCGCTCTCTCTTTCTCTCTCTCTCTCTCTCTCCCCGGTACAGATAACAGTCTCTGTGCATGCTCTTGTATATCTGTATGACGTTTACGTTTTCACCTCTGATGCCTTTTGTACCGGAGTGCTGTCACTTTATTGATATGTCCAAACCAAGTGTGCTTCTGACTTTTCTCTATTGGCTTGAGACACATTTGTACTTTAATTTGTTGCAAAGATTAATAAGAAAAGATATAAAGAATTATTTATTATGTCTTTACAAAATAGGGTTGTATTATAATATATTAGAAGTCTTTCAGGTTCTCTTTCTTGGGTGTAGGATTGTAATAAATGGCCTGGAAAATATTTTCTACACTATATGACCAAAAGTGTGAGGACACCCGACCATCACACCTACACTATATGGCCAAAAGTGTGAGGACACCCGACCATCACACCTACACTATATGGCCAAAAGTGTGAGGACACCCGACCATCACACCTACACTATATGGCCAAAAGTGTGAGGACACCCGACCATCACACCTACACTATATGGCCAAAAGTGTGAGGACACCCGACCATCACACCTACACTATATGGCCAAAAGTATGAGGACACCCGACCATCACACCTACACTATATGGCCAAAAGTATGAGGACACCCGACCATCACACCTACACTATATGGCCAAAAGTGTGAGGACACCCGACCATCACACCTACACTATATGGCCAATAAATAGAACACGTGACCATTATATATATACACTATATGGCCAAAAGTAGGCGGCGGGTAATGATGGGATGTGGGGTTCCAGCACTCTGGACCCCTTTACATTACACAGCACCCCGCACCTCTGGGCCCCTTTACATTACACAGCACCCTGCACCTCTGGGCCCCTTTACATTACACACTACCTTGCACCTCTGGACCCCTTTACATTACACAGCACCCTGCACCTCTGGGCCCCTTTACATTACACAGCACCCTGCACCTCTGGGCCCCTTTACATTACACACTACCTTGCACCTCTGGACCCCTTTACATTACACAGCACCCTGCACCTCTGGGCCCCTTTACATTACACAGCACCCTGCACCTCTGGACCCCTTTACATTAGACAGCACCCTGCACCTCTGGACCCCTTTACATTACACAGCACCCTGCACCTCTGGACCCCTTTACATTACACAGCACCCTGCACCTCTGGACCCCTTTACATTAGACAGCACCCTGCACCTCTGGACCCCTTTACATTACACAGCACCCTGCACCTCTGGGCTCCTTTACATTACACAGCACCCCGCACCTCTGGGCCCCTTTACATTACACAGCACCCTGCACCTCTGGGCCCCTTTACATTACACACTACCTTGCACCTCTGGACCCCTTTACATTACACAGCACCCTGCACCTCTGGGCCCCTTTACATTACACAGCACCCTGCACCTCTGGACCCCTTTACATTACACAACACCCTGTACCTCTGGACCCTTTTACATTACACAGCACCCTGCACCTCTGGACCCCTTTACATTACACAGCACCCCGCACCTCTGGACCCCTTTACATTACACAGCACTCTGCACCTCTGAACCCCTTTACATTACACAGCACCCTACACCTCTGAAACCCTTTACATTACACAGCACTCTGCACCTCTGGACCCCTTTACATTACACAGCCTCCCACAGTTTGTTACACAGACACCCCCCCTAACAGTTCTGCACCCCCTGCATGTTACACAGACCTCCCGACCAGTGCAGACCCCCTCCCTACTGTACAGACCCCCCCTATATTACAGAGACGCGGCCTGCTTGCATGTAATTTGTCATGTCGCAAGACTTGGGGTAACACAAGTCGCCCCCCCCCCCCCCCCCCCCAAGGTCGCAGTAGTGTGAACCGACTCTTATTATCAAATGTTTATAATAAAGTTGCTGTATTTGCACCCTACATGCTTGTCGATTTGTCGCCCTTGTATTACATTTTTTGCTGTCCATTGAATGCTGGAAGTCCCAACCCCCAGCACACCAGGTGCAGAAACCGTCTCTCTGCCTTTTTCCATAACTCATTGCGCTCTCTCTCTCGCCAACAGACCATCCCTGTGGTAGTGAGTCCGAACGCCGGGACTGTGGCCGTGAGGGCGGGCGTCCAATACGTGCAGACCACCGTTCCGGTACAAGTGAGGAGAGTGTGAAAGACGGTACCCGGAAGAAAACAAAACAATAAAAAAAAAAAAAAAAGAGAGAGACGGCGGCACCCCGAGAGCAGCATTAATGAACGGAGCCCGATAAAGGAGGAAAAACACTACATTGCCTGTGGACCTTAACGAGGACCTGACAACAGTACCGGAGCGGGCTCGCCATTTTTTTTTTTTTTTTCCTGTACATAGTGTACAATTTGTGGATGTGATTTAAGATTAGAGTACCGCCATTTTTTTATATTTCTATTCACTTTAACTTATGAATTTTGTCTCCGGAGTGACAAACCATGCCACCAAAGCCCCCCCACAATCCCTCATCCGGGTCATGGGGCATGCACTCCTTATCCCACGTTCGGGAATTGTAGACCTTTCCTTCCAAGCTGGGAATGAACGAACAGAGCGTTTTGGTGTACAAAAAAAAAGACTACATAGAACAGTTTACATTACCTCTCATTGAATTCCCAACAACAAATATTATATTATATAGAAGAACTACAAAAAAAAATAAAAAATCTGAAATAAAAACACGGCCAATGGGGGGAAAAAAAAAAGTTCCAACTGTTCAGTCAAAAATAAAATCTCCTTCCTTCGTGAGGATCGGGCCCGCGACAGAGAAAATCGAAGAACTGTAAAATCGAAAGAGCCGCAACAACAATTGATACATTATTCTGCGCATGAATTGAACGTTTACAAAACGACAGGAGGCGGACGAGGAGGGGGGAGGAGGAGGAGTTAAAACGAGCAGGGGGAGGAGGAGGAGTTAAAACTTTATACGTCTGTAAAATGCAAAAAAAAAAAAAGACGCGGCTCGGGTCGATGTGTGTGTATATGCGACAGTTCACTGTAAGATAGCATTCCAGCACAGTTTTTTTTTTTTGTTGTACATTTTTAGTCCAGTCAGTTCCTCACTGTTGTTCATAAGGAAAAAAAAAAAAACGAAAAAGAAAAAACGAGACGAAGATGTACAGTACAACGCAACAAAATAACGCCAATTATCACAAGACGAGAGAAGCAGATCCGCCGCCGGTTGTATGGAGCGTGGAGAACTGTCTGGGCCTTCCTGGTGAAACAGAATTGGTTTTAGCATATGGAAGTATTTTTTCACATTTTTTTTTTTTCTTTGTATAAAGTTTGTATTAAATCAAAAAAAAAAAAAACATTTCCTTTTGAATATTTGGTGTGAAAATACTTTAAGCCTTTTCATTGTTGTTGGGTATATGAGGCTTTACAGCCTAACTCCAGGTTTCCTATGACTTTAAGTATTTATTTATTTTTTTGGAACAAGCATGTCCGAAGAAACAATTTGCTTTACTTAGACAGGTAGTCTTGATTGTATGTCTTGGCTCAGCTAGAGAGGAAGGCTGTCGGTAGCCTTGATTGTATGTCTTGGCTCAGCTAGAGAGGAAGGCCGTCAGTAGCCTTGATTGTATGTCTTGGCTCAGCTAGAGAGGAAGGCTGTCAGTAGCCTTGATTGTATGTCTTGGCTCAGCTAGAGAGGAAGGCCGTCAGTAGCCTTGATTGTATGTCTTGGCTCAGCTAGAGAGGAAGGCTGTCGGTAGCCTTGATTGTATGTCTTGGCTCAGCTAGAGAGAAAGGCTGACAGAAGCTTTACAGTGCTGAAGTTCACAGGCTGCTGGAGCTATGGGAGAAATGGAGAGGCTATCAGGGAGATAAGTTTAAAGGGGTTGTAAACCCTCCTCTTTGTTTCACCTTAAAGTGGAAGATCACCCTCCAAAAAGAATTCTGACATCACATGGAGTGCAGCCATCCTACCGACAGAATGCCGGTGTTTTTTTTTTCTCAGCACATACCTCGTATCACGATTTTCACCCCCCGGCTCTCCCGCTGGACTGGGCGTTCCCAAGACCTGCCTGTGATTGACAGGCTTTCGACCTGCGCATACTGCGCATCACAGGTTGCCGTAAAAACCCGAACGTCGGCTCTATACGGCGCCTGCGCACCAACATTCAGGTTCTGTCGGCAACCTGTGACGCGCAGTATGCGCCGGTCGGAAGCCTGTCAATCACAGGCAGTGCTTGGGAACGCCCAGCCCCGCTGGAGAGCCGGGGGGTGAAAATCGTGATACGAGGTATGTGCTTAGAAAAAAAAAAAAACACCGGCATTCTGTCGGTAGGATGGCTGCACTCCATGTGATGTCAGAATTTTTTTTGAGGGTGAACTTACACTTTAAAACATGTTTGGTGTTTTTAACCACTTCCCCACCGAGCCATAGTAAAATGAGGTCGGTGGGGACCCTCCGTCCTTTAGACATGACGTCCTCGACCCCACCGCATTCCTCGGGACCCGGTGCGCGGCAATCACGGCAGAAGCATGGATCTGTGTGTGTAATGATGGGGTGTAAACACACAGATCCATGTCCTGTCAGCGGTGAGGAGACTGATGTGTGTTCCCAGTACAGAGGAACACACATCCATCTCCTCCCCTTGTGAGTGCCCCTCCCCCTAACAGAACACAATTTAGGGAACATATTTGAGCCCTTCCGCGCCCCCTAGTGTTAACCCCTTCCATGCCAGTCACATTTACACAGTAATCAGTGCAGTTTTATAGCACAAATCACTGTTCAAATGTGAACGGCCCCAAAAACGTGTCAAAAGTGTCAGAGGTGTGCGCCGCAATGTCACGGTCACAATAAAAAAATTAAATCGCAGATCGCCGCCATTACTAGTAAAAAAAAATAAAAAGCATAATTCTATTCCCTACTTTGTAGACGCTAGAACTTTTGCGCAAACCGATCAAATACGCTTATTGCGTTTATTTATTTTTTTACCAAAAATATGTAGAAGAATACGTATCGGTCTGAACTGAGGGAAAAAAAAGATGATGATATTTATTAAATAAAAAAGTAAAAAAAATTGTGTTTTTTTTTTTTTTTTTTTTTTTCAAAATTGACGCTTTCTTTTCTTTATAGCGCAAAAAATAAAAACCGCAGAGGTGATCAAATACCACCAAAAGAAAGCTCCATTTGTGGGGGGAAAAAGGACGCCAATTTTGTTTGGGAGCCGCGTCGCACGACCGCGCACTTGTCATTCAAAGTGCGACAGCGCTGAAAACTAAAAATTGGTCTGGGCAGGAAGGGGGTGAAAATGCCCGGTATGGAAGGGGTTAAACATACAAAAAAAAAAAAACTTTATCACTTTAATGTATAGTTGGGTCCACATACAGAAAGGTTTATGGAAGGGACTTTTGGAAAGGCACCACCACTATGTTGTTTCGACTTTTCGTCTGAGTGTTTGCAACTAACGATTATTTTCATAATCGATTAGTTGGCCGATTTTATTTTTTTTCGATTAATCGGTTAAAAGCCTTAAAAAAATAAAAAATAAAAGAAAAAAAAATTATTATTTTTTTTTTTGGGCCAATTTGTTGCCGGGCAGATTATAAAACACAAATTGCCACAAACACATCCCACACTCCCCCGGCCTGGGATGTTTAGTAACCTAATGGGGGGGGTAAAAAAAAAAAAGACGTACAAAAAGAGCAAATAATCGCTACTGTAAGGGGTTAATTTTTTTACTGTGGAAAGTTATATTTACAGTAGGGATTTGCTTTTTTGTACTATAAAAGGGCTCATTTTATTTTTTTTAACCCCATTTTGTTACTGGCCGATTAATCGATTATGAAATTAATTGATTACAATTTTCATAATCGATTAGTTCAGCCTGAGCTACTAGCCAGGTCTTAAGAGTTACTCGCCACCTGTTGCCCCACCCAAACCCGACCTTGCCCCGCCCCTTAAACACGCCCCCTGTAAATGATCTCGTGAAATAACAATTCTGTCCCCCTGCCCCCATTCTATCATACCTATGCCTCTAATTCCGCCCCCCTGCCCCCCATTCTATCATACCTATGCCTCCACCCCCATTCTATCATACCTATGCCTCCAATTATGTCCCCCTGCCCCCCATTCTATCATACCTATGCCTCCAATTATGTCCCCCTGCCCCCCATTCTATCATACCTATGCCTCCAATTATGTCCCCCTGCCCCCCATTCTATCATACCTATGCCTCCAATTCCGTCCCCCTGCCCCCCATTCTATCATACCTATGCCTCCAATTCCGTCCCCCTGCCCCCATTCTATCATACCTATGCCTCCAATTCCGTCCCCCTGCCCCCCATTCTATCATACCTATGCCTCCAATTCCGTCCCCCTGCCCCCCATTCTATCATACCTATGCCTCCAATTCCGTCCCCCTGCCCCCCATTCTATCATACCTATGCCTCCAATTCCGTCCCCCTGCCCCCCATTCTATCATACCTATGCCTCCAATTCCGTCCCCCTGTCCCCCATTCTATCATACCTATGCCTCCAATTACATCCCCCTGCCCCCCCATTCTATCATACCTATGCCTCCAATTTCATCCCCCTGCCCCCCATTCTATCATACCTATGCCTCCACCCCCATTCTATCATACCTATGCCTCCAATTCCGTCCCCCTGCCCCCCATTCTATCATACCTATGCCTCCAATTTCATCCCCCTGTCCCCCATTCTATCATACCTATGCCTCCAATTACGTCCCCCTGCCCCCCATTCTATCATACCTATGCCTCCAATTCCGTCCCCCTGCCCCCCATTCTATCATACCTATGCCTCCAATTACGTCCCCCTGCCCCCCATTCTATCATACCTATGCCTCCAATTCCGTCCCCCTGCCCCCATTCTATCATACCTATGCCTCCAATTCCGTCCCCCTGCCCCCCATTCTATCATACCTATGCCTCCAATTCCGTCCCCCTGCCCCCCATTCTATCATACCTATGCCTCCAATTCCGTCCCCCTGTCCCCCATTCTATCATACCTATGCCTCCAATTACATCCCCCTGCCCCCCCATTCTATCATACCTATGCCTCCAATTTCATCCCCCTGCCCCCCATTCTATCATACCTATGCCTCCACCCCCATTCTATCATACCTATGCCTCCAATTCCGTCCCCCTGCCCCCCATTCTATCATACCTATGCCTCCAATTTCATCCCCCTGTCCCCCATTCTATCATACCTATGCCTCCAATTACGTCCCCCTGCCCCCCATTCTATCATACCTATGCCTCCAATTCCGTCCCCCTGCCCCCCATTCTATCATACCTATGCCTCCAATTCCGTCCCCCTGCCCCCCATTCTATCATACCTATGCCTCCAATTCCGTCCCCCTGCCCCCCATTCTATCATACCTATGCCTCCAATTCCGTCCCCCTGCCCCCCCCATTCTATCATACCTATGCCTCCAATTACATCCCCCTGCCCCCCCATTCTATCATACCTATGCCTCCAATTTCATCCCCCTGCCCCCCATTCTATCATACCTATGCCTCCAATTCCGTCCCCCTGCCCCCCATTCTATCATACCTATGCCTCCAATTTCATCCCCCTGTCCCCCATTCTATCATACCTATGCCTCCAATTCCGTCCCCCTGCCCCCCATTCTATCATACCTATGCCTCCAATTACGTCACCCTGCCCCCCATTCTATCATACCTATGCCTCCAATTCCGTCCCCCTGCCCCCCATTCTATCATACCTATGCCTCCAATTACGTCCCCCTGCCCCCCATTCTATCATACCTATGCCTCCAATTCCGTCCCCCTGCCCCCCATTCTATCATACCTATGCCTCCAATTCCGTCCCCCTGCCCCCCCCCCATTCTATCATACCTATGCCTCCAATTACATCCCCCTGCCCCCCCATTCTATCATACCTATGCCTCCAATTTCATCCCCCTGCCCCCCATTCTATCATACCTATGCCTCCACCCCCATTCTATCATACCTATGCCTCCAATTCCGTCCCCCTGCCCCCCATTCTATCATACCTATGCCTCCAATTCCGTCCCCCCTGCCCCCATTCTATCATACCTATGCCTCCAATTCCGTCCCCCTGCCCCCATTCTATCATACCTATGCCTCCAATTCCGTCCCCCTGCCCCCATTCTATCATACCTATGCCTCCAATTACGTCCCCCTGCCCCCCCATTCTATCATACCTATGCCTCCAATTCAGTCCCCCTGCCCCCCATTCTATCATACCTATGCCTCCAATTCAGTCCCCCTGCCCCCCATTCTATCATACCTATGCCTCCAATTACGTCCCCCTGCCCCCATTCTATCATACCTATGCCTCCAATTACATCCCCCTGCCCCCCCATTCTATCATACCTATACCTCCAATTACATCCCCCTGCCCCCCCATTCTATCATAACTATGCCTCCAATTACATCCCCCTGCCCCCCCATTCTATCATACCTATGCCTCCAATTACATCCCCCTGCCCCCCCATTCTATCATAACTATGCCTCCAATTACGTCCCCCTGCCCCCCATTCTATCATACCTATGCCTCCAATTACGTCCCCCTGCCCCCCATTCTATCATACCTATGCCTTCAATTCCGTCCCCCCTGCCCCCATTCTATCATACCTATGCCTTCAATTCCGTCCCCCCTGCCCCCATTCTATCATACCTATGCCTCCAATTACGTCCCCCTGCCCCCCATTCTATCATACCTATGCCTCCAATTCTGTCCCCCATTCTATCATACCTATGCCTCAAATTCCGTCCCCCTGCCCCCCATTCTATCATACCTATGCCTCCAATTACATCCCCCTGTCCCCCATTCTATCATACCTATGCCTCCAATTACGTCCCCCTGCCCCCCATTCTATCATACCTATGCCTCCAATTATGTCCCCCCTGCCCCCCATTCTATCATACCTATGCCTCCAATTACATCCCCCTGTCCCCCATTCTATCATACCTATGCCTCCAATTACGTCCCCCTGCCCCCATTCTATCATACCTATGCCTCCAATTATGTCCCCCCTGCCCCCCATTCTATCATACCTATGCCTCCAATTACATCCCCCTGCCCCCCCATTCTATCATACCTATACCTCCAATTACATCCCCCTGCCCCCCCATTCTATCATAACTATGCCTCCAATTACATCCCCCTGCCCCCCCATTCTATCATACCTATGCCTCCAATTACATCCCCCTGCCCCCCCATTCTATCATAACTATGCCTCCAATTACGTCCCCCTGCCCCCCATTCTATCATACCTATGCCTTCAATTCCGTCCCCCCTGCCCCCATTCTATCATACCTATGCCTTCAATTCCGTCCCCCCTGCCCCCATTCTATCATACCTATGCCTCCAATTACGTCCCCCTGCCCCCCATTCTATCATACCTATGCCTCCAATTCTGTCCCCCATTCTATCATACCTATGCCTCAAATTCCGTCCCCCTGCCCCCCATTCTATCATACCTATGCCTCCAATTACATCCCCCTGCCCCCCATTCTATCATACCTATGCCTCCAATTCCGTCCCCCTGCCCCCCATTCTATCATACCTATGCCTCCAATTCCGTCCCCCTGCCCCCCATTCTATCATACCTATGCCTCCAATTCCGTCCCCCTGCCCCCATTCTATCATACCTATGCCTCCAATTACGTCCCCCTGCCCCCCCATTCTATCATACCTATGCCTCCAATTCAGTCCCCCTGCCCCCCATTCTATCATACCTATGCCTCCAATTCAGTCCCCCTGCCCCCCATTCTATCATACCTATGCCTCCAATTACGTCCCCCTGCCCCCATTCTATCATACCTATGCCTCCAATTACGTCCCCCTGCCCCCCCATTCTATCATACCTATGCCTCCAATTCAGTCCCCCTGCCCCCCATTCTATCATACCTATGCCTTCAATTCCGTCCCCCTGCCCCCCATTCATATAACCCCTTTAGCGCCCCCTTGTGGTTCACTCCCAAACTGCAACTGTCATTTTCACAATAAACGATGCATTTTAAATGGGTCGCAGTCACAAAAAAAAATCGCTGATCGCCGCCATTAGTAGTAAGAAAAAAATAATAATAATAATAATAATAAAAATGCCATAAAACTATCCCTTATTTTGTAAACGCTATAAATTTTGCGCAAACCAATCGATAAACGCTTATTGCGATTTTTTTCCCCAAAAGTATGTAGAAGTATGTAGAAGAATACGTATCGGACTAAACTGAGGAAAAATATGTATTTTTTTATATATTTTTGGGGATATTTATTACAGCAAAAAGTAAAAAATATTGAATTTTTTTTCAAAACTGTCGCTCTATTTTTGTTTATAGCGCAAAAAATAAAAACCGCAGAGGCGATCAAATACCACCAAAAGAAAGCTCTATTTGTGGGGGAAAAAGGACGCCAATTTTGTTTGGGAGCCGCGTCGCACGACCGCGCAATCGTCAGTTACAGCGACGCAGTGCCGAATCGCAAAACCTGGCCGGGTCCTTTGGCTGCCTAAAGTTCCGGGTCTTAAGTGGTTAATCCTTCAGTTTATAGTCCATATAAAAAGATTCTAGCGACGCGATTGGTTGCGTGACCATAAAATGTCCTTCCACAAATGGCGCCTCCACAAGGGGATTAGAAGCAAAATCCAGCGGGAGCTCCAGAGTAGAAGAGAGAAGAGAGGCTCCGCCTCTAAGTGTAGCAATATGGTTCCATTTAATGAAGGGACAACATTTAGCAACTCGCATGGTTGGTGAATAAAAGAGACACATCCAAGTAGGAAGGACTACAGAGTAAAGCGATCCACATAGATCTTCCCCCCTCAACGCTGTCAGTCTGCAATCGTGACCGGGAAGACTACCCTGCAGTAGAGCGATCTGGAAGCGAGGCGTGGAGCGCAGCCGTCTTTACATACTAAGAAAATATTTATTTTCCTTTAACATGCTGTCACCAGTCAGGGTCCCTTTAACCAGTTGCTGCCCGCCCACCGTCAGATAACGGAGGAGCGGTGCGGCTCTCGTTCTGGGTGGGCGTCGTATGGTGGCGCACCTGAAAGGCCGCTCCTGTGCCCACACTTGGGCACGCAGCGCGACGATCGCGGCTCTTTAACCATGTGATCGGCTGTGTCCAATCACAGCCGGTCACATGTAAATACAGGAAGTGCCGGTAATCGCCGCTCCTCGCCTCACGCTGACAGAGAGTGTGGCAAGTAGAGCCGATCAGCGGCATCTCCACGTAGGGGACATCAGGAGAGGTCATCGGTGCCCTGATTACAATAAAGCGCCAGCAGTGCCAACAATCAGTGCCACCATTTAGTGCTGCCGATCAGTGCCACCCATCAATGCCCATCCGTGCCGCCTATCAGTGACCACCAGTGCTCATTAGTGATGCCGGTCAGGTCTGGCTTTCTGTGCCTCCCATCAGTGCCCACCAGTCAGTGCCGCCTATCAGTGCCCACCAGTGGCACCATTTAGTGCCCATTCATGATGCCAGTTAGTGCTGGCTTTCAGTGTCTCCCATCAGTGCCGCCTACCAGTGCCACCTATCAGTGGCACCATTTAGTGCCCATTCATGATGCCAGTTAGTGCTGGCTTTCAGTGTCTCCCATCAGTGCCGCCTACCAGTGCCACCTATCAGTGGCACCATTTAGTGCCCATTTATGATGCCAGTTAGTGCTGGCTTTTAGTGCCGCCTATCCGTGCCGCCCACCAGTGCCACTATTTAGTGCCCATTCATGATGCCAGTTAGTGCTGGCTTTCAGTGCCTCCCATCATGGCCGCCTATCGGTGCCACCTATCAGTGCCCATAAGTGCGGCATATTGGTGCCTCCTCATCAGCCTCTCTCTCTCTCTCTCTCTCTCATTCTCTCTCATTCTCTCTCTCTCTCTCTCTCTCTCATTTTTATGTTTTCATTGAGTGACGTTTCTAAATATGAAAATCTTCAAACAGTATGTGTGTAATTATCAATACTGACCAGCAGAGGGAGACCTAGACCAGGCTGTCATTACTACACACAGTATACAGCCTCTGGTCAGTCTCTGGGCACTCCAGGTGTGTGAGGGTCAGTCCCCGGGTACTCCAGGTGTGTGAGGGTCAGTCTCTGGGCACTCCAGGTGTGTGAGGGTCAGTCTCTGGGTACTCCAGGTATGTGAGGGTCAGTCTCTGGGTACTCCAGGTGTGTGAGGGTCAGTCTCTGAGTACTCCAGGTATGTGAGGGTCAGTCTCTGGGTACTCCAGGTGTGTGAGGGTCAGTCCCTGTGTACTCCAGGTGTGTGAGGGTCAGTCCCTGTGTCCTCCAGGTGTGTGAGGGTCAGTGCCTGGGTACTCCAGGTGTGTGAGGGTCAGTCCCTGTGTACTCCAGGTGTGTGAGGGTCAGTCTCTGGGTACTCCAGGTGTGTGAGGGTCAGTCTCTGTGTACTCCAGGTATGTGAGGGTCAGTCTCTGTGTACTCCAGGTATGTGAGGGTCAGTCTCTGTGTACTCCAGGTGTGTGAGGGTCAGTCCCTGTGTACTCCAGGTGTGTGAGGGTCAGTCTCTGGGTACTCCAGGTGTGTGAGGGTCAGTCTCTGTGTACTCCAGGTATGTGAGGGTCAGTCTCTGTGTACTCCAGGTATGTGAGGGTCAGTCTCTGTGTACTCCAGGTGTGTGAGGGTCAGTCCCTGTGTACTCCAGGTGTGTGAGGGTCAGTCTCTGGGTACTCCAGGTGTGTGAGGGTCAGTCTCTGAGTACTCCAGGTATGTGAGGGTCAGTCTCTGTGTACTCCAGGTATGTGAGGGTCAGTCTCTGGGCACTCCAGGTGTGTGAGGGTCAGTCCCTGGGCGCTCCAGGTGTGTGAGGGTCAGTCCCTGGGTACTCCAGGTGTGTGAGGGTCAGTCCCTGGGTACTCCAGGTGTGTGAGGGTCAGTCCCTGGGTACTCCAGGTGTGTGAGGGTCAGTCTCTGGGTACTCCAGGTGTGTGAGGGTCAGTCTCTGTGTACTCCAGGTGTGTGAGGGTCAGTCCCTGGGTACTCCAGGTGTGTGAGGGTCAGTCCCTGGGTACTCCAGGTGTGTGAGGGTCAGTCCCTGGGTACTCCAGGTGTGTGAGGGTCAGTCCCTGGGTACTCCAGGTGTGTGAGGGTCAGTGCCTGGGTACTCCAGGTGTGTTAGGGTCAGTCCCTGGGAGCAGGTATTGGAGGAGTTGGATAAGGTTATCTTGTGTCTCTCTGAATGTTTTTTTTCTCTCCCTTTTGCATTTCCTGAAATCAATAAAAAAACACCAATAAAACCTAAAACCACGTCCACCTTTTCTTATACACAGGTGTGAATTTAGCTGATGGAGAATATTAGTTGCTATGGGCTGCATGTCGCCCTCAGTGTTGGCCGGTCACGGGGTCGAAGCAGGCGGTGGGGGGTCACAGCAGGCGGTGGGGGTCACAATGTAACGTGTCTAAACTGAGTTCTAGATTCCCATAGTGGTGAGGAGCCGGGCGGCCCTGGGGCCTTGCGTTCCAACGCGGCTCTTTTCTTCCCACAGCTGTCAGATGTTCGGTTGGGTATTGTAGTGATGGATCCCCGTCAGCAGCTTTGACCTGCCAGTCCTTGTAACCTCCTGGCTGGAGGGTGTCATATGGAGAAATATCTGTCTCACCTGAGCTGGGCCCGGAGCCGTAGCTTCTGTGTAGGCGGCCCGGGGTCATAGAGCACCTGTCTGCGACCTCACCACATACCTTCCCAGGCTGCCATTATACAGGGGGGGGGGGGGGGGGGCAGATATACACCTTACAGATGGGGAAACTCTGAGACCTTCCAGCCTACTTTATATTGTACCAGTCCTCACTAACTGGGACTACAGACTGATCCTAGGAAGCGGGCCTCAGTCTGGAGTCTTATTCCTGGTGGTGCCATAAAGGGACCCTTCGGGGGAAGACCGCGTTATATCAAGATACCTCTCAACTCAACTCACACAAGTCATCCCCCCCTCTGTTTAGTAGAACGGATGATGATATTGAAGAGTGACTGCTAATCTGGTTAAATGTCTATTTTTTATTTTATTTTGCACTTTTGTACATTTGTTTCTCTTCTGAAATAGGAGGAGGACCCTTACCAGTGGATGAAGGCTCATTATGAAGGCCCAGGGGCACTACATTGATTAGTTTTAAATCTGTCTGTTCAGTCCTGAAGTAGGGCACCTCCATGATTGAGACATAACAGTGAGTGTCAATAAAAGAGACCTGAGTTTGAATCCTTTAGCTGCAGGGCTGTCTTTAACGTGGGGACAAATGGGGCAGCAGCCCCTGGCCCAGTCATTGTTGTGGGGCCCAAAGCAGCAAACCCGTTTGCCAGATTATTGTGCTTTCTCCAGCCGATATCTTGCTCCTTTGCAGGTGTCCTTATCTCCACTGCCATTTTTTACTGACCTTTGGCTTGTTCCTTGACCACACTTCCTCTTCATCCCAACCTGCAACCACTTGTTACTGACCTTTGGCTTGT
Organism: Rana kukunoris; assembly: GCA_029574335.1. Lineage (NCBI taxonomy): Eukaryota > Metazoa > Chordata > Amphibia > Anura > Ranidae > Rana > Rana kukunoris. The sequence goes on along the minus strand of CM056060.1, from coordinate 1,898,273 downwards.
TCCTTGACCACGCTTCCTCTTCACCCCAACCTGCAATCACTTGTTACTGACCTTTGGCTTGTTCCTTGACCACGCTTCCTCTTCACCCCAACCTGCAGACACTTGTTACTGACCTTTGGCTTGTTCCTTGACCACGCTTCCTCTTCATCCCAACCTGCAACCACTTTTTACTGACCTTTGGCTTGTTTCTTGACCACGCTTCCTCTTCACCCCAACCTGCAGCCACTTGTTACTGACCTTTGGCTTGTTCCCTGACCATGCTTCCTCTTCATCCCAACCTGCAACCACTTGTTACTGACCTTTGGCTCGTTTACTGACTACACTTCTGCTTGATCCCTATCTTTTATATGTGCTCCTGGACCCTGGCTTGTTCACCTCCTGAGTGAGTGAGTGAGTGAGTGAAAAACTTATATAGCGCTGCACATGCAAACTGAATCGCCTCTGGGCACTCGTTTGTCCATTTCTCCTTTGAACTCAGAAGAGATGGGTTTTGATCTTTCTCCTAAAGGTCAAGTGATTCTCCTCCAACCGAATGCTGGTTGGTAGAGAGTTCCATAGCCTGGGGCCTTGGACCGCAAATCTTCGATCTCCTTTGGACTTGTATCTGGCTTTGGGTATTTGGAGTAGATTTTGATTGGTGGATCGCAGAACGCGATTGGGGTTATAGGCTTTAAGTTTTTCGCATAGATATTGCTGGGGGAGGGGGGAGGCATCCTGGTACTAACATGCAGCAAAACCCATCTCCACCATCAGGAACTCTGGTGAATACCAGTTGGTGCTTACACCCCACACCTCAGGTGGTCCCGCATCATCCACCAGGGTGACCTGCTTGGGTACTTATCCTGCTGGTGAGTGGGAACCTCTCTACAATCTGCAACCACTTGTTACCGACCTTTGGCTTGTTCACTCACTACGCTTCTGCTTGGTCCCAACCTGTTATATATACTCCTGGACCCTGGCTTGCTCACCTCCTGGGGGGTGGGGGGGGCATCCTGGTACTAACACACATCAAAACCCATCTCTGCCATCAGGAACTCTGGTGAATACCAGTTGGTGCTTACACCCAACACCTCGGATGAGCCTGCGTCATCCACCAGGGTGACCTGCTTGTGTACTTATCCTGCTGGTCGGTGGGAACCTCTCTACTAGTCTCGAGGCCTAACCCCTGACCGCAACCGTGAAACTTAGGATATGGCACCTTTTTTGGATGGTGGGACTCTCTTCCTCTACTTAGATAAACAACGCAGCATTCGATTAAAACCTTATGGCCCCCAGGCCTGCCACCCCAGTAGGGTGTTCTGATATTAATGCAAGGCTATTAGAGATTAAGCAGCCTACTTTTTTGTCTATTCAGATGGAACTCTTGTCCACTAAGTCATGCCACCTCTCGATCACAGGGCTTCTCCTCCTACTACTACTGTACTCTATTGTGACTGGCCTGACATGTTCGTTATTTTTTGGATGGTGGAGTTTAGAATATTATTCCTGTATTTTGGATTGTTAGAATATTTCCCTCTATTTATAATGGTGGGGTATAACATATTTTCCCCTGTTTTCGATGGTGGGAAATATAATATCTGTCATCTGTTTTGGATAATGAGACCATTAATGAGTTTATCCAACAGGACAGTGGATCCCCTCCAGCAGGGTGTTCAGTCATTGATCCTGGGCTATGAGGGCTCATTCTGAGATCTGATCTCATGTCTGATTTACCTGGATCAACTTTAAATATTTTTCCTCTATATTGAATGATGGGACTTTAAAAATATATTTTTTTCTTATTCTTGGGTAGTGGAACTTAGACTATATTTTCTCTATTTTGGATGGTGGGACTTTGAATGTTTTCCTCTATTTTGGATGGTAGGACTTGGAAAGATTTAATCTACTCTGGATTGTGGGGCTTGGAATGTTTTCCTCTATTTTGGATGGTGAGACTTGGAATGTTCTCCTCTATTTTGGATGGTGGGACTTGGAATGTTCTCCTCTATTTTGGATGGTGGGACTTGGAATGTTCTCCTCTATTTTGGATGGTGAGACTTGGAATGTTCTCCTCTATTTTGGATGGTGGGGCTTGGAATGTTTTACTCTATTTTGGATTGTGGGACTTGGAATATTCTCCTCTATTTTGGATGGTGGGGCTTGGAATGTTTTCCTCTATTTTGGATGGTGGGGCTTGGAATGTTTTCCTCTATTTTGGATGGTGGGACTTGGAAAGATTTAATCTATTTTGGATGGTGGGGCTTGGAAAGATTTACTCTATTTTGGATGGTGAGACTTGGAATGTTCTCCTCTATTTTGGATGGTGGGGCTTGGAATGTTTTACTCTATTTTGGATTGTGGGACTTGGAATATTCTCCTCTATTTTGGATGGTGGGGCTTGGAATGTTTTCCTCTATTTTGGATGGTGGGGCTTGGAATGTTTTCCTCTATTTTGGATGGTGGGACTTGGAAAGATTTAATCTATTTTGGATGGTGGGGCTTGGAAAGATTTACTCTATTTTGGATGGTGGGGCTTGGAATATTCTCCTCTATTCTGGATGGTGGGGCTTGGAATGTTTTACTCTATTTTGGATGGTGGGACTTAGAAAGCTTTCTTCTACTTTGGATTGTGGGACTTGGAATGTTTTCCTCTATTTTGGATGGTGGGGCTTGGAATGTTCTCCTCTATTTTGGATGGTGGGGCTTGGAATGTTCTCCTCTATTTTGGATGGTGGGGCTTGGAATGTTTTCCTCTATTTTGGATGGTGGGACTTGGAAAGATTTAATCTATTTTGGATGGTGGGGCTTGGAATGTTTTACTCTATTTTGGATGGTGGGACTTAGAAAGCTTTCTTCTACTTTGGATTGTGGGACTTGGAATGTTTTCCTCTATTTTGGATGGTGGGACTTGGAATGTTTTCCTCTATTTTGGAGGGTGGGACTTGGAATGTTTTTCTCTAGTTTGGACTAAACGGACTTTAAAATTATAAGTGGACTCATCCCAGCAGGGTGTTCAGTCATTGATCCTGGCCTATGAGGGCCCATTCTGGGATTTGATCTCATGTCTGTTTTGCCTGGATCAACTTTGAATATTTTTCCTCTATATTGGATGATGGAAAAAAATATAAACTTACCTGGCAGGGCAGTGTACTTAGAATATGTTCCCCTATTTAGGATGGTGGGACTTGGAGTATTTTCCTCTCTTTTCAATGGCTGGATATCTGTACCCTTTTTTTTTTATTAAAAAAAAAAAATGTACTCAACAGGACAGCAGACTTAAAGTATACCTGTCCTAACATTGATTCTGGTCTATGACAGAAGAAAGGGCCTGCTCTGGGTCTTGATACCTGTTGTTTTTTTTTTTTGCAAGACAGAGCTCTTATCCACTGAGCTATTGCCATCCCTAAGTTTCAGGGGGTTCTCAGTTTACCCACACTGCAATGTGGGCGATGACACTGAGAACCATCTGAGTCAGAATTTTCATCCAGCTTTGGTAGGTGGCTCTGAGTGTTAGAAACCATCCAGTGACCCCCACAGATGTTTTGGAGTCACAGGTTCAAGGCTTGGTGTCTCTTTATATTTATTTGCAGTAGATTAATACCTGAACTATGAGAACGAACATTGTGAAGGTTGAGTGCAGGTGATGGACTCAGACTGGTCTGATGAAGGCTATGAGTTCAAATCCCTCTGGTGGAGGTTGGAGAGTTCGGGGTGCTGTGCAGTGCCTGATCCCCTGTTGGTGGAAGAGGGTAGTGAGGAATGTTTCAAACTCACTATATCTGCTATATCTCACCAGTATGGGGTTCGGGTAGTGTGTTGTAAATGGTTGAATCCAATAATTTGATTCTCCTCTATTCTAAACTAGTATCTCTTGCTCTCGTTTGGACTTGGAATATTTTTGGTATTTCTGCTTGTACCCAATCTATAGGAAATAGGACGAGAGCATTTTCTGGCAGATCTACCTGACTGATGCCTTAGGTAGTTGGTGGTGTGCCTATAGTCTGTGGAAAGTTCTGGAGATGTGTGATGGAATCCTGGAGTTTGCAGCTCATTATTTCTCTTTGTATTGTACAATGTGGGTGATGACACTGGGAACCGTATGAGTCAGAATATTTCTCCAGCTTTGGTAGGTGGCTCTGAGGGTTAGTCATCAGCCAGTGACCCCACATAGGTTTTGGAGTCACAGGTTCAAGGCTTGGTGTCCCTTTATTTATTTGCAGTAGATTAATACCTGAACTGAACACTTAGAAGTCTGAGTGCAGGTGATGGCTCAGAGAGTAAGGACTCAGACTGGTGTGATGAAGGCTGTGGGTTTAAATCCCGCTGGTGGAGGTTGGTGAGTTCCAGGTGCTTTGCAGTGCCTGATCCCCTCTGTTGGTGGAAGAGGGTAGTGGGGAATGTTTCAAGCCCAATACCATATCCCACCAGTAGGGGGTTCATGTGTTGTACCTGGGGGTGGCCCATATATTAGGGGAGTTTTGGAGTCGCAGGTTCAAGGCTTGGTGTATCTTTATTTATTTGCAGTAGATTAATACCTGAACAATGAGAACGAACAGATTGGTGTCTGAGTGCAGGTGATGGCTCAGAGAGTAAGGACTCAGACTGCTGTGATGGAGACATGAGTTCTAATCCCTCTGGTGGATGATGGATGGTGTAGAGGTCCAAGGGCTGGATCACCTGTGGATGGAAGAGGGAATGTTTCAAGTATATGTCTGCTTGTAAAGTGTTCATGTAGTACCTTGGAATGGGTATATATATTGGTTGGGACCTGCCAGTAGGTGGTGTTTGGCTATTGTACCATATATTGGGAAATAGTTTTAATGAAAACCAAACATCTCCTTCAGCCAGGTAGGTGACTCTGAGGGTTAGTTGTCAGCCTGTGACCCCACAGAGATTTTGGAGTCGCAGGTTCAAGGCTCAGTGTTTCTATATTTATTTGCAGTAGATTAATACCTGAACTATGAGAAGGAACAGCTTGGTGTCTGAGTGCAGGTGATGGCTCAGAGAGTAAGGTCTCAGACTGGGGTGATGAAGGCTATGAGTTCAAATCCCTCTGGTGGAGGTTGGAGAGTTCCAGGTGCTGTGCTTGATCCCTTGTTGGTGGAAGAGGGTAGTGGGGAATGTTTCAAGCTCACTACTATATCTCACCAGTAGAGGGTTCAGGTATTGTATTGTAAATGGTTGAATCCGATGTATAGGAAATAGAAGGATGAGAATATTGGCTGGTAGTACCTCATGGCTCAGGTAGTTGGGTCGCCTATGTTCTGCGGAAAGTTCTGGAGATGTGTGATGAAATCCCGGGGCCGGCAGCTCATTATCTCCTTTGTATTGTACAATGTGGGTGATGACACTGAGACCCATCTGAATCAGACATCTCCTCCAGCCACGTAGGTGGCTCTGATGGTTGGTAGCCAGCCAGTGACCCCACAGAGATTTTGGTGTCGCAGGTTCAAGGCTCGGTGTCTCTTTATGTATTTGTAGCAGATTAATACCTGAACTATGAGAAAGAACACATTGATTTCTGAGTGCAGGTGATGGCTCAGAGAGTAAGGACTCAGACTGGTTTGATGAAGGCTGTGTGTTCAAATCCCTCTGGTGGAGGTTGTTGAGTTCCAGGTGCTGTGCAGTGCCTGATACCCCTGTTGGTGAAGGAGGGTAGCGGGGAATGTTTCCCACCCGCTCCTATATTCCACCAGTAAAGTCCTTCCACTTTCTTATAATAACAGTAGACCGTGGAAAAATGAACTAACAAGAAAATTGCACAGGTGGCAACCTATCATGGTACTACACTTGTATTCAGAGAGCGACCCGTTCTTCTACAAATGTTTGTAAAAGACGTCTGCATGTCGAAGTGCTGTGGCCATGGAGGGGAAAGAAACACCTGAATCCAATGGTTTGAATGGATGTCCCAATACTTATGGCAATATAGTTTATTCTCCTTTATTCCGGATGGTGGGACGTAGAATCTTTCTCGCGGATGATGGGACTTTGAATGTTTCTTCTGTTTTGGCTTGTACCCAATGTATAGGAAATAGGATGAGAGCTTTTTCAAGCAGTCCTCCTAGCTCAGATAGTTAGTGCGCCTATATTCTGTGGAAAGTTCTGGAGACGTGAGATGGAATCCCGGGGCTGGCAGCTCATTATTTCCTTTGTATTGTACAATGTGGATGATGACACTGAGAACCATCTGAGTCAGACTTTTCTTCCAGCCTGGTAGGTGGCTCTGAGGGTTAGTTGTCAGCCAGTGACCCTGACATCGATTTTGGAGTCACAGGTTCAAGGCTTGGTGTCTCTTTAGTTATTTGCAGTAGATTAATACCTGAACTATTAGAACGAACACTTTGGTGTTTGAGTGCAGGTGATGGCTCAGAGTGTAAGGACTCAGACTGGTGTGATGAAGGCTGTGGGTTCAAAGCCCTCTGGTGGAGGTTGGTGAGTTCCAGGTGCTGTGCCTGATCCCCCTGTTGGTGGAAGAGGGTAGTGGGGAATGTTTCATGCCTACTACTACACCCCACCAGTAGGGGGCTCAGGTACTGTGTTGTACCTGAAGAGGCCCATATATTAGGGAATGGTTGGCTGATAAAATTGAAAATTTTTGCTAAGTACAAGAGTTTGGAATGGGCTGCCCCGGTAAGACAGCCCATTCTATTTATATATGTTGCAGTGATGTCACAGATGGTGGACGGAAGAAGCAGGGGGTGTCCACAACCTAAGGTGATGCCCACACATGTTACAGGCCAGTGGGGGCCTGGGACTAGAGCAGACTGGTGGGTTGTCCATGGCCTCCAAGCTTTCACTCAGGGATTTGAGCTCGGGTCTGCTGTGCTTCCATATACTTGCCCTCAGGGTCTACAGCACTTTCATGGCATCATCCTTGGAGTCTACAGTGCTCTTATGGTTTGGCATTTGGAGACTGTGGCACTTTCATGGAACTGCCCCTGGAACCTACAGTGCACTTGTGGATTTGAACTTGGGTCTACAGCACACTGGGTCAACACTCTTATCCACTGAGCTACTCGCTTCTGCTCAAGAGCTGATGTGTTCGTTCTCCTACTTCAGGAGGTAAAGTCATCGAAAATCTGAAACTGGATTCGAACCTGCAACTCCAAAATCTCTGCTGCTTTACAAGTAGGTTCTTAAACCCCTGAGCCAACCAGACCTGAGGTAGTGAGAGACCTACACCGAGACCTACTATCTTGAATGTGATCACACTTTTCCGCATATTTAAATGGATGTGCCTAGATTTGAACCTGCAACACCAAAATCTCTGCTAGCTTATGAGTAGGTTCCTAAGCACCTGAGCCAACCAGACCACAGGTAGCAAGAGACCTACATCGAGACCTAGAATCTTGAATGTGATCACACTTTCCTACATATTTAAATAGATTGTCCTAGATTCGAATCCACAACTCCAAAATATCTGCTGGCTTACGAGTAGGAACCTAATTTGATGCCCAGTTGCCCACACATGTTACTGGTCTGTAGGGATCTGGGACTGGAGCAGACTGGTGGATTGTCCATGGTCTCCAAGCTTTCACTCAGGTATTTGAGCTTGAGTCTAATGCATTCTGGGTCAACAGCACTTTCTTGTCTTGGCCCTCTGAGCCTACAGTATCTTCATGGGTTTTTCCTTGGGATCTGCATCACTTTTGTGGATTTGAACTGGATTCTACGGCACGCTGGTCAACGCACTTATCCACTGAGCTACTCACCTCTTGACAGCCTATGGTCCGGTTCTCCTACTTATAGAGTAAAAAGTCCTGATGCTTTTAGATGGAGTTGAACTTGCAACTCCAAAATGACTGTGTCCACAACCTAAGATGATGCCCACACATGTTACAGGCCTGTGGAGACCTGGGACTGGAGTAGACTGGACCATGGCCTCCAAGCTTTCACTTAGGGATTTAAGCTTGGGTCTACAGCGCTTTCAAGTAGTTGCACTCGAGGTCAACAGCACTTTCTTGTCTTGGCCTTCAGAGCCTACAGTGTCTACATGGGTTTTGCCCTTGGGATCTGCAGTGCTTTTGTGGAGGTGAACTGGAGTCTACAGTGTATGGAAGAAGCAGGGGGTATCCACAACCTAATGTGATGCCCACACATGTTACAGGCCTGTGGGGGCCTGGGACTGGAGCAGACTGGTGGGTTGTCTATGGCCTCCAAGCTTTCACTCAGGAATTTGAGCTCAGGGTCTGCTGTGCTTGCATATACTTGCCCTCAAGTTCTACAGCGCTTTCATTGCATCGTCCTTGGAGTCTACAGTGCTCTTATGGATTTGCATTTGGAGACTGCAGCACTTTTATAGAACTGCCCCTGGAACCTACAGTGCACTTGTGGATTTGCATTTGGAGACTGCAGCACTTTCATGAAACTGCCCCTGGAGACTACAGTGCACTTGAACTTGGGTCTACAGCGCCCTGGGTCAACACTCTTATCCACTGAGCTACTCGCTTCTGCTCAAGAGCTGATGTGTTCGTTCTCCTACTTCAGGAGGTAAAGTCATCGAAAATTTGAAACTGGATACGAACCTGCAACTCCAAAATCTCTGCTGCTTTACAAGTAGGTTCTTAAACCCCTGAGCCAACCAGACCTGAGGTAGTGAGAGACCTACACCGAGGCCTACTATCTTGAATGTGATCACACTTTTCCACATATTTAAATGGATGTGCCTAGATTTGAACCTGCAACACCAAAATGTCTGCTAGCTTATGAGTATGTTCCTAAGCACCTGAGCCAACCAGACCACATGTAGCGAGAGACCTACATCGAGACCTAGAATATTGAATGTGATCACACTTTCCTACATATTTAAATAGATTTTCCTAGATTCGAATCCACAACTCCAAAATATCTGCTGGCTTACGAGTAGGAACCTAATTTGATGCCCAGTTGCCCACACATGTTACTGGTCTGTAGGGATATGGGACTGGAGCAGACTGGTGGATTGTCCATGGTCTCCAAGCTTTCACTCAGGTATTTGAGCTTGAGTCTAATGCATTCTGGATCAACAGCACTTTCTTGTCTTGGCCCTCTGAGCCTACAGTATCTTCATGGGTTTTTCCTTGGGATCTGCAGCACTTTTGTGGATTTGAACTGGATTCTACGGCACCCTGGTCAACGCACTTATCCACTGAGCTACTCACCTCTTGACAGCCTATGTTCCGGTTCTCCTACTTATAGAGTAAAAAGTCCTGATGCTTTTAGATGGAGTTGAACTTGCAACTCCAAAATGACTGTGTCCACAACCTAAGATGATGCCCACACATGTTACAGGCCTGTGGGGACCTGGGACTAGAGTAGACTGGACCATGGCCTCCAAGCTTTCATTTAGGGATTTAAGCTTGAGTCTACAGCGCTTTCAAGTAGTTGCACTCGAGGTCAACAGCACTTTCTTTTGTCTTGGCCTTCAGAGCCTACAGTGTCTACATGGGTTTTGCCCTTGGGATCTGCAGCGCTTTTGTGGAGGTGAACTGGAGTCTACAGTGTATGGAAGAAGCAGGGCGTATCCACAACCTAATGTGATGCCCACACATGTTACAGGCCTGTGGGGGCCTGGGACTGGAGCAGACTGGTGGGTTGTCTATGGCCTCCAAGCTTTCACTCAGGAATTTGAGCTCAGGGTCTGCTGTGCTTCCATATACTTGCCCTCAGGGTCTACAGCACTTTCATTGCATCGTCCTTGGAGTCTACAGTGCTCTTATGGATTTGCATTTGGAGACTGCAGCACTTTCATGAAACTGCCCCTGGAGTCTACAGTGCACTTGGAACTTGGGTCTACAGCGCCCTCGGTCAGCACTCTTATCCACTGAGCTACTCGCCACTGCTTAGCAACCACTGCCCTCTTTCTTCTAGTTGAAGTCATCACAAATTCCAACAGATGAAATGAGATTCGAACCTGCAGGTTCAAAAACCAATCTGGGTTATAGGCTGTTTGGTAAACTCCTGAGCCACCCAACACTTAGAATGATAGGTTTGTATAATCATGACTTAGTAAGTGAAATGTGATCAGTGACTCCTAGAAATGCATACAGATTTGAACCTGTAACTCCAAAATCACCACTGGTCTTGTGGCTGGCTGCTATAGCCCTTACGCCACCACAGAGGTCCAGCTATGTTGCAGTGATGTCACAGACTGTGGACGGAAGAAGCAGGGGGTGTCCACAATCTAAGGTGATGCCTACACATGTTACAGGCCAGTGGGGGCCTGGGACTGGAGCAGACTGGTGGGTTGTCCATTGCCTCCAGACTTTGACTCTTGAGAGGCTTGAGCTCAGGGTCTACTGTGCATTCAGGAATGTGCCTTTGGAGGTCTACAATGCTTCTCTGGATTTGAATGCAGGCTCAACAGTGCTCTTCATCAACTGTCCTTGGGGGGGGGGGGGGGGGTCTGCAGCACTTCCAAGGATCTGAACTTGAGTCTATGGTGCCCTGGGTCAACACTCTTAAACTCTGAGCTACTTGCATTTGCTCAAGTACTGGTGTGTTTGTTAGCCTACTTCAGGAGGTAAAGTCATTGAAAAAGCTGAAACTATAATTTGAAAAATTTGAACCTACAACTCCAGAATCATTGCTGGCGTATGGGTAGGTGCATAAGCCCCTGAGCCAACCAGACCTGAGGTAGCAAGAGACCTACATCAAGGCCTAGTATCTTGAATGTGATCACACTTTTCTACATAGTTAAATGGATGTGCCTAGATTCAAACCTACAACTCCAAAATCTCTGCTGGCTTATGAGTAGGATATTAAACCCCTGAGCCAACCAGCCATGAGGTAGTGTGCAACCTACATCAAGGCTTAGTATCTTGAATGTATTCTACATTCGAACTGGGAACTCCAAAATCTCTGCTGGTTTACGAGTAGGTGCTTAAAACACTGAGCCAAACAGACCCGAGGTAGTGAGTAACCTACATCAAGGCCTAATATCTTGAATGTGATCTAGATTTGAACTACATGAAGGCCTAGTATCTTAAATAAGATCTAGATTCGAACCTGCAACTCCAAAATCTCTGCTGGCTTAAGAGTAGGATCTTAAACCCCCTGAGCCGGCCGGACCTGAGGTAGTGAGAGACCTACATCAAGGCCTAGTATCTTGAATGTATTCTAGATTCAAACCAAAAACTCCAAAATCTCTAGAATCAAATCTGCAACTCCAAGATCTCTGCTGGTTTACAAGTAGGTGCTTAAGCCCCTGAGCCAACCAGACCTGAGGTAGCGAGAGACCTACATCAAGGCCAAGTATCTTGAATGTGATCTAGATTCGAAACTTCAACTCCAAAATCTCTAGATTCGAACCTGCAACTCCAAAATTTCTGCTGGTTTACAAGTAGGTTCTTAAACCTCTGAGCCAACCAGACCTGAGGTTGTTTGAGACCTACATCAAGACCTAGTATCTCGAATGTGATCTAGATTCTAGATTTAAACTTGCAACTCCAAAACCTCTGCTAGCGTGTGAGTAGGTTCTTAAACCCCCAGACCTGGGGGTAGCGAGAGACTTACATCAAGGCCACGTATCTTGAATGTGATCTATATTCGAACCAGCAACTTCAAAATCTTTAGATTCAAACCTGCAACTCCTAAATCTCTGCTGGTTCACGAGTAGGGGAATAAACCACTGAGCCATCCAGACCTGAGGTAGTGAGAGGTCTACATGAAGGCCTAGTATCCTGAATGTGATCTAGATTTGAACTACATCAAGGGCCAGTATCTTAAATGTGATCTAGATTTGAAATACATGAAGGCCTAGTATCTTGAATGTGATCTAGATTCGAACCTGCAACTCCAAAATCTTTGCTGGCTTATGAGTGGGTGCTTAAACCACTGAGCCAAGCAGACCTGAGCTAGTGAGAGACCTACATCAAGGCCTAGTATCTTGGATGTGATGTAGATTCTAACAAGCAACTCCAAAATCTCTAGATTCAAACCTGCAACTCCAAAATCCCTTCTGGTTTATGAGTAGGTCCTTAAATCCCTGTGCCAACCAGACCAGAGGTAGTGTGAGACATACATCAAGGCCTAGTATCTTAAATGTGATCTAGATTTGAACTACATCAAGGCCTAATATCTTGAATGTGATCTAGATTTGAACTACATGAAGGCCTAGTATCTTAAATAAGATATAAATTCGAATCTGCAACTCCAAAATCTCTGCTGGTTTATGAGTAGGGTCTTAAACCCCTGTGCCAACCAGACCTGAGCTAGTGAGTGACCTACATCAAGGCCTAGTATCTTGAATGTGATCTAGATTTGAACTACATGAAGGCCTAGTATCTTAAATAAAATATAGATTCGAACCTGCAACTCCAAAATCTCTGCTGGTTTAAGAGTAGGATCTTAAACCCCCTGAGCCGGCCAGACCTGAGGTAGTGAGAGACCTACATCAAGGCCTAGTATCTTGAATGTATTCTAGATTCGAACCAAAAACTCTAGATTCAAATCTGCAACTCCAAGATCTCTGCTGGTTTACAAGTAGGTGCTTAAGCCCCTGAGCCAACCAGACCTGAGGTAGTGAGAGACCTACATCAAGGCCAAGTATCTTGAATGTGATCTAGATTCAAAACTTCAACTCCAAAATCTCTAGATTCGAACCTGCAACTCCAAAATTTCTGCTGGTTTACGAGTAGGTTCTTAAACCTCTGAGCCAACCAGACCTGAGGTTGTTTGAGACCTACATCAAGACCTAGTATCTCGAATGTGATCTAGATTCTAGATTCAAACTTGCAACTCCAAAACCTCTGCTAGCGTGTGAGTAGGTTCTTAAACCCCCAGACCTGGGGGTAGCGAGAGACTTACATCAAGGCCTCGTATCTTGAATGTGATCTATATATTCGAACCAGCAACTTCAAAATCTCTAGATTCAAACCTGCAACTCCTAAATCTCTGCTGGTTCACGAGTAGGTGAATAAACCACTGAGCCATCCAGACCTAGTAGTGAGAGACCTACATGAAGGCCTAGTATCCTGAATGTGATCTAGATTTGAACTACATCAAAGCCCAGTATCTTGAATGTGATCTAGATTTGAAATACATGAAGGCCTAGTATCTTGAATGTGATCTAGATTCGAACCTGCAACTCCAAAATCTTTGCTGGCTTACGAGTAGGTGCTTAAACCACTGAGCCAAGCAGAACTGAGGTAGTGAGAGACCTACATCAAGGCCTAGTAACTTGGATGTGATGTAGATTCTAACCAGCAACTCCAAAATCTCTAGATTCAAACCTGCAACTCCAAAATCCCTTCTGGTTTATGAGTAGGTCCTTAAATCCCTGTGCCAACCAGACCAGAGGTGGTGTGAGACATACATCAATGCCTAGTATCTTGAATGTGATCTAGCTTCGAACCGGCAAATCCAAAACCTCTGCTGGCTCATGAGTAGGGTCTTCAACCCCTGTGCCAACCAGACCCGAGGTAGTGGGAGACCTACATCAAAGCCTAGTATCTTGAATGCGATCACACTTTTCTACATATTTAAAAGGGTTTGCCTAGATTTGAACCTGCAACCACAAACAATGCTGTATTGCTGGTCGACTACCAAAGCCACCCGCCAGGGAAACCTTAGCATCCAGCCTTGCTAAATTAAGATTTAGTCATTAACATGACTCAAAACCCAAGTTTAGCAGCCGGCCCTTCAGACATAGTAGATAAAATGTAATCGCTGACTCCTAATATTTAGTGTTACGTTGTGTTTTATTGATCGCTCTCATTCACCTCCGATCAATACCTGGATTTAAACCCAGGACTCCAACACTGTAGAAAAACTTGCCGTTGTCGCCCTCGACATTCTCCTATAGAGTCAACTCGACTTCCACAATGCGAAACAGGAGCTTATTGTTAGGGCTGCTGTCAGAAATCACGGGGGCCCCGTTCAGCCTACCTGGACAAAGTCATTAGCTGACACAAACATAAGAGAGAACCTGTATGAATTACATTTAAAAATGATAAATTATATTCACAGTGACGGGGGGGCACACAGGGGGGATCCGAAGCAGGCAGAACAGAGAGGGGAATCCGTGATCAGTGACAGAGACGCAATTACTGGAATGATGCCCTGTGTCTGTGTCTCTCCCTGCAGCAGCTGAAAGCCGGGAGGGGTAAAAAACTGTCTTTCAGCTGCTGTAGAGGGCCGCACGGGGCATCCTTCTGTAACTGCCCCTCCAGCAAACCGCACTAATTCCCCCTGCTGTTTGGGCCCCCCTGTGTGCCCGGGCTCCCTACAGGAGGACTGGTGGTCCTCCCCTATCAACGGCCCTGCTTATTGTGCTAACTGACTTCATAAGAGGAACTGATCCAACTTGCGACTCTCTTGAGTTTATCATATTATTTTTACTTCTCTTTATATTGTCCTTATATTCAGTTTCACGCTGGGATTAGGAACCAACAGAGGTCAGGGTTGGTGGTTTTGAAGAACCTGATTCTATCACTCACGTGTCTTCATTCATTTGGGTACCTCCAGAAGAGGATGAGAAACCATATTGGACGTTGAGCGATGGCGGTGGGTGTAGCACAGTGTTTCTCAACCCCAGTCCTCGAGGCGCCCCAACAGGTCATGTTTTCAGGATTTCCCTCAGATGAAATGGCTGTGATAATTACTAAGGCAGTGAAACCGATCAAATCACCTGTGCAAAATAATGGAAAGCCTGAAAACCTGACCTGTTGGGGGCGCCTTGAGGACTGGAGTGGAGAAACACTGGTGTAGCAGATGCAAGATCTGGTTGAGATGTTTCTCCTCCTTGTTCCAAGATTCGATTTTCGACAGCACAAAGGGGGTCTTGGGTTACCTTCTCCTTGGTTTGGGATATGAATTCAACAATCCTAGCAAGGCCGGCCTAGCAATCCAGCCGGCCCAAAATGAGGACTTGGAACAAATACAAGAACAACCACTCCATATATCCATAGATCTTCTGGAAATTCTCTTCCCTCCGAGGTCACAAAGACCAAGCGACTGGCCCTCCAAAATGTTAAAGTTCCCCAGTCAGGTGAAAAGCAACGCTGGCCCTCCTTTTCGAAATGCTAGTTGGGTGGCCGTGTCTGAACTTGGAGTCACAAACCTAAAACAAGCATACTGTCCGAATGTTCTGAATCTGAAGCATGCACGAGACCTAAACCTGGAGCTAGGCTTCAAGAAGATAAATTGTATAAAAATGACAGACTGGTAATATTAAACCCTCATATAACAAGGTTAGGGGCCACTCCAGAACTATATGTAACATTGACCACACTGACCTCCAACCGTCTCAAAACCTCCATTGGGTGGTGGAAAGCACTTTACCTAGTCCTCTGCACCCCATTATACCCAGTCCTCTGCACCCCATTATACCCAGTCCTCTGCACCCCATTATACCCAGTCCTCTGCACCCCATTATACCCAGTCCTCGGCTCCTTATTATACCAAGTCCTCTGCTCCCCATTATAACCAGTCCTCTGCTCCCCATTATAACCAGTCCTCTGCTCCCCATTATAACCAGTCCTCTGCTCCCCATTATACACAGACCTCTGCTCCCCATTATAACCAGTCCTCTGCTCCCCATTATAACCAGTCCTCTGCTCCCCATTATAACCAGTCCTCTGCTCCCCATTATACACAGACCTCTGCACCCCATTATACCCAGTCCTCTGCACCCCATTATACACAGACCTCTGCACCCCATTATACCCAGTCCTCTGCACCCCATTATACCCAGTCCTCGGCTCCTTATTATACCAAGTCCTCTGCTCCCCATTATAACCAGTCCTCTGCTCCCCATTATAACCAGTCCTCTGCTCCCCATTATAACCAGTCCTCTGCTCCCGATTATACACAGACCTCTGCTCCCCATTATAACCAGTCCTCTGCTCCCCATTATAACCAGTCCTCTGCTCCCCATTATAACCAGTCCTCTGCTCCCCATTATAACCAGTCCTCTGCACCCCATTATACCCAGTCCTCTGCACCCCATTATACCCAGTCCTCTGCACCCCATTATACACAGACCTCTGCACCCCATTATACCCAGTCCTCTGCACCCCATTATACCCAGTCCTCGTCCTCTGCTCCTTATTATACCAAGTCCTCTGCTCCCCATTATAACCAGTCCTCTGCTCCCCATTATAACCAGTCCTCTGCACCCCATTATACCCAGTCCTCTGCACCCCATTATACCCAGTCCTCTGCACCCCATTATACACAGACCTCTGCACCCCATTATACCCAGTCCTCTGCACCCCATTATACCCAGTCCTCGGCTCCTTATTATACCAAGTCCTCTGCTCCCCATTATAACCAGTCCTCTGCTCCCCATTATAACCAGTCCTCTGCTCCCCATTAAACCCAGTCCTCTGCTCCCCATTATCCCAGTCCTCTGCACCCCATTATACCCAGTCCTCGGCTCCTTATTATACCCAGTCCTCTGCTCCTTATTATACCCAGTCCTCTGCTCCTTATTATACCCAGTCCTCTGCTCCCCATTATACCCAGTCCTCGGCTCCCCATTATCCAAGTCCTCTACACCCCATTATACCCAGTCCTCAGCTCCTTATTATACCCAGTCCTCTGCTACTTATTATACCCAGTCCTCTGCTCCTTATTATACCCAGTCCTCTGCTCCCCATTATACCCAGTCCTCGGCTCCCCATTATCCCAGTCCTCGGCTCCCCATTATCCCAGTCCTCTGCACCCCATTATACCCAGTCCTCGGCTCCTTATTATACCCAGTCCTCGGCTCCCCATTATAACCAGTCCTCTGCTCCAGTCCTCGGCTCCTTATTATACCCAGTCCTCGGCTCCTTATTATACCCAGTCCTCTGCTCCTTATTATACCCAGTCCTCTGCTCCCTATTATACCAAGTCCTCTGCTCCCCATTATACCCAGTCCTCGGCTCCCCATTATCCCAGTCCTCTGCACCCCATTATACCCAGTCCTCGGCTCCTTATTATACCCAGTCCTCTGCTCCCTATTATACCAAGTCCTCTGCTCCCTATTATACCAAGTCCTCTGCTCCCCATTATAACCAGTCCTCTGCTCCAGTCCTCGGCTCCTTATTATACCCAGTCCTCGGCTCCTTATTATACCCAGTCCTCGGCTCCTTATTATAGCCAGTCCTCTGCTCCCCATTATAGCCAGTCCTCTGCTCCCCATTATAGCCAGTCCTCTGCTCCCCATTATAGCCAGTCCTCTGCTCCCCATTATAGCCAGTCCTCTGCTCCCCATTATAGCCAGTCCTCTGCACCCCATTATAGCCAGTCCTCTGCACCCCATTATAGCCAGTCCTCTGCACCCCATTATAGCCAGTCCTCTGCTCCTTATTATACCCAGTCCTCTGCTCCTTATTATACCCAGTCCTCTGCACATCATTAATAACCAGTCCTCTGCACCCCATTATACTCAGTCCTCTACACCCATTAATAACCAGTCCTCTACACCCCATTAATAACCAGTCCTCTGCTCCCCCTTAAAAACCAGTTCTCTGCTCCCTATTAATATCCAGTCTTTTGCACCCCATCAATACCCAGTCCTCTGCACCCCATTATACCCAGTCCTCTGCTTTCTACTACACTCAGTCCTTGGCACCCCATTAATAACCAATCCTCTGCTCCCCATTATACCCAGTCTGTTGCACCTCATCAATAACCAGTCCTCTGCTCCCCATTAATCACATCCTCTGCACCCCATTATACCCAGTCCTCTGCACCCCATTATACCCAGTCCTCTGCACCCCATTATACCCAGTCCTCTGCACCCCATTATACCCAGTCCTCTGCTCCCCATCTGGAATCACAGTCCGTTGTACCCCAGAAGAGTATGACAACACAGAGTATTTTATGTTCCCCAAAATGTAAACGTCATTTTTATTTAATGCCGGACCACATACAGCTTTTATATATAAAAATCAGAGATGGTGGCGTAAGGCACAGCGCAGACACATGCGGAGTCCACATCCCATCTATACAATAGAATTAACTCATGTACACAACGCGGCTAATCTCGCAATCGCCACGAAGAAGAGATTTATTAAATAAGATCCATGTACACCCTCCCCCGCCCCTCAGACAGGTAAAAGGAGCGAAGTGAAAAAAAAAAAACGAGACAAGTCCATAAATTAGACAAAAATACAAAAAAAAAAATAATCTGTCGGCCCCAGACAGTTCAGTCCAGCGGTAGGTGATTCGAGTGGTGGAGCGTACCTGGAGTACGTCTGGCCAATCATACTCAGTCTTTGTGCTTCTACACAGTCCCCCCCCCCCCCCGTGGCGGACGCAAGTCCGAGCTTCACTATAAACATCTTATTAAATAAACAGACTGCGGAAAATCCAGGTAGCGGGGCTCCGCCTGGGCGGGGCTTGTCAGTCCATTGGATTGCTGATGTGTTGTATACAGGATGGCTTCTTGTCCCGAGCCCCGAAATTTCCTGGGTGAGCCCAAGGTCGGCCGATGTAGGATGAGCGGCCGGCGCTACAAGTACTCCAGCTCGAGGGCGTGCCTTAAGGCCTCCAAGTCAGCGTGGCAAGAGATCCGCCAGAATGGCATGTTGTGCTGCGGGAGAAAGGAGAAAAAATGCGGGTCACGGAGGATTCCGAAATACAGTCACATTTAAAGCCAAACATAGTAGAACCTCATAGAAGTCTTGGGGGCCCATCTCCCTAAATCTCCCTAATTGCCTCCCACCCATTTCTGCATAGTAGAACCTCATAGAAGTCTTGGGGGCCCATCTCCCTAAATCTCCCTAATTGCCTCCCAATCATTCCTGCATAGTAGAGCCCCACAGAAGTCTTCGGGGCCCATCTCCCTTATTGCTTCCCACCCATGCTTGCATAGTAGAGCCCCATAGAAGTCTTGGGGGCCCATCTCCCTAATTGCTTCCCGCCCATGCCTGCATAGTAGAGCCACATAGAAGTCTTCGGGGGTCCATCTCCCTAAATCTCACTGATTGTTTCCCACCCATGCCTGTGTAGTAGAACCCCATAGAAGTCTTCGGGGGCCCATCTCCCTTATTGTTTCCCACCCATGCCTGCATAGTTGAGCTCCAAAGAAGTCTTGGGGGCCCATCTTCCTAAATCTCCCTAATTGCTTCCCGCCCATGCCTGCATAGTAGAGCCCCATAGACGTCTTGAGGGCCCATCTCCCTAAATTTCCATAATTGCTTCCTGCCCATGCCTGCATAGTAGAACCTCATAGAAGTCTTCAGGGGCCCATCTCCCTAAATCTCATTGATTGGTTCCTGCCCTTGCCTGTGCAGTAGAACCCCACAGAAGTCTTTGGGGGCCCATCTCCCTAATTGTTTCCCGCCCATGCCTGCATAGTAGAGCCCCATAGAAGTCTTTGGGGGCCCATCTCCCTTATTGTTTCCCACCCATGCCTGCATAGTTGAGCTCCAAAGAAGTCTTGGGGGCCCATCTTCCTAAATCTCCCTAATTGCTTCCCGCCCATGCCTGCATAGTAGAGCCCCAAAGAAGTCTTCGGGGGCCCATCTCCCTGAGTCTTCCTGATGGTTTCCTGCCCTTGCCTGTACAGTAGAACCCCATAGAAGTCTTCGGGGGTCCATGTCCCATATTGTTTCCCGCCCATGCCTGCATAGTAGAGCCCCATAGAAGTCTTCGGGGCCCATCTCCTTGAGCCTTACTGATTGTTTACTGCCCTTGCCTGCAGAGTAGAACCTCATAGAAGTCTTCGGGGCCCATCTCCCTTATTGTTTCCCACCCATTCCTGAATAGTAGAGCCCCATAGAAGTCTTGGGGGCCCATCTCCCTAAATCTCACTGATTGTTTCCTGCCCTTGCCTGTGGAGTAATGCCCCATAGAAGTCTACAGGGGCCAGTCTCCCTAAATCTCCTGAAGTGACAGGAAACCATTTGCATGAAAAGCTTCCCCCCCCCCCCCCATGGGAAGATTTCTCCCTTATTCCTGCCATGGGGACACCTGTAAAATGGGGGACACCCCATCACTTCCTGTCTCGGTGACACCAGGACAAGCACCGGTGAGTGTATCAAGCGGGGACAACGACAGTAACACAAACCTGAGCATCACAGAAGAAAACCTTTACATTTAGAGCAGGCCATTGTGATTACAGATTTGCTATTCAGGTATAACCCCTCCTCCCCCTCCTCCCTCCCCCCCAGGGGCCAAACTTGGCCCCGTTTCTGTTTCCAGGATAAATTCTTTTCTTAACATTACTTTTTATTCTGGCCGATTTAATGTGAAAAACAGATCACCTGATAGGCCCGGGGAGTGCATTAGGAGGTGTCCCGGTGTTATAATACACACAGTGTCGGGACCCGGGTGACTCCCAATAAAGAGAACCTGTCATGGTGGCACAGTCCCTGCCCATCTCCTGGAAGTGGTGACGGTTTTGGAGCAGCTACTCCACCCTGCCCAGGAACCAGAATCACCACCAGGAGCCAGACAGCAGTCACTGGACTCACCACCAGAACCATGACTGGGAGCCAGACAGCAGCCACTGGACTCATCACCAGAACCATCACCGGGAGCCAGACAGCAACCACTGGACTCACCACCAGGAGCCAGACAGCAGTCACTGGACTCACCACCAGAACCATGACTGGGAGCCAGACAGCAGCCACTGGACTCATCACCAGAACCATCACCGGGAGCCAGACAGCAGCCACTGGACTCATCACCAGAACCATCACCGGGAGCCAGACAGCAGTCATTGGACATACTACCAGAACCAACACCAGGAGCCAGACAGCAACCACTGGGCCCACCACCAGAACCACCACCAGGAGCCAGACAGCAACCACTGGGCTCACCACCAGAACCACCACCAGGAGCCAGACAGCAACCACTGGACTCATCACCAGAATCAACACTGGGAGCCAGACAGCATCCACTGGACTCACCACCAGAACCATCATCGGGAGCCAGACAGCAACCACTGGGCTCACCACCAGAACCACCACCAGGAGCTAGACAGCAACCACTGGGCTCACCACCAGAACCAACACCAGGAGCCAGACAGCAACCACTTGGCTCATCACCAGAATCAACACTGGGAGCCAGACAGCAGCCACTGGACTCATCACCAGAATCAACACTGGGAGCCAGACAGCAGCCACTGGACTCATCACCAGAACCATCACCGGGAGCCAGACAACAGCCACTGGACTCACCACCAGAACCAACACCAGGAGCCAGACAGCAGCCACTGAACTCACCACCAGGAGCCAGACAGCATCCACTGGACTCACCACCAGAACCATCACCGGGAGCCAGACAACAGCCACTGGACTTACCACCAGAACCAACACCAGGAGCCAGACAGCAGCCACTGAAATCACCACCAGGAGCCAGACAGCATCCACTGGACTCACCACCAGAACCATCATCGGGAGCCAGACAGCAGCCACTGGACTCACCACCAGAATTATCACAGAAAGCTAGACAGCAGCCACTGCACTCACCACCAGGAACCAGACAGCAGCCACTGGACTCACCACCAGAACCAACACCAGGAGCCAGACAGCAGCCATTGGACTCACCACCAGTAACCAGACAGCAGACACTGGACTCACCACCAGAACCATCATCAGGAGCCAGACAGCAGCCACTGGACTCACCACCAGAACCAACACCAGGAGCCAGACAGCAACCACTGGACTCACCACCAGAACCAACACCAGGAGCCAGACAGCAACCACTGGACTCACCACCAGAACCAACACCAGGAGCCAGACAGCAACCACTGGACTCACCACCAGGAGCCAGACAGCAGCCACTGGACTCACCACCAGAACCAACACCTGGAGCCAGACAACAACCACTGGACTCACCACCAGTAACCAGACAGCAGCCACTGGACTCACCACCAGAACCAACACCAGGAGCCAGACAGCAACCACTGGACTCACCACCAGAACCAACACCAGGAGCCAGACAGCAACCACTGGACTCACCACCAGGAGCCAGACAGCAGCCACTGGACTCACCACCAGAACCAACACCTGGAGCCAGACAGCAACCACTGGACTCACCACCAGTAACCAGACAGCAGCCACTGGACTCACCACCAGAACCATCACCAGGAGCCAGACAGCAGCCACTGGACTCACCACCAGTAACCAGACAGCAGCCACTGGACTCACCACCAGAACCATCACCAGTAACCAGACAGCAGCCACTGGACTCACCATCAGAACCAACACCAGGAGCCAGACAGCAACAAAAGCGGAGAAGACAGGTTCTCTTTGGACAGTTCAGCACTTCTGTACATAGGGAGTAATAAAAAGTCAGCAGACACTGGGTTTTCATCAGCTGCGGGAAGTGGCGGGATGTTTAATAATCGCTCGTGTCGGGGAAAGCGGAGGAAAGGTTGCTGGTAGGAAGCAGACGCTGTCAGGGGACACCCCGACTAATGGAGGGGATTTTCTGGAGGAAATTGCTCGGGATGCTGGTGCTGCTTTTATTTTTTTTTATATACAATCAATCTATTTTTTTCCTTTCTGAGGTCAGATCTGAAAGTTTATCGCCAATGGGGGAGGGGTGATTATTTACCTTTTTTGCTGCCTGTTCCTCTTCTGCGCCGTCTCCGATTACGACGTAAACCGCTTTTCTCCCGAACCTTTGCATTATCCTCTCGAAGCAGCACTCCTTCCCTGCAAAACAGAGAGACGGGTCAGAACACGTGACAACCTGAGGTGAGGGGGGGGGGGAGTGGGAGGAGCTAGGACATCAAATAGGAGGAGCATGGAGCTCTCTAAAGGCAGCCAAATGCGAATGGATTTGTGATTGATCGGTATTCCTATTCAATATCGATCGATGAGACACATCAAAAGCAAGTAACGCCTCTCTGAATGTTGGTCTCCCCTCCTCTTGACTCTACAGGGAAGCCCATGGGGGTGAAACGCGTCAGATTGGGGGCAACTTTTCAGTACCTAAATCAATTGAAAGCTTAAAAAATCTATTACTATTATATTGAGGATTATAGTAAATTGTTAATTAATAATTATAAAAAAATGGAATCTTAAAAAAAAAAATATATATATATAAATTACAAAATAAAATTGTAAAATAAATTTTTTTCAATTATTGAATTAATTATTATTATTTAATTAATAAGATCAGTAGTTTTCAAACTTCGGCCCGGGGGCCAGATGTGGCCCTTTGCTTGCCTTTAGCCAGCCCTTTCACCATTTAATCCACTGATACCAATGATGGGGCATAATTCCTCCCAATAACACCAACAATGGGGCGCAATGACATTAAAAATAGGGCACTATTCCTCCCACTGACACCAATGATGTGGCGCAATTCCTCCCACTGACACCAATGATGGGGTACAATGACATCAATGATGGGGTGCAATTTCCGCCTGATGAGACACCAATGATGGGGCGCAATTCCCCCCACTGACACCAATGATAGGGTGCAATGACATCAATGATGGGGTGCAATTCCACCCGCTGATACCAATGATGGGACATTATTCCAGCCACTGATACCAATAATGGGACACTATTCCTCCCACTGATACCAATGATGGGACACTATTCCTCCCACTGATACCAATACTGGGACACTATTCCTCCCACTGACACCAATGATGGGACACTATTCCTCCCCCTGACACCAATGATGGGACACTATTCCTCCCACTGACACCAATGATGGGACACTATTCCCCCCACTGACACCAATGATGGGACACTATTCCTCCCACTGACACCAATGATGGGACACTATTCCTCCCACTGACACCAATGATGGGACACTATTCCTCCCACTGACACCAATCATGGGACACTATTCCTCCCACTGACACCAATGATTGGACGCAATTCCTCCCACTGACACCAATGATGGGACACTATTCCTCCCACTGACACCAATCATGGGACACTATTCCTCCCACTGACACCAATGATTGGACGCAATTCCTCCCACTGACGCCATTAATAGGGTACAATGACATCAATGATGGGGCGCAATTACTACCATTGAAACAAACAATGGGGCATTATTTTTTCCCACTAATGTTGGGTCTTTTTTTACTCCCAATGGCCGGCCCTCCTAAAGCCTGAAGGACAGTAAACGTGCCCCTTTGTTTAGAAGGGTTGGATGAGCCCCTGGGTTAGATAAGAAAATGTTGACGGATTAATTCGGGGTCTATTAATTTAAAATAATCGCCGTGTGACGCTCCATCTTTCGCACAGCCGTCACACGTTAATATATATATATAAAAAAGTAATTTTGGAGAGTAAGAAACGAATAATAAATTGGATTTAAATATATATATATATATGAATGTGATTCATTTTCCATATTCAGATTGAAATGTTTAACTTTAGGCAACTTTGTTTCAGTTTCAGCTGAAAATTTCAGGCCAGGAAGTAGACAGGTCCTCTTTAGCCTTAGGACAGTGATGGGGCACCTCGGCACCCCAGATGTTTTGGAACTACATTTCCCATGATGCTCCGCTACACTGCAGAGTGCAAGAGAATCGTGGGAAATGTAGTTCATAAAACATCTGAGGTGCCGAGGTTCCCCATCCCTGCCTTAGACCATCCCTCATATCTCCTGAGAGCCTCATCACTAGGACCTTCCAGAAGGTCCCGGAGACTTTCAGAGCGTTCATTGGTCGCTCACATATTGTAGCCACACCTCCATCTGGGCACAAGTCCCGCCGCCCTCCGGCCACCTTCTGATCCGATTTCCGGAGAGGATTCTTACCTGTCTTGGTGGCGCTATAAATATTTTCTATGGGGAAGACGGTCCCCAAGCCGTACAGCAGGACTTTGGCGATGGCCGGCACGAGCTGGGTCGTTGTGACCAACACGTTCACACAGTTTGGTCTGAGGGGGAAAAAAAGAAGAAAGATTGAAAAAATGGCCACAATGTACACGTTTGTATTTCTTCAAACTGTGCCCCCCCCCCCTGGGCCAGGTATTTTTTTTTTTTTTTTTAATATTCATTCTTTATTTCTTTTCATATCATACAAAATGTTCAGTTGTTCATTTAAAAAAACCAGAGGAGACTGTTCGTTATAACTATAAACACATAATTTAAACATTGATATACATTGTCCTATCATAAATCTTAACTTATATCAGGAGGTGGGTAATCTCTTAGTTAAGGGGGGAACACCCACTCTTTCTCTTTCTAGTTGATATTATCGCTTTTACTACTTGGCCCCTCTCCCTTTGACCCTTTCCAGCCGACATTCCTCTCTCCTCAGGTGATACACCCTTTTTTCTCCAGCCATGGCTTCCACATGTCCTCTATGGGCCAGATTCACGTATTCCAGAGCATCTTTGCTCTGGAGTAACGCTTCTGATTTGCGTTGCGCTGCCGAAATTTTAGGAGCAAGTGCTGTCATTCACGAAGCACTTGCTCCTAAAGTTGCGGCAGCGCATCACAAATGAGCCGGCGGAATTCAAATGTCGCGGGTACGGGGCGTGTAGTATGCTAACTACGCGCGATCCCGCCGCCAACGTACTGCGCATGCGTCGAGTGTCAAAACATCCCCGTGCGCATGCTCCAAAATCTGTGAATGAACGTCAATGACGTCACATTCCCATTCATGACCGTTTTACGCAAGCGACTTTTTTTTTTTTTTTTCCGACGCGATGACGACGCCTATACCTAACATAGGATACTCCAACCCCATGTAGGTATATCTATGCGCCGCGTATCCCGTCCGGAAACGTCGTATCGTCATTGCGTCGCGCCGGATTTCGATCGTGAATTGCCGATTTCCGCTCATTAACATATTTTTTGAGCGGAAATCGGCGGGAACGCCCCCGGCGCCATTTTTAAGTTGAAGTAACGATGCGATGGCGAAACTCAGTTACGCTGCTCGCATCGGAACTTCAACCCGGCGTTTCTTGTTTTCTGGTTACAGAAAACAGAAACGCCGGCTCAAAGCCACAGTTAGGCTGGCGGATCACTCGATCCGCCAGCGTAACCTTTCCTGAATCTGGCCCAAAGTCTCTAAGTTTTCCCCTTTTTATATAGACTGCTCTTTCTTTACAGAGGGACTCATTGACTGCCTCAATCCAGTCCCTTACTGCCGGTGGTGAAGTTGCCTGCCACCTCATGGCTATTAGTTTTCTAGCTTGGAATAAACATCTTAATATTACGACTGTGGTATTTCTTTTCTCCTTCCGTTCCTGCCTATAACCCAGTACACACAGTGTGGCCTCCATTTCTAGTGAGATTGTAAATATATCTCTCAAGGTGTCCAGCACACCCTTCCAGTACCGGACCAGCTTTGGACAGCGCCACACCATGTGTACTAGGTCTCCCTGCCCCGGGCATCTAGGGCATTTATCATCTGGTCTTTTGCCGAATTTAAAAAGTGTCTTTGGCGTATAGTAAGCTCTATTTATCAACATCAGGTGGGAGATTTTCTGGGGGGGTGAGAGTGACACCTTTGATCCCATCTCTAATATTCTCTTCCACTGTTCTTGTGATATTTCCCCTATATCTTCCTCCCATCTTTCTCTTTTCATCTTTCTCCCCGGGCCAGGTATGACCCTTTGCCTACCTTTACCTGTCCCTTGGGGCACTGTTCCTTATAAAAGGCAATAATCCTTCCACTATCAGTAACAAAGAGGCACCATTCCTCCCAGTGACACGCACACTGGGACATTATTTCTTCATGGACACCAATGATGGGACACAATTCCCCCCACTGACACCAATGATGGGACACTATTCCTCCCACTGACACCAATGATGGGACACTATTCCCCCCACTGACACCAATGATGGGACACTATTCCTCCCACTGACACCAATGATGGGACACTATTCCTCCCACTGACACCAATGATGGGACACTATTCCTCCCACTGACACCAATGATGGGACACTATTCCTCCCACTGACACCAATGATGGGGAATAAACTTTCAGAAGCACACAGGAATATTATACAAGAACATTGTCAACTGCCAGTTTTCAGACGTAACCTAAAACGGCAGTTGCCATAAAGAGTGAATGTTATACTGGCTGGAGACCTCCGTACCCAACAGTGACATTATAATGGGCCTGAGCGATACCCAATCACGTGTGACTCCCTTCGGCCGCACTCACCTGGAATGGATGAGATTCAGAGCTTTCAACGCATGCGTCAGCCACAGGTCCGTCACGGCCTCCAACTCGGCCCGCAGCTGGAGCCACGTCTCCCTCTTGGGGGCACCTATTAGACCTAGAGAAGGAGAATCTCGAAATTAGTATTGTGGACCACATGAAACCCAATGAAGGGTCCTTCATTTCTATTGGTTCTTCATTATATCATACAATATATACCTACAACCGACCTACAAACACGTCCTTCTCCCAACCCAATCAGAGAACCCTTTCATTTCATGTAGTGATTTACATCCGTCAGTTCACTGCCCGGCTTCTGAATCCGATTCCATCACAAATGGGCAACTTCAGATCTCCCAAAACTTCACGGCGTGCCACCTATCCGAAAATATGTGTGGCTGGTATGTGGGAGGGGCTTTGTGGTTGGTTAGGATTGGTGCCAAGAGCATAAGTCCCTTTGCCTGCTCATGTCCTGCTAGACCACTGCCCATCCTGACAAAGCCGAACCCTCCACCATATTGTGCCCCACTCCATGCCTATGGCCTCTGCATGACATTCCTGGCCGTGGGCCAAGCTCTTTGCAGTCACCTCCTCCTTAGGTCCATCTCCCCAGAGACCCGCCAGGGAAATAGCCTCACTCAGGGTACAAGGCCCCATCCTGCACTTCCATAGGGGTCAGGAAGTCTACAGTCGGCTCTCCTGGGTGCAGGTCTGCTCCTCCCCAGCCTCCTGCCCTGACCTGGGCCACCACATGTAGGTTACAGTGCATCTGGAAAGTATTTACAGTCCTTCACTTTTTCCACACCCTAAAACATTACTGCAGCCAGGGATGGACTGGCCATTGGCACTAAAGGGAGTTTCCCGGTGGGCCGATGGCTTAGTGGGCCAGCTTCAGTGACAGCGGAACCGCCACCCCCCTCCGCTCCTCTGTCTATCCTTTCCCGCAGCGCTCACCTCCTCTCCCTCCCCGCAACGCTCTCCTGGAGGGGAACAGAGAAACAGGGGGAGGACCAGAGGAGCAGGGGGGGGGACAGAGGAGCTTCTGCCTAATCTTGTCCCATAAGGGGGGGGGGGCACCGAACTGATCATTTGTCCCAGGCATAATATTGTCTAGCTTCCCCACTGGTACTGCCTATAAAAGTACCAGTACAAGCCGTTCTACTAAAGTAAAATGGCTAGTGGCTAGTGAAGGGGGAGAGGGGGCTTGGGTGGCCAGAGGGGGGGGGGGGGTGCGGGAGTTGTCCGGCCACCATGGGAGAGACCTGTCAAAGTGGGCCAGTCTGGATGAAGTCCAGGGCCAAATTTTTTTCCCAGTCCAGCCCTGACTGCAGCAACATCCAGCAGGAGAGGAGGGAAGTCGGAAGCACTGTGGGGAGAAGGAGGGAGGGAATTAGGACAGTAGGGAAAATCTGTGCTGCACAGGGTAATTAGGTGTGAGTTGGGAAGGGGGCGCTGGGCTAGTAGAGTGAATTAAAGTGAATAAATTAAAAACTAAAAAACAACACAGCTCACAGTAGATATGGTATGTAGGGTGTGCCTGGGTACACCTGGCACACGCTGTGCGCACGCCTATGATAGGCACAAGGCAAGAGCAGGGTCAGGATCCAGGCTAGCAGGACAAAACACAGAAACACAAGGGAATAGTAAAAGGAGGCACTAAATACCCTCCCAGCAGCCAGCATCAGGTGGAGACTGATTGCTGATTTCCGGATGCAGTTCCGGTGTCCACCAGCGGGTGTCTCCCAGCAGATCGCTGGGAGACACCCGCTGGTGGACACCGGAACTGCAACCTTCCACTATGGGAACCACAGTGCCACCAGCAGGTGAGCCAGGTCATGACAGATGGATAACCTTAGGTAGGGCTTTGGACCCTTCAATCATGTTGTCTACTCTTCGGATGGTCCCTCTGCTTTCATTGGCAAAAAATATTATGTGTGTTGTACTTAGTGTCCTACTCCTGCAGGTGGCACTATAGCCCAGTGGGCAAGATCTACTAATCTTTGCATGTCCTTTACGGAAGAGAAAATAAAAATCCAAGTCGTCCCAGTGACGCCTCCATCACCCCCCCCCCCCCGCCACCACGCCCTGGGATATAACAGTGGAAAATATTGTCATTTTTGCAGGTGGTCATTGTATGTACGGCGCACAGCCCCTTCGTTTATAAAAAGCCTCTGCGTCATTTTTTTCTGGCTCGGAGACCGCAAACGTAACCGCCCGCGAGAGAGGAAAGAAACGGAACCTCGAAGGTTTTCAGCGATGATACATGGAAGCAATTACAAGTCGTAATTATGCCAGCCGTTGTTTCTGGGGCTTTTAGAGCTCTGGCAGAAAAAAAAAAAAGCGTTTTTTTGGCGAACGCAATTAAACACCATAAAAGTAAAAGGCGACGGCTCGCTGGTATAAACAACGGACCTGTAAAGATGTCCCATGATAGGGATGTTATTAGTGGGAAAATCCACTTTTTTTTTCTCCGGGGGGGGGAGATGGAAGAAATGAGGATAGATTTCCACGGGACGTTCTGCGCCAGAAGAAAGAACTAGGGGGAGAACTATGGAAGGAACTGGTAACCAATCAGGCAGCATCTTTCAATTTCAATCGTCTAAGAATAAAACCCAACTCCACAAATAATTTAAAAAAAATTGCCGACCCCCCCCCCCCCCCCAATGCATTGTACTAGATGATATCATCATGTGTGGCCCAGACCACCCTATAGACGAGGGTTGGGGGGGCAGTTGCTCAGACTGTCCCCCCCCCCCCCCAATGCATTGTACTAGATGATATCATTATGTGTGGCCCAGACCACCTCATAGACGAGGCTTGGGGGGGGGGGGGGCAGTCGCTCAGACTCCCCCCCCCATTGCATTGTACTAGATGATATTATCATGTGTGGCCCAGACCACCTTATAGAAGATGCTTGGGGGGGGGGGCAGTTTCTCAGACGGCCCTCCACCCCGATGCATTGTACTAGATGATATCATCATGTGGGGCCCAGACCACCTTATAGACAAAACTTGGGGGGGGTGAGTTGCTCAGACTCCCCCCCCCCCCCAATGCATTTTACTAGATGATATCATGTGCGGTCCAGACCACCTTATAGAAGAGGCTTGGGGGGGCAGTTAGGCGCTTAGACTGCCCCCCCCCAATGCATTGTACTAGATGATATTATCATGTGGGGCCCAGACCACCTTATAGACAAAACTTGTGGGGGGGGGGGTGAGTTGCTCAGACTGCCCCCCCCCCCCATGCATTGTACTAGACGATATCATGTGTGGTCCAGACCACCTTATAGAAGAAGCTTCTAGGGAGTCTGCCGGAGGAGTAAGGTAAGTATTACACTCTATGCAGGGCCGGGACAAGGGGTGGGCAGGAGGGCCGGCTGCCCTGGTAATGATGTGGGGGGGGGGGGGTTGGTTGGATATCAGGAGGGAATGAGTTGGGATGAGGAATTTGGGGGGCAGCAGGGGTAAGAATTGTTCTAGGAAGGGAAATTTGGGTGAGTGTGCTAGAAGTGGTGATTAAGGGTTGATTTGCGTTGGGAGGGGGGTGGGAGATTTGTGCTAGGGGGGTCGATTTGTGCTAGAAGTGATATGGTATAGGGGGAAGGGGGTCTGTGCTAAGACGAGAAATTGTTTTTTGGGGAGGGGTTTTGGGGATGATTGTGCTGTTTGTGCAAGGAGGGGCTATTTATGCTAGGAGGGGGGATCTGGAGTGGGGGGGGTGTGTCCTTGGAGGTGGTGGGGGGGTGCAAGAGTATGTTTTCCTCCATTCTCTTGGGTTTTAGGCCTCATTTACACAATGATTGTTCTACTAAAATTGCCCCACATTGATCGCTATTAGTCGTTACACTCCATTGCTACCTATATGTGTGCCGATTGATTGCCAATGGCACAAATGAAGCGTGAGCACACCAGCAAAAATCGCCCATGTGTATTCGGATTATCATTGCTGCCCCGTCAGCACACACACCCGGCCTGATATCATGTAAATCTCTTTGTGTGTAACAATTTGTATCCTTTTTATGCCACAGCTCAATACAAAGTTGCGATGGTTCAGGTATTATTGTCGCAGAAGAAAACACTGGATACAAATCGGTGCTGACATCACAGCAGCGCTGACATCACATGACACCCACCTCCTACGTTGTTTTTGTAGGTGCCGTACAGCTCTTTCACTCTTCTGTAGCGGAACGCCAACTTCCTCATCCAGTCCACTCCCCCGTGGACGCCGGACCCCAGGCAGAGATTGGCCCCGGCCGCCGAGCTGTGGAATCCATCCCCAGAAAAGTTGTACGTGCTGCAAGAGAGAGAAACAGGGATGGGGGGGTCAGTCTGAGAGCGGGAGAGACAGGGATGGGGGGGTCAGTCTGAAAGCGGGAGAGACAGGGATGGGGGGGTCAGTCTGAGAGCGAAAGATACAGGGATGGGGGGGTCAGCCTGAGAGCGGGAGAGACAGGGATGGGGGGGGGGTCAGTCTGAGAGCGGGAGAGACGGGGATGGGCGCGTCAGTCTGAGAGCAGGAGAGAAGGGGATGAGGGGTCAGTCTGAGAGCAGGAGGGACAGGGATGGGGGGTCAGTCTCAGAGCGGGAGAGACAGGGATTGGGGGGGGGGGGGGTCAGTCTGAGAGCGGGAGAGACAGGGATGGGGGGTCAGTCTCAGAGCCGGAGAGACGGGGATTGGGGGGGGGGGGTCAGTCTGAGAGTGGAAGAGACAGGGATGGGGGGGTCAGTCTGAGAGCTGGAGAGACCAGGATAGGGGGGGTCAGTCTGAGAGTGGAAGAGACAGGGATGGGGGGGTCAGTCTGAGAGCGGAAGAGACAGGGGTGGGGGGTCAGTCTGAGAGCGGAAGAGACAGGGGTGGGGGGTCAGTCTGAGAGTGGGAGAGACAGGGATGGGGGGGGTGTCAGTCTGAGAGCGGGAGAGACAAGGATGGGGGGTCAGCCCGAGAGCAGGAGAGACGGGGATCAGGGGGTCAGTCTGAGAGCGGGAGAGACAGAGATGGGGGGGTCAGTCTGTGAGCTGGAGAGACCAGGATAGGGGGGGGGTCAGTCTGAGAGTGGAAGAGACAGGGATGGGGGGGTCAGTCTGAGAGCGGAAGAGACAGGGGTGGGGGGTCAGTCTGAGAGTGGGAGAGACAGGGATGGGGGGGGGGTGTCAGTCTGAGAGCGGGAGAGACAAGGATGGGGGGTCAGCCCGAGAGCAGGAGAGACGGGATCAGGGGGTCAGTCTGAGAGTGGGAGAGACAGAGATGGGGGGGTCAGTCTGTGAGCTGGAGAGACCAGGATAGGGGGGGTCAGTCTGAGAGTGGAAGAGACAGGGATGGGGGGGTCAGTCTGAGAGCGGAAGAGACAGGGGTGGGAGGGTCAGTCTGAGAGTGGGAGAGACAGGGATGGGGGGGGGGTGTCAGTCTGAGAGCGGGAGAGACAAGGATGGGGGGTCAGCCCGAGAGCAGGAGAGACGGGGATCAGGGGGTCAGTCTGAGAGCGGGAGAGACAGGGATGGGGGGGGGGGTCAGTCTGAGAGCGGGAGAGACAGGAATGGGAGGTCAGTCTGAGAGCAGGAGAGACAGGGATGGGGAGGGGGGGCAGTCTAAGAGTTGGAGAGACAGGAATGGGGGGGGGGGGTGTCAGTCCCCTCCCACTGTCTAACACTGTCTAACACTACTCTCTCGGGCTTTCCCGCACCCACGCAAACACACACGAGGTATCGCCGCGAAGGTCTAGCACCAGAACGCCTCTGTTCATCTGCGCGATTTTAAAAGCGTGAAATGTTTGGTATCTTTTTACTCAGTGTGACATCATCTTGTATATTTTATTTAAAAAAAAATGATTTGTGTATTCTGTTGTTTTTTATTTTATTTTAAATTGTGCAATTGTTGCCAAAAATTGCATTTGCTGCAAAAAATAGCGCGTGACATAAAAAAATTGCAAAACCCACCGATTTATTCCCTAGGGCAGGGGTCCCCAAACTTTTCAAACAAAGGGCCACTTTATTGTCCTTCAGAATTTTAGGAGGGCCGGATTGTGGCCAGTGGTGGGGGGGGCGAAAATGTCCCGGACCCAGCTCCAGTGAGAATAAATGTGGCCTCAGGGTTGGTGGTCAGGAGGTGGAGTGGGGCCCCTATCAGTAGAAGGAATAGTATCCCATCATTGATATGAGTAGAAGAAATAGTGCCCCCAAATCAGTGGGAGGAATAGTGCCCCAAGGGCCGCATAAAGGCTAGCAAAGGGCCACATCTGGCCCTTGGGCCACAGTTTGGAGACCCCTGATCTAAGGCTTAAAAAAAATAATAAAAAATAATAATAATATTTGGCGGTTCCAATAATTTTCAAAGAAAACAAAAAGCAGATTTTCACACAAATTGCCTCAATAATGCAAAAAAAAAAGAACTAATGGGATCCCAGGATCTCAGGGACACGGTCACACGGGGCCCCCAGCTGTCAGAGGGCCCTCAGTGGAAGACACTCTATCTTTACTCGGACCGGCGCCCCCCCCCCCCCCCCTGTAATTCTCACTTTCCAGCCGGCACATTATACTCCGGAGGATCTGCAGCATGTGAGAAAGTCATTATCTGCGGTTTGGAGTAAATATACGGATCAGCGAGGAGCCAATTGTGATGTCACCGCGTCAGATCGTTTGGCGCTGGGGAAGAATCTATGACATTATAATGGCAAAACGACGCCAAGAAAGCGGCGTGGGACTGTGGCATCGCGGTGGGGGGGGGGATACACAGCATTCCCCTCCCACTGCGACAAAACATAAGACTGCGAATGGAAAAAAGTGTTAAAATTAGAATCTTGTCAGGGGATGGAAGTCAACAACTCATCGCTGATCTTCCAGGAAAGATAAAAATGTTATTTACAAAGATTTCGGATGAGAGACGTAACAATCCCACCCGCCAATAGAAAACACCCCACAAGAGGGCGCCACAGAGATCCATACTGGGGAGGAATGGGATCGATGTGCTGTCTATCTCTACCCATAGAGGAGGAGATCGATGGGATTGTGTAATCGGGGACGACGGCGGCCAATCTCACCTCAAGTCTTGTCCGTTGTCGTCGGAGGAGACGTCATCGATGTGGATCTGATCACATTCCTAATAAACGACAACAAAAAGGCCAATCTGTTATTTGTGTCTCTACAACCTCCAGGGCAGAAACTCCTACTCCTCTGTACAGCACTGCGGTATATGTCAGAGCTATATAAATGTATTAGTGGGGGCGGGTCCATAGTGGGCACAGGAGCGCCGCCCCCCCCCCCCTCCTCTCCTGCACCCGTCACTCAACAATACTGTACATAGGTTCTATGTATTGCTGCCGCCCCATATTCAGGTATCCGGCCCCCTTGTTGAGCGCTGGCCATCCGAATAACAGCGGTGGGTGTGTTTTGGAAGTCCTTATCGGAGCCAGCGGCATCCAGATTACAGCCTGTGGGCTCTAATCGGCTTCCAAATAGTTTACCAGAGGGCGCACGGGGTGTACGTTCCCTGGTTAACACTGACGCGCGTCTCAGCCAATCAGGTTCACCGGGTCTGGTTACCGGTCGCCTGATTGGCTGAAGCGACATCGAGGGCAGGAGAAGATATTGAGGGATCGTGGAGGAGGATGGCTAACCCGAGAAACGTAAGTTGCGGGGGCGGTGGGCAAACTGGCGGTATTTGAGGGGGCAAACTGGTGGCAATTGATGGGCACAGTGGCGACAATTGATTGGCACAGTGGCGACACTTGATGGGCACAGTGGCGACAATTGATGGGCACAGTGGTGACAATTGATGGGCACAGTGGCTGCATTTGATGGGCACAGTGGCAACAATTGATGGCACAGTGGCGACAATTGATGGCACAGTTGCTGTGTTTGATGGCACAGTGGCTGCGTTTGATGGCACAGTTGCTGCGTTTGATTGCACAGTGGCTGTGTTTGATGGCACAGTGGCGACAATTGATGGCATCGAGGGCGGGAGAAGATATTGAGGGATCGTGGAGGAGGATGGCTAACCCGAGAAAGGTAAGTGCCGGGCGGGGGGCAAACTGGCGGCATTTTATAGGGCAAACTGGTGGTATTTGAGGGGGCAAACTGGTGGCAATTGATGGGCACAGTGGCGACAATTGATTGGCACAGTGGCTGCATTTGTTGGCACAGTGGCAACAATTGATGGGCACAGTGGCGACAATTGATTGGCACAGTGGCGACACTTGATGGCACAGTGGCGACACTTGATGGCACAGTGGCTGCATTTGTTGGCACAGTGGCAACAATTGATGGGCACAGTGGCTGTAATTGATGGCACAGTGGCAACAATTGATGGGCACAGTGGCTGTAATTGATGGCACAGTGGCGACAATTGATGGCACAGTGAGGCTACGTTTGGTTTATATTAGATTTTTTGATGGTTTGCGCCCCCCAAATATTTTGAGCACCAGTACCACTGAATAATAATAGTATGTGACTTTGAGGGGGACATTAGAGTGTAAGTTCTTCTGTACAGAGACTGATGTGATTGGCTCAGTGTTCTCTGTACAGCGCCGCGGTATATGTCAGAGCTATATAAATGTATTCTACAATTGAACACTCCAAGCTGCTGCCCTGCGATTGGTTGCTGGGGGACACTGCACATGTTGAAGAGGAGGTGCAGTGAGCCGAGTTCCCCCGGACTCCGGCTGTATTATGTAAGGTGGAAGGTATTTGTATGGATTCGGATCTGCTTTTCTCATTTACACTGGAAGAGAACGCGGTATTGTGTGACAGCCGGGGCTATCACATATCCGTCTTCTCAAGAAAGCTGCCACCGGCGCACAGACACTACCTCATAGCCCACCAATGGGCACCGTCCTCCTTCCAAGGCAAACACAGACCGGGCCTCAAACACCAACATGTCTGTCAGTCATTGTCTTTCGGCGTGGACGGGGAGGGACCATGTCCATCACTGATATCTGTACTGAGTCTGACCTTCTGAGAATGAGGCGAGATCGCAGAGCATCAGGGGGACTCAGAGAAAGTATTGATGCCAGACACGTGCCAGGCAAGTTGCATTTTCAGAATGATCTCAGCATGTTTTTTTCCCAGCACAGACTTCCTTCAAATCCTTACTATAAATACGGCAAACAGGGAATGCTGGAGCTACCGGCTGGGCTAATGCTGGAGCTATGGGCTGGGCTAATGGGGGATGGTGGAACTACCACCTGGGCTAATAGGGGATGCTGGAGCTACTGGCTGGGCTTATAGGGGATGTTGGAGCTACTGGCTGTGCTAATAGGCAATGCTGGAGCTACCGGCTGGGCTAATGGGGGATGGTGGAACTACCGGCTGGGCTAATGGGGGATGGTGGAACTACCGGCTGGGCTAATGGGGGATGGTGGAACTACCGGCTGGGCTAATGGGGGATGCTGGAGCTACCGGCTGGGCTAATGGGGGATGGTGGAACTACCGGCAGGGCTAATGGGGGAATGGTGGAACTACCGGCTGGGCTAATGGGGGAATGGTGGAACTACCGGCTGGGCTAATGGGGGATGGTGGAACTACCGGCTGGGCTAATGGGGGATGGTGGAACTACCGGCTTTGCTAATGGGGGATGGTGGAACTACCACCTGGGCTAATGGGGGATGCTGGAGCTACCGGCTGGGCTAATGGGGGATGGTGGAACTACCGGCAGGGCTAATGGGGGAATGGTGGAACTACCGGCTGGGCTAATGGGAGAATGGTGGAACTACCGGCTGGGCTAATGGGGGATGGTGGAACTACCGGCTGGGCTAATGGGGGATGGTGGAACTACCGGCTTTGCTAATGCTGGAGCTACCGGCTGGGCTAATGGGGGATGCTGGAACTACTGGTTGGGCTAATGGAGAATGCTGGAGCTACCGGCTGGGCTAATGGTGGATGCTGGAACTACTGATTGGGCTAATGGAGAATGCTGGAGCTACCGGCTGGGCTAATGGGAGATGCTGGACCTACCGGCTGGGCTAATGGGGGATGGTGAAACTACTGGTTGGGCTAATGGAGAATGCTGGAACTACCTGCTGGGTTAATGGGGGATGCTGGAACTACTGGTTGGGCTAATGGGGAATGTTGGAACTACCGGCTGGGCCAATGGGGGATGCTGGAGCTATCGGCTTTGCTAATGCTGGAGATACTGGCTGGGCCAATGGAGAATGGTGGAACTTCTGGCTGGGCTAATAGTGAATGCTGGAGCTACCAGCTGGGCTAATGGGAGATGCTGGAGCTACCAGCTGGGCTAATGCTGGAGCTACTGGCTGGGCCAATGGAGAATGGTGGAACTTCTGGCTGGGCTAATAGTGAATGCTGGAGCTACCAGCTGGGCTAATGAGAGATGCTGGAGCTACCATCTGGGCTAATGTGAGATACTGGAGCTACCAGCTGGGCTAATGCTGGATCTACTAGCTGGGACAATGGAGAATGGTGGAACTTCTGGCTGGGCTAATGGGGAATGCTGGGGCTACCAGCTGGGCTAATGGGAGATGCTGGAACTACCGGCTGGGCTAATATCTGAAGTGCTGAGCTGTCAAGAAAGTCAGGGAAAAGTCAGATCTGGTTATGAGATTTTGACTCAAAGCATTGAAGCCGCTGGATTAGCATAACAGCCAGGCAGGCAGCATTTTCAGGTCAACAGCGGTCTTTTTCTTTATCGACAGGTTCCCTTTAAATGCACCCAGGTGAGAGAGGAAATGCGATGTGTAAGCCACTACGCACGCATTGGATTGGCTGCTGTTGCCCTAAAATATGCGCATGCCGCGACCTCCAACTTCTTCCCTATTTTCACAGCCGCTTGCATCCGCTATTAATAGACATTTGTTGTTAATTGGCCGGCTCCCTCAATCAGCTGGAAATCTAATTTCCGGCAAACCAGTTTTTACAGCCTTTGCCCGCCCATGTGCCTGCGCACTCTCCCGGTTGCGTGCCGCGGGTACACCCTAAGCACTCGCACATCTGCCAGGATCACATACATATATAAAAAAGAAGACGTAGTGGCAGCATTAAACCACATGGTGGCGCACTTTCACTAAGTTGCCTAGGAGAATTTTTCATTCCTCTGGCAGAGATGGAGTTGGTGACTTACAGCCGAGAACCCCGGGCATTCTTGAAAGTTCACAGGTCTAGCTGGTAAACTGCGGAATTAGATGTTGGCACGGCTAGAAAGGGCTTAAAAGATCCGAACCAGAGGAAAAAGTTCCTAATGATGTAAAAGAACCAGAAGGTCACGGCCGAAGCTTCTCACGGGCCATCTACGCCCCGTCATTAAACAATTTCAACGTTATTTTAAAAAAAAAAGGCGGAACAAGTCGCGGAGGAATTCAAAATGAAAGTTACAAAAAAAATAAAAAAATTCCGCAAAAAAACAATAAAAAGAAAAATGATTGGACCCAAAGAGAGAAAACTTTCCTGGGGGAGACCCAAGAGGAACACAAATTTTGGATCCGGCATGTGGCGAGAAGGAATAAACAGATGACCGCGTGGAAAGAAAACAAACGTGATTGGAGCGCCGCGCCGTGCCAGGGAGCTGGCTTGTAATTTGGCGCTTGTGTGGTCAGATGTCCGGCGAATCGCAGGAGATAGTTCCGGAGGCTGCGTCTTATCTGGAATTAATTACAGAGGACTGTGTGGAAGAGGGAAAGCAGTGAATCAGGGTTGGACGTGTTGGGCGGTTGTTGCTCGGGGAAAATAAAAGGCTTTTGTGAAACAATACGTCTTGATTGCATTGTGTGTTTCGATGACTCTTGCGGCTGTTTTCATGTGTTTTTTGGAAAGTAGACGGCTGGCAAGATGTGGATGGGAATTTCTGTGGCTTTTCCTGCGTCTGTGAGCGCCCCCCCCCGGCGCAGTGACCACCATTCATCCAATGGAATGATGGGAGGGATGGTGACTAATTACCACAGACCCAAAATGAGCCGTGAATACAGCAGACGCCTCCACTGGTGCTGGACTACTTTAGGAATTTACGCACGTTTCCAAGGTCAGGTACTAATGTTCATTTGGGTTGAGGTCAAGTTCCTCCACACCCAACTGGTCAAACCATGTCTTTATGGAGCTGGCTTTGTACACGGGGGCACAGTCATGGTAGAACAGAAACGGGTCTTCACCAAATTGTTAACGAAAGGTTGGAGGAGCACAATTGTCCACAGTGTCTTTGCATGATAACACCTGAACTCCATGATTGGGATGAGGGGGGGCCACATACCACCACCATTCATCCAATGGAATGAGGAGAGTGATGATGACTAATAACCACAGACCCAGACTGAGACGTAAATACAGAAGATGCCTCCACTGGTGCTGGACTACATTGGAAATGTATACACGTTTTTAAGGTCAGGTACCCAATTGGATGAGAAGACGGCTTGTAAAGGTGTTCATTTGGGTTGAGGTCAAGGTTCTGACTCAAGTTCCTCAACACCCAACTGGTCAAACCATGTCTTTATGGAGCTGGCTTTCTACACAGGGGCGCAGTCATGGTGGAACAGAAAAGGGTCTTCACTAAACTGTTAACGAAAGGTTAGAAGAGCACAATTAAAGAGCCGCCTCTGACCACAGACCCAGGTAG
This sequence comes from Rana kukunoris, assembly GCA_029574335.1. Lineage (NCBI taxonomy): Eukaryota > Metazoa > Chordata > Amphibia > Anura > Ranidae > Rana > Rana kukunoris. Next base: position 1,858,731 of record CM056060.1, on the reverse strand, counting down.
AGCTGTAAATACAGCAGACACAGGGATGGACTGAGACCAAAATTTGGCCCTGGACTTTATCCAGACTGGCCCACTTTGTTTGCAAACAAGAACAAAAACAGTATATAAACTATACGCAATTGTACAAAAAAACATAAGTAGCATAACATAAAGGATTCCTCACTCACCTCTTTTATTATTTCACTTATTCTCCTCTGTATTTTCCTCATTCTTCTCACATCACTGCATGAAGTGGAGGGCGAGCTGCACAGCCATTACTTTGACAGGCTGTCACTGAAACTGGCCCACTGAGCCATCGGCCCACCGGGAAACTCCCTGTAGTCCCTATGGCCAGTCCATGCCTGAGCAGACACCTCCACTGGTGCTGGACATCTGTGGGAATTTGTGCATGTTTCCAGTCAGGTACTGATCTTGGATCAGAAGACCTGGCTTGCGAAGGTGTTCATTTGGGTTGAGTTCAGGGATCTGTCTCAAGTTCCTCCACATCTAATTGGTCAGACCATGTCTTTATGGGGATGGCTTTGAAAACAGAAGACCTGGCTTGCAATTGGCATTCCACTTCATCTCAAAGGTGTTCAGTAAGGTTGAGGTCAGGGACAGGACACTCAAGTTCCTCCACAGCAAACTGGTCAAACCATGTCTTTATGGAATTGGCTTTGTACACAGGGGCACAGTCATGGTGGAACAGAAAAGGTTCTTCACTAAACTGTTACCACAAGGCTGGAAGAGCACAACTATCTACAATGTCTTTGCATGATGACACCTCAACTCCATCATTGGATTGAAGGGGCCACATAGTGTAGATGTGTCGGTCAGTTGTCCACAAACATTTGGCTTACCTCTATAGTCAGCCTTATGAACAGGATAGAAAAGTGACACTTACCTCCAGGTCATTGAAGAAGAGGTGATTGTCAGCGAGGTTGAAGATCATTTCTTCCATCATAAGACCAACCCGTACCGCTGTGGTCGTGTCCTGTAGAGAGAAGAATGGAGAGTCATCACATACAGAACTGGAAGGAACATCAAATAATGCTATAGAGATCATAAACCTGGATCCTTATAGAATATTTGTTATTTTTTTTTCATCTGGTGGCTACCATATGGTTGTGCCTATGGGCACAACCATATAAATCGTTAATGCCTGTGCAGTTCTTGGCTGCGTTCACAAATGCCTGATACAGATCAGCCCCTGCTACAGCCTCTCACCTTGTGACTCGCTACAAAGTTACAATGTTGCAGCCTCTCACCTTGTGACTCCCTACAAAGTTACAATGTTGCAGCCTCTCACCTTGTGACTCTCTACAAAGTTACAATGTTGCAGCCTCTCACCTTGTGACTCCCTACAAAGTTACAATGTTGCAGCCTCTCACCTTGTGACTCTACAAAGTTACAATGTTGCAGCCTCTCACCTTGTGACTCACTACAAAGTTACAATGTTGCAGCTTCTCACCTTGTGATTCTACAAAGTAACAATGTTGCAGCCTCTCACCTTGTGATTCTACAAAGTTACAATGTTGCAGCCTCTCACCTTGTGACTCTACAAAGTTACAATGTTGCAGCCTCTCACCTTGTGACTCTACAAAGTTACAATGTTGCAGCCTCTCACCTTGTGACTCTACAAAGTTACAATGTTGCAGCCTCTCACCTTGTGACTCTACAAAGTTACAATGTTGCAGCCTCTCACCTTGTGACTCTACAAAGTTACAATGTTGCAGCCTTTCACCTTGTGACTCTACAAAGTTACAATGTTGCAGCCTCTCACCTTGTGACTCTACAAAGTTACAATGTTGCAGCCTCTCACCTTGTGACTCTACAAAGTTACAATGTTGCAGCCTCTCACCTTGTGACTCTACAAAGTTACAATGTTGCAGCCTCTCACCTTGTGACTCTACAAAGTTACAATGTTGCAGCCTCTCACCTTGTGACTCTACAAAGTTACAATGTTGCAGCCTCTCACCTTGTGACTCCCTACAAAGTTACAATGTTGCAGCCTCTCACCTTGTCACTCCCTACAAAGTTACAATGTTGCAGCCTCTCACCTTGTGACTCTACAAAGTTACAATGTTGCAGCCTCTCACCTTGTGACTCTACAAAGTTACAATGTTGCAGCCTCTCACCTTGTGACTCTCTACAAAGTTACAATGTTGCAGCCTCTCACCTTGTGACTCCATACAAAGTTACAATGTTGCAGCCTCTCCACCTCTTATTTTTGGTTCCAAAATTACAAAAGTTGCAGTCTCTCACCTTATGGCCTTATGATTTGTTACAAAGCTGCAGTCTGATCACTGAGGGAGGGGAGACTGAGCAAATGCTTTCTCCTGCCCACAGCAGACCGCTGACATCATCTCAGCCTAGGCAAACCCAGTGACTGAAGCCTATGAATGGCTTTTAAATGGTAAAAAGTGGAGCTTTTCTAAAAAATTAAGCCGTAGCTGTATATTGTGACAGGTTACGTCTCAGTGATGTGCGCACGCAGACGCAGAGTTCTGATTTTTATTTTTTACAGACTTTCACTTCATCGGAGACGATGCTCTCCTACAAATATTTGTGTACAAGTCTCGTCTCCGGCCCGGTGTTCAGGCACGCCAAGCGCGGCGATGAACCCCCATACCTGCGCCCCCTCCCCCTCCCCTCCTCCTGTTTGCTCGGCCTCCAATCACCCTGACATTCACACAGCCGCCACAATGAGCGATAAGCCCTCGTAGGACGACTTCCAGCGCGCCGGCCCCCTTTTCTCTTCTGCTGCCAACTACCTGCCGAGCCCCAGAGCAAATAATGACACTGCCACGGGGGATGAAGGCATTAATTATGTGTATTTATGAAATCAGACTGCTATTCTGCGGCTTTATCTGCTGGGGATGTCATCCAGGGGTTAGAGACGGATTAGCAGACAATCGAGGCCTTTCTGTGCTGGAAACTCCTACCTGCGGTTTTCTTCTTTACCTGCGCTAATGAAAGTGCCTGAAATCACAGAGAATGTCAGATCCATAATTGCACTTAATGACTTGGGAACGCTTTACAAAACAGACCTGTTTGGCGGCCCGACACCGAGGTGCTAATCTACAACATATGTTAAGGAATAAGAGGGCTGCGTGTACCTAATAAAGGGGCCGTCCACCCGAAAGTGACGTCTATTTTTTTTATTGGTTTGATTCACCCAGTAACAACAATTATTCATTAATTATTAAATGTCACCCCATCACACATTGAGCTGACATGCTAGTGACCCCAGAGGGTGTACAGACCCGGGAACTCAGCACATGATGAGAACTCCTCATAATGGGCACAGCGGGTGTACAGACCCGGGAACACAGCACAGGGATGGTGGGAACCCCTCATAATGGGCACAGAAGGTGTACAGACCCGGGAACACAGCACAGGGATGGTGGGAACTCCTCATAATGGGCACAGCAGGTGTACAGACCTGGGAACACAGCACAGGGATGGTGGGAACTCCTCATAATGGGCACAGCGGGTGTACAGACCTGGGAACTCAGCACAGGGGTGGTGGGAACCCCTCATAATGGGCACAGCGGGTGTACAGACCCGGGAACACAGCACAAGGATGGTGGGAACTCCTCATAATGGGGCACAGTGGATGTACAGACCTGGGAACTCAGCACAGGGATGGTGGGAACTCCTCATAATGGGCACAGCGGGTGTACAGACCTGGGAACTCAGCACAGGGATGGTGGGAACTCCTCATAATGGGCACAGCAGGTGTACAGACCCGGGAACACAGCACAGTGATGGTGGGAACCCCTCATAATGGGCACAGCGGGTGTACAGACCTGGGAACTCAGCACAGGGATAGTGGGAACTCCTCATAATGGGCACAGCAGGTGTACAGACCCGGGAACTCAGCACAGGGATGGTGGGAACCCCTCATAATGGGCACAGCGGGTGTACAGACCCGGGAACTCAGCACAGGGATGGTGGGAACCGCTTATAATGGGCACATCAGGTGTACAGAACAAGGAACTCAGCACAGGGATGGTGGGAACCCCTCATAATGGGCACATCGGGGGTCCAGACCAAGGGACTCAGTATGTGGACCTCTTAACTTATACAAATGTAATGCTGACCTTTCAACTTTATGCAAATACGATGTGGACCTCCCAACTTTAGGGGCTGGGCCTGTAACCTATACCGATGTAGTTTACAGTTCAGGAGAGGGGGGCGTCAGTTTTGTTTTTTTAACTTTGCCATTGTGCTTCCTGGTAATTTGGCCCCACCCATTTCCATATTTGCTTTGGATGCTCAAGGACCTTGTCCCAACACTGAAGAGACCTACTGTCATTGCACTGCCCAATAACTTAGCCCCACCACATCCATTTTTGCCCTGGATGCTCAATGATCCTGTCTACCACTGAGGAGACCAGTCGCCATTGTACCTCCTATCTATTTCCATTATTGCCTTGAATGCTCAAAGACCTTTTCTCACCACTGAGGAGGCCAACTGCCATTATACCACTTGAAAACTTAGCCCCATTCCATCCATTTCATTTTTTGCCTTGGGTTCTCGAAGGACCTTGTTCCACGACTGAGGAGACCAACTGGCATTATATTGCCACCTGATAACTTAGCCTTATCCCATCCATTTCCATTTTTGCCTTGGAAACCCAAAGACCTAGTCCCACCACTGAGGGGACCAATAAACACTGTACTGCCCCATAACATAGCCCCACCCCATCCGTTTTTGCCTTGGATGCTCAAGGACCTTGTTTCGCCACTGAGGAGACCAGTCACCATTGTATCTCCTTTTGGTCATACTCATTTCCATTCTGCCTTGGATGCTTGAAGACCTTTTCGCACCACCAAGGAGGCCAACTGCCATTAAACCACCTGATAACTTAGTCCCATCCTATCCATTTCATTTTTTGCCCTGGATGCTCGAAGGACCTTGTTTCACCACTGAGGAAACCAACTGGCATTAGATCGCCTGATAACTTGGCCCCATCCCATCCATTCCCATTTTTGCCTTGGATGCCCAAAGGCCTAGTCCCACCAATTACGGGACTGGTAGCCACTGTACTGCCCCATAACGTAGTCCCACCCCATTCATTTCCATTTTTACCTTGGATGCTCAAGGACCTTGTTTCGCCACTGAGGAGACCAGCCACCATTGTACCTCCTTTTGGTCCCACTCATTTCCATTCTGCCTTGGGTGTTTAAAGACCTTTTTTCCACCACTGAGGAGGCCAACTGCCATTAAACCACCTGATACCTTAGCCCCATCCCATCCATTCCCATTTTGGCCTTGGACCTTGTTCCACCACTGAGGAGACCAACTGGCATTATATCGCCTGATAACTTGGCCCCATCCCATCCATTCCCATTTTTGCCTTGCACCTTGTTCCACCACTGAGGAGACCAACTGGCATTATATCGCCTGATAACTTGGCCCCATACCATCAATTTCCATTTTTGCCTTGGATGACCAAAGACTTAGTCCCACCACTTACGGGATTGGTAGCCACTGTACTGCCCCATAACGTAGTCCCGCCCCATTTATTTCCATTTTTACCTTGGATGCTCAAGGACCTTGTTTCGCTACTGAGGAGACCAGTCGCTCATTTTTGGTCCCACTCATTTCCATTTTTGCTTTAGATGCTCGAGGACGTTGTCCCACCACTGAGGGGAACAATCACCATTGTATCTCCCGTTAACTTGGCCACATTAATTTCCAATAAGGTAGCAAAATGCTCTGTAGATGGCTTGCCCCATCCATGAGCAAATACCCCCCCCCCCTCACGGGCATAAGACCCTGCTCACTCCCACAAGGGTGGTCTCAGCACCATTTAGCAGACATGTTCTGCAGAGAGGCCAGGAGACGTACCTTAAATCTCCTTCATTTGGGTGGTTGATTCGCTGACCAGCTGTAAATTGTAGCCATTAATTCGGCGCGGACACTTTAATTTATGACTACACCGAAACCCAACAAAGCAGCCAACTGACACCATATTCCTTGTGATTTATACCGCGGCCTGAACTCTAAATATCCCCTAAAAAGTGCAATTAATAAAAAGGCGGGGGGAGGGGAGGGATGGGTGGAGGGGAGTACATTTTTTGTTGCCGGCTTCTTGATTCGGGTCCCAGTCACAGAAAAGCGCCCGGTGATTGGGACCACGTTATTTGTTCTGCCCCCCCCCCCCCCCCCATTAAAAAATAAAAAAATCGCAAACGCATAAAGCTGAGTGACAATTCGCCCCAGCCTCTTGCCAAAGAGATAATTTTGCTGGAGGTTTATGAGACAGCGAGCTCCGGGACATCAATGACACCCCGCTAATGCACTCTGGCAGGTAATGTTTGGCTTTTTCGGGGGCTGGCGGTCGGCCAGCAGAATACTTTAGCGCGAGAGTGAACCTTGGCTGTGGCCTTTGCACAGTTTAAAACAACCAATTGTGGCTTGCGTGCCTGCAGTTTGGTCGAGAGACGAGGCAGATAAAGGGAGACATTTTGGCGGATTGAATGGGATTCGTCGTTCTGCGTTTTGTTTTTCGATTCAAGTGTTAAATATGTTCCTCAATTGCCACAAAGAATAAAAATCCACTTTGTGTGCACCAAAACGCCTCTGCTAACCCAGATATTACCTTGTATAAGTAGCAGGGACATCACTGGATTGTACATAGACGGTGCAAAGAGCAGAGATGTGGGAGGAGCCCAGCAGGGGGATTTTAGAGAGGGGGGAGATTTGTACTGGGAGGAAGGAGAATTTATACTTGGGGGGGGGGGGGGTAAGCATGCAGATTATTAGTGCTTAGTGTTTTTGGGAAGGGATTTTTTTTTAAACACATAATGCTCATGCAACTTGGAGGGGGGGGGGGTGTTGCCTCCTGCCTTCAATCACCCCCTGCCTCCATCCCCCTCTGTGGTGCCACAATCTCCCCCTGCCTCCAATCTCCCCCAGGCCTCCTGCCTCCACCCCCCTCTGTGGTGCCACCAACAACCCCTGTCTCTATCCCCAACCTCTGCTATTCCGCCATCCCCCTCTGCGGTGCCACCATCACCACCTGCCTCCAATCGCCCCCTGCCTCCATGCTCCTCTGTGGTGCCACCAACAACCCCTGTCTCCATCCCCCACCCTCTGCGATGCCGCCATCCCCCTCTGCGGTGCCACCATCACCCCCTGCCTCCAATCGCCCCCTGCCTCCATGCCCCTCTGTGGTGCCACCAACAACCCCTGTCTCTAGCCCCACCCTCTGCGATGCCACCATCCCCCTCTGCGGTGCCACCATCACCCCCTGCCTCCAATCTCCCCCAGGCCTCCTGCCTCCACCCCCCTCTGTGGTGCCACCAACAACCCCTGTCTCCATCCCCCACCCTCTGCGATGCCGCCATCCCCCTCTGCGGTGCCACCATCACCCCCTGCCTCCAATCGCCCCCTGCCTCCATGCCCCTCTGTGGTGCCACCAACAACCCCTGTCTCTATCCCCACCCTCTGCGGTGCCACCATCACCACCTGCCTCCAATCATTCCCTGCCATCACCCCCCTCTGCGGTACCACCATCACCCCCTGCCTCCAATTACCCCCTGCCTCTATCCCCCTCTGTGGTGCCACCATCACCCCCTGCCTCCAATCACCCCCTTCCTCCATCCCCCTCTGCGGTGCCACCAACAACCCCTGTCTCCATCCCCACCCTCTGCGATGCCTCCATCCCCCTCTGCGGTGCCACCATCACCCCCTGCCTCCAATCACCCCCTGCCACTAACACCCCCTGCCTCCAATCTCCCCCTGCCTCCATCCCCCTCTGCGGTGCCACCACAGCCACCATCACCCCCTGCCTCCAATCTCCATGCGCAGTTCCAAGCCGAACCGATCTCGGCTATTTTTACTGGCACATTTCCGCAACCACGGACATTTAAGAACAGGGGGAAAAAGTGCCAGTTGGCAACACTGGGGGGGAGGGGGGGGGGGGGTGATTGAGGTCGCAATTAGGCATGTTCGCCCCAGGCTCTGGGTGACAGCGCTAAAAGCTGGCCTGGGCAGGAAGGGGGTATAAGTGCCCGGTGGGCAAGTGGTTAAAATAAACTGTTTTTAAGACGTAGTTCTTTAGCAAAACGTAGTTCTGTTAAAAAAATTGCTTTCAGGAATAAATGTGTGCGCCCCCCCCCCCCCCCCCCCATTGTCTCCCTATCACAGGTAAATCCGGGCTTAGCCTGCGGCGGGCTCCGGAGGGTTAAAGAGAAGTGTAAATGCCATTGTTCAGGAGTCACTTAATCAACACAAGAGGATTAAGCTGAACACTTTTTCATCCTGTACAAAGATAAGACGAGGACAAACAAGATGACAGGTCCCCCTCCCTCTGCATTAAATAGACCCCATCACTACCGGGGAGGGGGGGGGGTGTCTATGGGAACAATTAACTCTATCATGGTGGCGGCGTGACATTTCCTCCAAGCGAGTTTCTGGATTGGTGACAACAGCGGGCCGCGCTTGATTAATATTGATTAAAATTTGATGCCAGTGATCTCTCTCAGGGTGACAACGCAGGAGCACAATTAGCAGACGGCGACAGAACGTTGTCACCCTATAACAGGAAGTATCCAAACAATCTCAAAATCCCCCCTTCCAGCACAAATCTATGGGCCCCAAATCCCCCCCCCTCAAAAATAAATAAATACGAGTTACTTATTCAATCACCCCCCAACTAGCATAAATCCTCCCCCCCAAAATGTCCCCTCCTAGCACAAATACTCCCCAATCACAACCCCCCCCCCCCCCCACCCAACAAGAAAATACCCCTCCTAGCTCAATTTCCTTCACATCACCCCTCCTAGTATATATTCTCTTCTCCAAAGCATCCTATGTATTAAGGTGAAAAAACATCCGACAATTAGCAGCCCCCTAGCCCCCCGTTTACTTACCTGAGCCCTCGAAAGTCACGCGTCATGAGCGCGCTTGGCTTCTGGCCGGGCTTCTCAGCTCATTCATTGGATAATTGATAGAAGCACAGCCATTGGCATCAATGATGCAGTGCGCCGGGGTCGGGCCGAGTGATACAGTCGGCGACTGTATCACGGAAGCGCACCTGTAAGCTAACCCCCTTGGGAGACAGCTTTCCAAAAGGGGGGTTAGCTGATGCGGAGAGGAGCCGAGACAGACGCCAAGGGACCCGAGGTGACGCGGATCAGGGCGGTGGAGGTAAGTATGGTATGTTTGTTATTTAAAAAAAAAAAGGGAACCTTTACAACCCCTTTAAAGAGATCTGTATCCTTCTCTATTTTCAGGCCGCCCTGGTCCAGTCACGTGATCTGGCTGCCCTTTGTCAGCCAGTGGCGGCAGCAGGGAAGAGGGGGTGGGTGCCGATAACGGATGGCCCACAGGAGCCTATGGGTAATGTCACTCTTCTCCCCTGCAGCTGCCGCTGGCTATCACAAGGTGATCATGTGACCAGACTGGAGCGAGCTGAAAATAGGTAAGCATATTGGGCCAGATTCACGTATCTTTGTGCGGGCGTAGTGATTTACACTACGCCGCCGTAACTTTGAGAGGCAGGTGCCGTATTCGCAAAGAAGTTGCGCCCAAAGTTACGGTGGCGTAGCGTAAATGGGCCGGCGTAACCGCGCGTAATTCAAAATAGGCAGGTAGGGGGGCGTGATCCATGTAAATGAATCGTGACCCCACGTAATTGACGCTCTTTACGAACGATGCATTCGCCGCCCATGGACGTATACCAGTGCGCATGCTCCAAATTACGCCGCAAATACTCATTGGTTTTTCGACGTGAACGTAACTTACGCAAGGCCCTATTCGCGAACGTTTTACGCAAATGACGTAAACGACAGAGAATTCGACGCTGTCCCGACGTCCATACATTGCGTACGCCTCATATAGCAGGGGTAACTTTACGCCGGACTTACGCTTACGCAAAACGACATAAAAAATTACGACCGGGCGCAAGTACGTTTGTGAATTGGCGTATCTAGCTCAGTTGCATATTCAACGTGTAAAACCACGGAAGCGCCACCGAGCGGCCAGCGTAAATATGCAACTAAGATACGCCGGCGTAAGAGACTTACGCCGGTTGTATCTAAGCAAAAATCCGGCGTATCTTTCTTTCTGAATACAGAAAAAAGATACGCCGGCGCATCCTGGAAGTTACGCGGCGTATCTCGAGATACACCGACGTAACTTCTTTGTGAATCTGGCCCATTATATATATATATACACACACACATCTTGCTTAGACAGGATAGGTGTTAGGAAGGGGGAGGGGGGGCCGGTGGAGCATTTTTCAGTTCGTTTTTTCCCGGAATTCTACTCGAAGGAACATGGGCCTACTTGTCCTTTTGGCACAGGGGGGAGTTGGAGGATGACAGCGGACACTCCCAGGGAAATTCTAGCCATCGAATTACAACATCAACCGGCCCATTCTTCTGCTTCCAACAAGCGTAAAATAATGGCGAGGTCCGTAACCCGCTACTTAACACATGCGGGAATTTTCCAGGTATGCCGCAGAGGGCGCGGAATGCCTTCTTCTCCCATCACCAAAAAAAGATTTCTATAGCACAAAAGCCGCCCCCCCCCCCCCCCCAGAAAAATGTTCTCTGTACGCTTCAATTGCACATTAATGTTAGGAAGCCGGCGGAATGTAATTGGAAAGGGTAAGCGGGGAGGACGCGGGAGCCAAAATCCTGACTGCAATCACCTCGGGGGGGGGGGGGCTGTGTAATTAAAGCTATGTAATTAATTTCATCGTTAAGCGTTCTTCAATGGAGGCGGATAATTATCGGGGGCCAACGTCTATACGACTACTGGGATCATTGCTATAGGAACGTAATCATCCTAAAACCTAATGACAAAGTAAACATTGCCTTCCACCTGCTTCATATCACCGCATACAATGTAACCAAGGAGTGGAAAATGTTGCAAAATCTTATGTCCAATCCATAGAGAAAGTCCCAGTAAATGTTTCCTCACACAGAACTTAGGAACTTCTTGAGAGTTTCCCAAGTGAAGCAACAATCCATCACCTATTAGTAAGCAAAACTCCAAAGACGTGAAAGACCTTGGATTACACGATGTCCACCTGGCAGGACCAGACTTAGGGTGGTGGGGGCCCCTGGGCATGAATGTTAGAGGGTCCCCCTGGAGCAGAGAAGCGGACCGAAGGAAGTTGTTGAGCGGGGGGTTGCCGTCGATCAGTCCTGGTTGGTTGTTGGGCGGGGGGGGGGGGGGGGGGGGGGGGGGGTGGCGATCATATTGCTGGACGGACTTCTTACCTCCTCTTCTTGCTTCCTCCTCCCGTGCTGCATCCAATAGGGGCCCCCTATTGGGTGGGGCCCATGGGCTTGAGCCCAGTCAAGCCAATGGTAAGAGGTAAGAGGAAGCCCGTCACCAAGCCGTGTACTGTACTGGACCAATCGTAACCGGCCAAAGCATTTTTCTGCAGCCATATGTATACATACCCAGGGCAGCCATCCCCAGGTTAAGGGGAGGAAATAACCTAAATGGCCACACATCCCCCCTTAGATTTCAGGGCTGACCCTCCATTCAGGGAGAAAAACACACACACAAAAGTGAAAGGTGACAAACGTGAAAAGAGAAATAAATTTAAAAAAAAGTGGCCATGCAATGTGCACTCGTGGAAAAAAGTGTCCTGGACTTAGCCAAAAGGCCTAGCCCATGGAGGTGCATTGAAGAGAAAGTTTCCAGTGCCGTGACCATGTGCCTGTTCACGCCGTGGGGTCACACACCCAAGTGTTACTAAGAGCACCCATAGGGCAACCACTCCCAGGAGGCACAGACACCGCAGACTCTCTTCCTTCCCAGCCTAACGCTAGACAAGGTAGACCCATTCAAATCAGAAGGAACTGGGTCTATCTAGTTTTCCTTGGGAGGGGGGTTACTCCTGTGCCCCAACAGCCTGTGGGCACCCCAGTTTCTGTTCCAGCCGGTACTAGCCCTCAGAGCCCCCATCATACCAACAGAGATACTTTACAGCCAGCCATTCCAACTAAAGGTCTAGACAGCACCCTTACTAGACACTTATAATAACAGATACTACACTTGATCTCAGCCAAAAGGCCAGATGGAAACCAGTAAAAGGGTGCTGTGTTGTCATACTCTACGCGTTTCGTCACTGGACTTCACCATATATAATAGTATAGCCATACAGGTTATGAAAAGAAGAGACAAAAAAAAATAAATAAAAAAACTGTCCACACAGAGGGCCTTACTAATGATACCCAAAAAGCCTGAGACAGCATTGTATAAATGGCTCTATAATATCAGGCTATACCCCAGCGGTTCTGGAAGTGCATTTGGCTGTTGGGTCATGATTTGAATGGCTCCGCCCACTGTTCTGAAATGAGAAATAATCCTCTTATTTTCGGGGATATGTAATGGAATGAGACATGTGAATCCCTTCTGTTCCAAGAAGGATTTACTGTGTTATGGTAAAACCATAATACTACATCTAGTAAAACGACCTCCAGATGAGACGCCTAGAAATGTCGCTCTTACACAGTTATAGAAATATTGATATTTTCCTTTCTGTGGCTCCGTACACTGAGACATTCCAGAGATGCTCAGGGTTGTATGGAGCACTGTTCAACTTCCTCACAAAATCCTTCCCAAATGATGTTCATCTTGACTTAATCCCCCCGAGCCGCGTGTGAATTAGGGGCTGTTTGTTTTTTATCGGAGAGCCAGTTCTGCAGGGTACGGCGGGGCCTTGTTTTTCTTAGATGGCTCAGCTGGGACATCCAGAGAAGAAGGCAGAGAGGATGGGGGTGATGGAGAGCAGGGGTGAGCAGACCCCAGGTGTCCCCAGGTACTCAGGACCATGACTAACCCTATGTAAATAAACACAGCTGAGCCAAGAGGAAACTGAGGAGAGCTTCTCATTAGAGGAGTAAAATAAACATAAACTGCTTAAGCACTTTGCTCTGTCAGATTCACTGCAGATAAGGAGAAGGGAGGAAGGGAGGGAGAGAGAGGCAGAGAGAGAAAGAAATGGAAAGAAAAGAGACAGTTAAAAAAAAAAAGAAAGAGCGAGACAAATTAAAGAGAGAGAGAGAGAAAGAAGAGAGAAGAAACAAAAGAGAGAGAGAGAGTTAAAAAATAAGAAAGAGTGAAGTAGTAAGAGAGAGAGAGAGAGAGAGAAAGAAAGAAAGAAAAAATATAGAGAGAAGGAGAGAGACAGAGAGAGAAGAGAGAGAGAAGATGATAGTGGGAAAGAGAGAAGAGAGATAGAGACAGAAATACGAGATAGAGAGAGAAGAGGATAGAGGAGAGTGATAGAGAGAAGAGAATAGAAGCAGAGAGATAGATAGAAAAGAGGATAGAGGAAGAGAGAAATTGAGAGAGACAAGGATAGAGGGAGAAAGAAGAGGATGGAGGGGGAAAGGGAAAAGAGAAAACAGAGAGGAGTGGGGAAAGAGAGATAGAAGAGGAGAGAAAAATAAAGACAGATAGAAAGAGAAGAGAGGGAGATTAGGATAGAGAGGGGGATACAAGAAAGATAAGAGAGGAGAGAAAGAGAGAGAGAGAGAGAAAAGAAAAGAGCAAAAAAAAGATAAAGAAAAAAAAAAGGAAAAGAAGGGGAGAGAAAAAATAAAGATAAGAGAAGAGAGATAGAGAAGGGGGAGAGGGAGAAAGAGGGAAAAAGAGAAAGAGAGAGAGAGAGAGAGAAAAAAAGACAAGGAGAGAGGGAGAAAGAAAATGAGAGAGAAGAGAGCGAGAAAGAAAAAGAGAAAGAAAAAAGAGAGAGAGGAGAGAGATAGAGAGAAAAGAAAGGAGGAAAAAAAGAAGAAAAAAAGATAAAAGAAAAAAAAAAGGAAAAGGGGGAGAGAAAATAAAGATAAGAGAAGAGAGATAGAGAAGGGGGAGAGGGAGAAAGAGAGAAAAGGCGAAAGAGAAAAAAAGAAAAGGAGAGGGGGAGAGAGAAAAAGAGAGAAGAGAGAGAAAGAGAAAGAAAAAGAGAGAGAGAGAGAAAAAAAAGAGAAAGAAAAAAAGAAAGAAAACGAGAAAGAAAGAAAAAAGAGAGAGAGAGGAGAGAGAAGGGAGAGATAGAGAAGGGAGAGAGAGTAAGAGAGAGAAAAGGAGGGAGGGAGAGAGAGAAGAGGAGAGAGAGAGAAAAAGGGAGGGAGGGAGAGAGAAAAAAGGGAGGGAGGGGGAGAGAGAGAGAGAGACACACACACAGAGACAGAGATTGAGAGAGAGAGAGAGACAGACACACACACACACACACACACACACACAGACAGAAAGAGAGAGAGAGAGAGAGATAGACACAGACACAGGGAGAGAGAGAGATAAAGAGAGACAGAGACAGACAGAGAAAGAGAGAGAAAGAGAGACAGAGACACACAAAGACAGAGGAGAGAGTAAGAGAAGAAACAAAAGAGAGAGAACAAGAACGAAAGAGAAAGAAAGAAAGAAAGAAAGAAAGAAAGAAAGAAAGAAAGAAAGAAAGAAAGAAAGAAAGAAAGAAAGAGAAAAAAAAGAAAAGGAAAGGAAGAAAAAAAAAGAAGCAAGGAAAGGAAGAAAAAGAGGGGGGGGGGGAGAAAGAGAAACACAGAAAATGAAATAGAAAGTGATAGAAGGAGACTGAGATGGAGAAGCAAAGAGAGAGACACAAAGCTCTACAAAGAGTGTAAATTACTTAGGCAATATTTAATTGATTGATCAATGCTGATCAGTTGGAAGGAACACTCTGCATGGTGAAAGGTACACAAGGAGATGTAGAAATATCAAAGCACACAGTTTCATCACTGAGATGACGTGATTGGTCACCATTATTTACTACAAGAGAAATAGTACAGTGAAAGAACTACCAGAAATCACTCATGCAGCTTACACGTTAGGCTGGCAGACAAATACAAGTGATACATGAGTGTTGCAACCTGACCCAATCCATAACCAGCACCCTTATCCAACCACCACACATCGGAGTGTAAACTCCTGTGGTTCAGAGAGCGATCAGTTCAGTGTTCTCTGTACAGCGCTGCGGTATATGTCAGAGCTATATCAATGTATAATGTTAGTATGTGACAGTGAGGGGACATTAGAGTGTAAGCTCCTCTGTACAGAGACTGATGTGACCGGCGCAGTGATCTCTGTACAGCACTGCGGTATATGTCAGAGCTATACAAATGTATAATAATAATAGTGTGTGACTGTGTGTGGGGGGGGGCATTAGAGTGTAAGCTCCTCTGGTACAGAGACAGATGTGATTGGCTCAGTGTCCTCTGTACAACGTTGCGGTATATATGAATATTTGAAAACATACGGGATATAAAGCAGCCTTGGCAGCAGATGGCCCCACCCCTCGTATGAATCACAGAAAAGGGTAACACACTCATTAATGAACTGTTAGTGGTGACTGTACGCAGCCCCCTGGCACAGGGATGGATTTTGTTCACACCTCCTGTTCCTGAGTTCATTGTGACTCATTTGGCTCAATCAGTTTTATTCTATGGGAGACATTTGCGGTCTTTGCAGTTTTACGAGCCCTGAGATGCGTAATGCGTGTTATAATTGATGGCTTGTGATGATAAGGCCAGACACCTTCACCCCCACCCTCCCCCTACAGAGCCGCTAAGAAGGATTAATTGGAAGCTGTTAAAATAGGAAGTAAGTCGTCACATTTTATGCTCTGGACTTACATGTAACCGGCACGGGGTCACAAGACCTGCACATGACGTGTGTTAGCTTACTGGTGTCAAGTGTACCCGTCACCTAGGGATGCCCGCTGCACCACAACCAAGCCTATCAATTCACAGAGAAAAGGCAACAAGAACACTTTCCCCTCTTCATTTGGGAGGCCACAGCCTTTGGGCTTTCACACTGAAGGCATCATTTTTTCAGGCGGTATAGCAGCGCTATTTTTAGCACTAAACCGCCTGAAAAACGTGTCTGAAAAACCGCCTAAGAGATAAAAAAAAAAAAAAACGGTTCTCAAATCTGATGCCTTTGTGTATCAAAGCAGAAGGAGCGCATCGAATATGAAAAATGCAGTACGGTGGAACCTCGGATTGCGAGTATCGCGGTTAACGGGCGTGTCGCAATACAAGAGCTGTATTTTGAAAAATCGTAACTCAGTTTGAGAGTGTTGTCTCCCAACACGAGCAGGATTCAGGCCAAAGTGGGGTGCAGTACCGCGTTTTGCCTGAGGTGAGGGGGGGGGGGGGGCACCGGAGCCGATTGGCGCCGTTCGAAAATGCATGGAAAGGCCAGAGGACAGCACGGCTGACCTTGGCAAATCTCGGGAACAAAGTCTTTCCAAGGTCAGCCAAGGTATCCTCGGGCCTTTTCAGACGTTTCCGAGGCTCTCCGGTGCCCCCCCCGCCTCTGGCCGCATTTGGTATTGCATGGCATCAAAGTCAATGCGGAACGAATTATCTTCGTTTACATTGACTTCAATGGGGTAACTCGCTTTGATATGCAAGTGCTTTGGATTACGAGCATTCTCCTGGAACGGATTATACTCGTAATCCGAGGTTCCACTGGTATATTATAGTTGACTGCCAATAAAAAAAGGGGAAAATCTTACCTTCCCATAGCGGGTGGCGAATGTTCCGGTGAGTAACGAGTGAAAGATAATTATCGTCTCATCTAAATCCCACACAAATACACGCTGAGAGAGAGAGAGAGAGAGAGAGAGAGAGACAGTGTTACACAATGTACACAACACAAATCTCCATCACATTACAGTGTACAATAATAATAAAAGCATGTGATTGTACCTAAGAGTGTACATTTTAAATCTTACAAACATACAACATAATAAAAACATATTTAAATATATACAAAAAAAATATATAGATTAATATGTACATAAATAAATGTGCAAAAAGTCAATCGGCGCAATCAAAACAACGTGTATAATTACTAAAAAAAATAGTAGCTGCTATCACTTAACCACTTCAGCCCCGGACCATTATGCAGGTAAAGGACCTGGCCCCTTTTTGCGATTCGGCACTGCGTCGCTCTAACTGACAATTACGCGTGGTGCGACGCGGCTCCCAATACAAAATCGGCGTCCCCACAAATAGAGCTTTCTTTTGGTGGTATTTGATCGCCTCGGCGGTTTTTATTTTTTACGCTATAAACAAAAATAACAATTTTGAAAAAAAAAAATTCAATATTTTTTACTTTTTGCTGTAATAAATATCCCCCCAAAATAAATATAATTGTTTTTTTCCTCAGTTTAGGCCGATACGGATTCTTACCTATTTTTGGTAAAAAAAAATCGGTTGGTTTTCTCAAAAACATTTTTTTTACCACTAATAGCGGCCATCAGCGATTTTTTTTCGTGACTGCGACATTATGGCGGACACTTCGGACAATTTTGACACATTTTTGGGACACTTGTCATTTTCACAGCAAAAAATGCATTTAAATTGCATAAATGTTTAGGGCCCTTTCACACTAGCGGAAGAACGGTCCGCTCATTACAAGTCCGTTTACGGACTTGTAATGCTTCCCTATGGGAGCGGATCCGTTAGCGGATGATGCATCCGCTAACGTCCGCTAGATCCGCATCCGTTTTTGTGGACGGAATAATGTCCTATTTTTCTTCCGTCCGGCCAAACGGATCGGATGCAAACGGACAGACGGTCCGTTTCCATCCGACTCCCCATAGCAGAGAGCGGAGGAGAGACGGGGCGGTCCCTGCACAGTGTGCGGGGACCGCCCCCGTCCGCCGACAGCTGAGCGGAGCCCCCCCGCTGAGCTGACGGGCACACGGAGCGGACCGAAAAACGGTCCGCTCCGTGTGAAAGGACCCTTACTGTGAAAATGACAGTTGCAGTTTGGGAGTTAACCACAAGGGGGCGCTGTAGGATTTGAGTGTTCCCTGTATGTGTTTACAACTGTAGGTGGGTGTGGCTGTAGGTGTGACGTCATCGATCGCGTCCCCCTATAACAGGGATGACGCGATCGATGCTGCGGCCACAGTGAAGCACGGGGGAAGCCGCGTTTACACACGGCTCTCCCCGTTCTTCAGCTCCGGGGACCGATCGCCGCACTGCAGCGGCGATCAGGTCCGCGAGTCCCGCGGTCCCGGAGCTTCGGATCGGGTCACGGCTGGGCACTAGAACCAACGCGTATATACGTTGATGTGCCCAGCCGTGCCATTCTGCCGACGTAAATGTACAGTAGGCGGTCCTTAAGTGGTTAAAGCGGAGTTCTGCTGAATTTTTAAATAAGGACTGATGTGTTCTCTGTACAGAACTGCGGTATATGTCAGAGCTATTTCAATGTATAATAATTATAGTGTGTGACTGTGTATGTGAGTGGGGGAGGGGAGGACATTAGAGTGTAAGCTCCTCTGGTGCAGAGTCTGATGTGAATTGTATGATGTCAGCACTGTGTATATAGAGTGTATATAGAATGAAATATAGATATAATAATGATCAGTAGGACGTTCTGTTCCACAATAGATCTGCGCTGTGGACAGGCAGTTGGATGATCGGTAGAAATGACAGCCAGGACATAAGCCGGCTTTTCCATCCATGTGGGTTCTATTAGGCAGACTATCTGCTGACTCAGCGGGATGAAGACACGGCGAGGATCGGACACAGGTGGGGCAGGATGAAATCATGGCAGAGGTAGACAACAGATCATGGAGCCTTCCAAGAT
Source organism: Rana kukunoris (assembly GCA_029574335.1). NCBI lineage: Eukaryota > Metazoa > Chordata > Amphibia > Anura > Ranidae > Rana > Rana kukunoris. Next base: position 1,840,139 of record CM056060.1, on the reverse strand, counting down.
GAAGAGGTTCGATCGATAACAGAGAGGATTATCTGTTCGGTTCATCATCTCCAGTAATAATGGCTTCACCCCAGGATGAAATCAGCGCTTCACGCGAATCGCAGCCATCAAACCCCCCCTCTGATGTACATCCGCTGGAAGCCGATCACATCTGTCCTGGTGCCGATCACATCTGTCCTGGTGCCGATCACATCTGTCCTGGTGCCGATCACATCTGTCGCTGGTGCCGATCACATCTGTCCTGGTGCCGATCACATCTGTCGCTGGTGCCGATCACATCTGTCGCTGGTGCCGATCACATCTGTCGCTGGTGCCGATCACATCTGTCCTGGTGCCGATCACATCTGTCGCTGGTGCCGATCACATCTGTCCTGGTGCCGATCACATCTGTCCTGGTGCCGATCACATCTGTCGCTGGTGCCGATCACATCTGTCCTGGTGCCGATCTCCGTTATCTGGGAGGTCACACGTCGTCGGCATGTATCAGAAATCACCCCGAGAACAGACCGGCGGAGAGGCCGGGATCGGCTGTGGGGCTAAACCTTTGCAATATTAACCACCTCAGCCCCCTGGACCATTCGGCTAGCCAAAGACCAGCGCACTTTTTCGCGATTCGGCACTGACAATTGCGCTATCGTTGCGACGTTGCTGCCGAACACAATTGTCGTCTTACCCCCCCCCCCCCACCCACAAATAGAGATTTCTTTTGGTGGTATTTGATCGCCTCTGCGTTTTTTATTTTTTGCGCTATAAACAAAAATAGAGCGACAATTTAGAATTTTTTTTTTTAATTTTTTCAACTTTTTGCTAATTCCGAATTTTCGATCTTACATAATTTTCCATTTTTGAAATCGTTGAATTGTCGAATTTACGAATCGATCATAACGAATGACCTGAAAAAAACGAAAATGTTCTTATGAATTTTCTTTCGTATTTTTGGATTTTCGAATTCCGAATTTTCGAATTTTTGATATTTTTCAATTTTCAAATTTACAAATTTACAAATTTTCAAATTTTCAAATTTACAAATTTACAAATTTTCAAATTTACAAATTTTCAAATTTACAAATTTTCAAATTTACAAATTTTCAAATTTACAAATCTGCAAATTTACAAATTTTCAAATTTACAAATTTTCAAATTTACAAATTTTCAAATTTACAAATTTTCGAATTTCGATCATGACCCGAAAACAAAGACGAACAATTTTTTTGGGCAGTGCACATGTCCAGTGTAAAGCTTTCCACGTTCTGCGTCCTTTGCGAGTCTCGCAGACGTCGGCGCAGGTAGTTGGAAACAAGAAAATCGTTCTTAGTTAATCTTCACAAGCGCTGCCAAGCAATCTACAGGACATCCATTCAGATCCACCCCGGCTTCTCCAGCCATAATGTACTTATAAATAAAAACTCTTTGTTATCCGGCCAAGTTCTTTTTTATGTAAGCGAGGAATTCGCAAAGTCCTGTCCTACGGAGACAATCGCAGTCCATGTGGAAAATGCATTAAGCACAAATGGGATTAGCTTGATGTCATGATAAACGGCCCGTCCCTCCGCTCCGCGTTGTCTGCGAGGGCCGGTGTATCACGCCCCCTCCCTCTCTCTCCGTTTGTTTTGTAGATTTGCTGGGATAATGTGGAACCTTTTCCAGTCCAAAAGCCGGGATGCACAAAAAAAAAAAAAAAAAACAAGGTGCGCGGTGGAAGCGCTTGGTTGCCCCGAAGCCGTTTTCAAGTCTTTCAGGGTTTCGAGTTTTCAGCCAAATTTCGTTTTAAGTCTTAATCTTTTCCTAAGACGCTTTTTTTTTTTTAAATGGTCAACACCCAAAACAAAAACACGCGCTGATCAGTAAACATAGACTCACAAAAAATATAAAAATAAAGCCAGTGCCATTAGTACAGTGACAGTGCATTTTTTTTAGCACTGATCTCTGTATTAGTACTGTATTTTTGTACTGGTCCCTAAAAAAAGATTAAAAAAAAAAAATCCCCCAAAAAAAAAATATCAAAAGTGTCAGTTAGTGTCAGACTGTCCGCTGCTGCCATTACTAGTCAAATAAATACATTTATGAAAATAATAAATAATAAAAATAATTACCCACAGTTTGTAGACACCATGGGCCAGATTCAGATACAATTACATTGCCGCAGAGTATCAGAGATACACTACGCCGCCATATTTTACCTGGCTCTACGACGAATCCAAGTAGATTTTGGCCCGTAAGCTACGGCGGCGTAGTGTATTTCTCGCGGTGGAATCGAAATACGCGATTAGGGGGAGTGAAGCATTTAAATTAGGCGCGTCCCCGCGGCGATCGAACTGCGCATGCTCCGTTCAGAAATTTCCCGCCGTGCATTGCGCGAAAGAACGTCGTTACGTCATTTTTGGTTTGAGTAGCGTCGTTTACGTACATTCCTATTCCCGGACGACTTACATCAAAAATAAAAAAAAGACGTCGGAAAACGTTGAAATTCGACGCGGGAACGACGGCCATACTTAACATGGGCTGTCTAATATTAGACCAGCAAAAAGCTGGTATAACTTTACGCGGCAAAAAGATGACTACAGATGCCGTGAGAGATTGCGATTGACGTTCGTAACTTCGTGGATCGTCGGCAAAAGCTCATTCGCATACCCCGACGCGGAAAACGACGGGAACTCCACCCAGCGGCCGCAAATTTATTGCAGCGTAGATCCGAAGGCGTACGAACACGTAAGCCAGTCGGATTGAAGCCCGCAGCCGTCGTTTCATGGTTTGAGGTTTCAGAGTAGTGAAAAAACGCGGGTAATTTGAAAGTACTCCAGTCTAACGCGAGTTAGACCGGAGTAAGGGCTCTGTGAATCTGGCCCAATGGCATCTACCCATAGTTTGTAGATGCCATAACTTTTGCGCAAACCAATCAATATACGCTTATTGCGATTTTTTTTAACCAAATATATTTATCACAAATTTATCTATATAAAAATAATTATGTAGCAGAATACATATTGGACTAAATTGATGAAAAAATGGAAGTACTTTTTTCATTGGATATGTTTTCAAGTAGAAAGTAAAAAAATTAATATTATATATGTATACATACATATATACACACACATATTTATTTATATTATATATATATATATATATATATATATATATATATATATATATATATATTATTAAAAAATATATATATATTTTATTGAGATTTTTTTTTAACCATATATTTATCACAAATTTATCTATATATAAACAATTATGTAGCAGAATAAATATTGTACTAAATTGATGAATACATTTTTTTTTATTGGATATGTTTTAAAGCAGAAAGTAAAAAACAAAATATATATAGATATTTTTTACTTTGCTATAAAACATATCCAAAGAAAAAAAAAATTATATATATATTTTTTTTAATCTTCCAGAGCTCAAGTGGCTAGGGGAAAATAATTTTTGTTCTAATTCTCTCTAGAATTGTTACATAGTATCTCTTGTTGAAAAGACGTATTTCCTTCTCAGCTCCATCAATGTGGTATCTTAGTACTGCCCAATTTAAAAGAACATTCGTTCAGAAGAAGAACAAGCCTAAAGAACGTTTGTTTTTTTGCCCAGTTTGCACAGAATTAATGTATATTGGACGGTTCATCGGACGAATGGCAATTTTGTAATAAATAGACCTTAAAGTGTCCCAATGACCTGTCCTGTCCTCTAGCTGGCCAACATTCCATGGCCGTGTCACCAAACTGAAGCACGTTTATTACTCCCCCCCCCCAATTTCAGAAATTTCTCTGTGCAGCCCGTAATTCAGAACATCTGGCCAGCTTGGCACGGACGTCTTCTTACAAGCTTATGACTGTTTTCACTGGCAGAGATGCCCGCTCCATAACACCCGGCGCTGCATTCCTACGGGCTGCGCGTACAACGTTCTACACTCCGGTGACACCTTCACAAGAAAATACCGGCGAAATGATGGAGCCGCGCTACGTCCGGTGTGCTGCCAGCTTGTGTGCCCTCTCCCGGCTCTCTCTCTCCCTACATGACACCGGCAGGCCTTTCCTTTAACCACTTTCCGACCAGCCGCCGCAGTTATACGGCGGCAGGTCGGCACGGGTGCGCGAGAGCCCGTAGCTCTACGTCGCGCCTTTCGCGGCCACTAGGGGGCGCGTGTGCGCGCCGCCGGCGGCCCGCGCGCGCGCGCCCCCCGCTCGCCCCCGAGAGTCCCGTGCGTGTGCCCGGCGGGCGCGATCGCCGCCGGGCACACGCGATCGCTCG